>OZ010794.1:215889972-216279972 GCA_963932465.1 Maratus speciosus
AGTCCGTATGCAATATATCATCATTTATAGGTGACGTGGACTATTAAAGACTATCCCGTGATTCGAAATTTAAATGATGAATAATTATATCTTAACAATTTTGTCGAACTCTTCTAAAAATAATACTTCATAAAGCTAAGAATTAAGCACCAAATCAGTTAGCAATCATTCACTTTTATGTCTCATTGATTTTTTGCTGAGCAAATAAAAAAAGTGACAAAAGTACTGGTGAGCTGAGATTTTTATTTTATCACTAAATATATCGGACATTTTACTCAAGTTTTATAAAATTATTTCGCACCATAATTTTTATTTACGACTGTATTGCATTTTCCCTCTATTTAACTTTGATTTGTATTTTATTTATTTTATGAAAAGATTTCTTGTTCAAATCGAAATTTTTTTTGGAGTACCAGTTAAATAACCGGTGTTTGAAATATGTAGTGTGAAATAAGTAATTTTTAAAGTATAGTTATTTTCTCCCCACAAAATACAAAAGACGCACATTTAAAATTTTAGTGAAAAAATATATTCATCCCATAATTAAATTAACCCCTTACGCTCGAATTAAATTACAGTTTAAAAATTCAAATTGCATATTGGTACCACTTTTATGAAAAAGAAATATTCACCTTACTTAATGACAGGTAAAAACAATACTAAAAATATAGCCAATTTCACTATTTTATAAAACTGGTGGGAATCAAACAATTTGAGTAAAAGACACAGCCCGTGAATATGACGGGAGCGAGAATTAAGGGTTTAAAGCAAGGGGTATCAGGAGTCTTACTTTTTACCCGGCGGTGCAATTTAGCTACATGTCACATTTAATTTTTTTTTCTCAGTCTCTATAAATCATAAACGCATAAAATATTTAATATAGACAACCAAATATCTCTTCTATTTAAAATATTTTTTTTTATATTCTATATTGAAATTTTATTATATATATATTTTTTTTATCTAGGGGACAAGGTACCTTTTAAACTACTTTTTCGATTTTGAATAATACTGTGATATACTTAAATATAATGTCACTACAGATATTAGGTACTATAAAGCAAATATAATTTCATATAATTTCCAAAAAGAAAATCTTGTAGAACATCCTATTTAACTAAAATTTAAATAAAAAAAAATATATATATATTTCTTTTTTAAATCCCTACTACTTTTTTAAATATGAATATTTTTGCTTCAATTTTTTTCCATAATCCTAAAAACATACTACATAAAATTGTGCATGGATTTAATATTCAAGGTTATAGTTATTTTTTTTTAAGAATTTCAATTATTTTTTCTTGAATTTTTACTATACAAAACAGAAAAAGATTGATATTAAATGTAATATTCCATACATCTAAAAATCCATGCACAGTTTTATGTAGTATAATATAAGGAATATGGAAAAAAATTGAAGCAAAAATATTCATATTTAAAAAAAATAGTAGGGATTTTAATTTTTATTTTTTTATTTTCTTAAAATTTAAATTTTAGTTAAATAGGCTGTTCTACAAGATTTTTTTTTTTAATTTTATGAAATTACATTTGCTTTATAGTACCTAATATCTGTAGTGACATTATATTTAAGTATATCACAGTATTATTCAAAATCGAAAAAGTAGTTTAAAATGTACTGTGTCCCCTTAATTTTGATAAAACATTTAAAATTGTTTTTTTTTTTTTTTTTTTTACTTGCATGCATTGTGCGCAAGATTGTAGCAAAACTATACGTTCAAGAGCCCCTAAAATATTGATAATGATGTAAATCGAATGTATCTTGAACGTTTACTTCATTTATACGCAATTTATTTATTTGTTTTATTTAAAATTTCAATTTCAGTTATAAAATTTGGAAAAAAAAACCATTCTTTTATTGAAAAATTGCCAATTTTAAGTAATCAATGCAATCATAATACTTAATTTGAAGTTATTCTTTACCTTAAAATGAAGATATTTACCAAGTTTCATGCAAATTGCTTCATTAGTTTGTGAAAAATGTTGCGTGCAAGCATAACATTTAAGAAACAATTTTAATTTTTAAGCAAAATTAAAAAATAACAAAAATAAAATAAAATTTCAATATAGAATATTAAAAACGTTATTTTTAATAGAAGAGATGTTGTTTATATTAAAAATTTTATGCATTTATGTCTTATAGAGTATGAGAAAAAAAAAAAAAAAAAAAAAAAAAAAAAGATTAAATGTGACATGTTGCTAAATTGCACCGCCAGGTAAAAAGTAAGACTCCTGAGTTCCATTAACCCCTTAACGCTCGAATTAAATTACGCTTTAAAAATTCAAATTGCTTATTGACACCACTTTTATGAAAAAGAAGTATTCAACTTATTTAATGACAGGTAAAACGTTACTAAAATATAGCCAATTTCACTATTTTATAAAACTGGTGGGAATCAAACAATCTGAGTAAAACACACAGCCCGTGAATATGACGGGAGCGAGAATTAAGGGGTTAAGCATTGAGAGTAGATACTTTTTAATGAGAGAAATAAAAAACGGCATGCCTTTGAATATTGACTTGTGAGCTATTTCATAAAAATAGTTACATCGAATTTATTGTACCTTTGAATCATCCTTTTTTTTTAAGGACAAAAATAAATTAAATAACAAAAATAGCCAAAATTTTAGGACAAAAATAACTAAACGGGAATATTAAAAGTAACCCGCATTGATTGAAACATGGTCATTTTTTTAGGTATAATGTGTTACCACTTACTGCTTCATTTCATTTATTGCTTTATTTAAATTTTATCCAACACTTTAGATACATGATAAAATAATTATAAATTTTTAATGTTTAAAAATCACGTAAAATTATTTTTTTTAATTCCCTGGTAACGACCGAGAATCATCCAACGTCTTATTTTTCTTATGTAAAAAAATAAAATAATATTTGAGTATTTATTTTTAATTCCGATTTCATTCATTGTCTCTATAGAGAAACAGTACATAAGTACACCCTTTTTATCAGTTAACCCCTTAGGGACGAGCGACACGTATACGTGCCGCATGAAGCACTTAGAATCTTTGTTTTTTCTCACCAGTAAAATTTTACTGTAAAATTTGGCTTATTTAATCAGCGCATTTCCTCCATTCAAGAAGACACAAATTTCTGTTTTTAAAAAACGGTGGCAAAAGATTAAAAATTTCGTAAAAGGCTCCCGTCCCGAAGGGGTTAATGAAAAATTTAAACGTTACAATTTCTCTCGTTTCTTTTTCATTATCTTGATCTACGGAAGTGGAAAAGTTATATATATATATATTTCTAAAAGTTTAATAAAAATAAGCTACAATCAGAAGATTGCACATTTTATTCTTGTATATTTTAAAATTATTCCCTTCTTTCTTCTCTAAATAGCACCCTAACGAAATCATGGTTCGTACGGATACTTTATTTAAATTCAGATTTATTGATTGCCACCATTTTTTCTGAAATAGTGAAATTCCTCTTATTACATGAAAGATTAACCCCGTAACACTCGAATTAAATTACGGTTTAAAAATTCAATTTGCTTATTGGCACCACTTTTATGAAAAAGAAATATTCACCCTTTTTAATGACATATAAAACGGCACTAAAATATAGCCCATTTCACTGTTTTATAAAACTGGTGGGAATCAAGCAATTTGAGTAAAAGACACAGCCCGTGAATATGACGGGGGCGAGAATTAAGTGGTTAAATAAGGTGAAACCAAGGCGGATTATCAATCTTAAAAAAACTGGTATGATAGAAAAATTTTAACTTAAAAAAAGTAGCACACTCGCAAAACTGACTCGTTCCATGCTCGGTCGGTTAAATCTCCATTCCTATTGAATGAAGAATGATACTAATAGTACGGAAATGTGATATGTGGGCGAAGAAGAATGCGTATGCAGAATTTCATCTCGATTAATACATAAAAGCTGCTGATCCGAGTGTGCAACTGTCAATGGAAGTAAGAACGTAACGGAAGGTGTTGCCCTTCACTATTAGGGAAAAGGCTGATATGCATTTTATTTACGGAACTGCAAATGGAAATGGCCTTCATTTTATCACTTATTCGTTCTTTACTTGTTTTTGCCTCGTATAACAACATACCGGGTATTTCCAGTGGGCTATTATTTTTGAATTCAGATTTCTTGTTTAGCACCACTTTTTTGAAATTGTAAAATTCTCCTTATTTAATGACATATTAATTAAGGTTAAAACAAGTGCAATTTTACCATTTCAAAAAAGTGGTTCCAATCAATAAATCTCAATTTTTAAAAAAGTAACCACTGGCAGCAGTAAATATCTCCTTTTGCTCCCTATAGTACATTTACATTTTAATACCGACCATACATTCTTTGATGAAAATTGTTTGTTTTGATGTGTACTATCATATATAAAAGTTTTGCCCATCTCTTATGAAACACCCTGTATAATTGTTATAATGATTGCGCTTTAAGAGAATTTTTTATTTATACAGAGCCTGTAAGCATGGATATGAAAGAGAAAAACGTATTTTTGACAGTAATTTAAGAATTTAATCTTGATTCTAAATACATTTTTTTAAATGCTATTTTTTTAATACTAATTTTGAAAAAACCTTACAGAAATGATTCTGACATTATTAAAATAATCGAAACTCGCAAGCACTACGTGAAGTGGATGGAGTCTCGAAGACGCGGGTTCAGCAGATTGCCAAATAATTTGTTAAATAAGTATTTTTTGTTTCATTTTGCTTATAGAAATTGAAAAAAATATTCGATAAATGTACATAAATTATGTATGTACGATGACCAATAATCATCATTAAATTATTTTAAAATTAAGCTCTGTATGTGAAAAATACTCGTTTTGTGATTTAATCGAACACCTCTTGAAAGATATTTAAGTCTGATTTAGATATATGAATCTGAAAGGTCAACCAAAACATTGCTGGATAGCTAAGTGAACATCCAATCAAAGAAAGAATGAAGATCCATGGTCTAATCACCGCCCCCTAACTACTAGGCCTGAGCGCTGATACAAAAATGGTGGCTGCCGAAGGTGGGTTTTTTTCAACGTGCGACGGTCCCTGAAATATTCGTACCATTAACTTTCTAAAGATTCTTCCACTTTATTTTTCTGAGATTAAACGATTCAGAGAAATCTTTTATATAATACTGGTCTCTATATTTATGTGATCGTATCTATGTTTAAAAAAAATCCGCCTTCGACAGCCGCCATTTTTGTGTTACCGTTCAGGCCTAGTATTCTGAGGGCGGTGGTCTAATCGTCTGCTACGTAATGGGATTTAAAAAGTATAATCAGAACATCTCCGTTAGTCATATTGACACACACACACACACATATATATATATATATATATATATATATATATACAGTGAATTCTCGATAAGTCGAATATTCGTTAAGTCGAAGTTTACACGAAGTCCCGCCCACTTTATTACAAATCAATATTAAAATTTCTCGTTCTGTTGATCTTTTTAGTCGATTTTTTTCCGATTGATAAATAACAGTAATACGACTAATTTCTTCATTTTTCAGCCACAGCTCAAAAATACTGCACTTTCTGTTAGATAAAACTTTTCTGCACTCCTTCGCCGGCTTTGAAGGGCGCTATTTTTACTTCCTACATTGGTCAGTGTGGAGCCTCTGCGAAATTGGAATTTCAACTGAAATCGTCCCATCCCCCACCCCATTCATTTCTCTTTTGCGCATTCTCTTTTTTCAACAGATATTCTTTAGAAACAGTGCAGGTGGCTAAGTGAATTCTAATTGTTCAAATTTCCCACGCTTTTATGCAAGGATTTTTTTTTTCTAATTCTATTGAGATTTTATTGAAGTTTATTACTTTAATGTTGAGCCTTGTCATTTTAGTTTTTATTGCTTCCACATAGTGATACGTTTTCAGTTGGATCTTTCAAAATGTCGACGCGGAAATTACAAATTCTTACTTTTGAGCAAAAAGTAAATTTGATAAAAGATATTGAAGACAGTCCTAATTTAAAGAAAAAATATATAGCCCTAAAATATGGTATATCTCCAAACACGCTATACATACTGAAAGACAAAGAAAGCATTTTCAAAAGACATAAGTTAAGTGTCAACCCAAACTGCAAAAGGATGAAGACGTATGCCTTCCCAGATATCGAAACAGTCCTCGTAAAAGGGTTTACATATTACAGGACACAGACGAGTGTAATTCCTTTAAGTGGTACGATGTTATGTGAGAAAGCTATGGATTTCGCAAAATTCTTGAATGTGGAAGGGCATACACGGGGGGGGTGGGGGTGGGGGATTTGAAAAGTTTAAAGCCAGACACAACATCGTGTTTCGGACATTACACGGTGAAGCAAAAGATGTGTCTGATACACTGAGTGATGAATGGAAGACAGTTTCATTACCCAAATGTTTGCAGGTTATAGTGCGGACGACTTTTTCAATATGGATGAAATGCGACTTTTATGAAACCAAATAAAAAAATCATGAATTAAAAAGTTAAATAACGAAAAAAAAAACCTAGTGTAAAGTATTTTTTTTTCAATTGGGTAAATTTCCGGTCCTTTTTTCTTGAAAAATTATTGGTCATTTTCAAACGACTTAATTCGATTCCCTGAATATTATATTGGCATTAGAATTCTGAAATAAAGATTTTGCCTTTATAATGTGTATGAAGAAAAAGCATTTATTTTTATTTATGAGCTCTTTTCCCGTGCAGCACCAGTTAGATTTTTACTTTTTACGCCCTCGCTGCTACCAGCTATGAATTTCGCTATTCCATTTAACCTGCACAATCTTATGTGACAGGGATGTGGGGCAAGTGGCCCCAGGCTCCTCGACCAACTCATCTTCGAATCAAGCATTTATTAGATATCATATGGTGTCGGTATCGATTCGGTGGATTATTTTGGTAAGGTAAAGACGTGTTTGTTCTTCTTCTTATCGTATGACGGTATTTAGATTTACGTAGTGTTGAGCGGTGTTCATGGGTGGTTCGCATGAATAGCCTTATCGCTGTTTGAGGCTACAGTATGTCATAGATGGATGATCCTAGTTTATGGAAAACATACTGGCAAATATTGCCAATGGATCGTTAAACACTTTAGAGATCAGTTCGAGAACATTTCATCGAACTTTTGGAATAGATAAAATAATCTTTTCAAAAAAATATATTAACGGACTTCAAAAAAAGCACTAAAAAGAATTAAATAATTCTTTAAACTTCTCTAATGACGAAGCGTTATCCAATAACCACACATCAGATATCATGTATCAGCATAAAAACGTTAAATTTAATGTATAGAATTTAATATCTACCAAACATGGATTTTCTAGATAATATTTTTTACAAAAGATTAATTTACATATTTATGATTTAATTTACGAATATATACATATAAAAAGTAATCAATTACTTTTTGAAGTTGGTGCCAAACTATCTTAAGTATTGTAAAATTGTGAATATATTGTAGCTTTTACCATGAATAAAGTAATGATGGAAAATATGATGCAAAATTTAAAAAATACTCTATTTCTTCAGAAAATTATTTGTTTAAACATTATTGATTGTGAATGTTTGGCACCAACTTCAAAAACTAATTGATTACTTTTTATATATATATATTCGTAAATTAAATCATAAATATGTAAATTAATCTTTTGTAAAAAATATTCTCTAGAAAATCCATGTTTGGTAGATATTAAATTCTATACATTAAATTTAACGTTTTTATGCTGATATATTAAGTATTGACATGCTATCCGATGTGTGGTCATTGCATAACGCTTCGTCATTAGAGAAGTTTAAAGAATTATTTAATTCTTTTTAGTGCTTTTTTTGAAATCGGTTAATATATATTTTTGAAAAGATTATTTTATTTCCTACTTTTTAGTTATTCATACCGTAACACATAATTATCCGGATTTTAACATCTGCTGAATAAGTAAATAATTTGTCAACGAAATTATAATTTAGAAAAACTATTTATTAAACAAATAGTTTTTAATAAATTCTTTATAATTTCATTAAAAGTATTGACTTTATTAGCATTTAATACGTCTGATATTTTTTAAACAAGTACATTATATTCCCAACAGTCTACAATCATTCATTTATTGATCACATACACCTGACTTGTGTGCTTGACATAAGGGGCCCGCTTATAAGTCATCGTTAATATACGAGGACGAAATAGCACAATGACTTTGAGCTTTGAAGGGGGGGGGGGGTTCTTGTTGTTGTCGTTGTATTGACCCTATTGGGCCCGGTGAGCAGATTTCTATTACTATATAGCTGTCTTAATCCACTTCCTAGATAAACTACCAGAGAAAGATACGACGGAAACCTAACAAACCAACACTACGCCGAACAAGCCACCATTAACTAGAATCACTCCTATACAGGCACATCAATTAAACTACGACAGTGACTATAAAGTGTGTGTGTGGGGGGGGGGAGGGTTCTAGATAGCACAAGGAAATTTACAACACCAGAGAATTACATCTGGGAGCTCCACAAAGAGTGTCTCCAACGGAGCCAGCGGGATTTGAACCCGCAGCCCAACTATGCTCTGAAGCGTTTAGCGGTGTGGTGTCTTAACCATTCAGCCACGGTCTACATTCAAGAATTCTTTTTTGTATGACTCCGTTGTCAAGAAGAAAAATGCAGACTATGTAGTTAGTAATATTTGTATTGACCAGAAGCCAGATATATTTTTCGCTGTTAGCGAAATGAGATTGACCAATCAGAAGACTGCCTTTCTGCGAACTTGTAATTTTTATAGAGTGTGTCCTTTTAAATTTCAAAAATTCCTCTCTGAAATAAAACAAAATTTTCTGTACCTAAATACTGGCATCCAAAAATCTGTAAACTTGTCAGGTTTGAAAATGCCGTCCAGGGGCCACCGTCGATGAGTGGTCAAGGCATCGCAGTGCTAATCGCTTGAGAGCGTAGGTGACTGCGGGTTCAAATCCCGCTGGCTCCGTTGCACACTCTTTGTGGAGCTCCTGGATGTAATTCTCTGGTGCTGTAAATGTCCTTGTGCTATCTCGTTCCGGTATATTGACGATGACTTATAAGCGGGCGCTTGACGCCGAACATACAGGTCAGATATATTCAATAAACCAATCATGTGGTCCATAATTCTACATTATTATTTTCCGATAATCTCCATCAATTGTTTCCTCATGTAAGGTGCTTCTATTTGAGAGTGGTGACATACAATGCTCAGACTATGTTTATACATACGTGTTTGCCTACACTACGGCAAAACTAGACATTTTCTATTCCAGAACATGGCAATTTTCGCTTGGACAAGTTTGATTATACGAGTGGAGGACAATTTAACAAGCATTAGTTTGGCAATAATGGCAAACTCTTCAAGATTCATGGCGATAGCTTTTGTCAAGAATCTAACAATCAATAATTTTTTTCCGTGTGTCACCATTCTCATACCAATACTCCCCATCTTTAGGTAGTAAAGACATCAGAAATGAGCGTCAATGATTAGGTGTTTAGTCTGAATCTGATAACCGAAGACAGTGCTGCTACACATAAGAAGTCACTTTTATGTGTACTGTATGTGGAGGCACTTTGCAGTATACCGACTAATAGAAACACTTTGCTAAACTCTGATGTATAAGGTCACTTTCCTATTGAATTGTAAGCTTTTTGATCCCCACTTTTGATGACGGTTAGCATCGTTTTAGATATTTGGGTTTTTCTGAATGGGCATCTTTTATAGACAAGATCTCACACTTCGGAAAGTTACCGCATCCATTAAACTATAAGGTCCGCATCGATACCAACGGACAACGGAATGGAGGATATTCCAAATATGGGTTCGAGGCTGAAAAAAGTCACGTGATACCGGTAATTTACCCAAGGAACTTCTAACTGATAAGAAGGGAAGATACTACTACTTTGCCTCATGAACCGTTTCATTGGCTAGCGGGGATTTAAATTACACGTCTGCGGAGACTTCCCATCTTTACGATAGAAGTTTTTACCTTGACCACGTGATCAAAATGTAGATGGAATATCCTCCATTGGGTGAGGAAAAGCTGACAATCCATCAATAAAGTTGTTTACATCAGTGCGCGGCAAATTGCTTTGAGAGAAACTTATGTCCAAACTATAGCAAACTTAGGCATTTTCTATTATATAACTACAGCGTCTAGAATATATAGTGTGGAAATCGGCTATCCCAGTAATACTTAAAAAAGGTGCTAAAATATTTGATCCCTTAAATGTCAAACTATGCTAAAAACCAATGAATCGATCACAGCCACATCTGCAGGATATTTTTTAAAACTCCAAGATGATTTGGTTACAGCGTCTAGAATATATAGTGTGGAAATCGATTATCCCCGTAATACTTAAAAAAGTGCTAAAATATTGGATTTCTTAACTGTCAAACGATGCTGAAATCCAATGAGTCGATTACAGCGATATCTGCAGAATATTTTCTAAAACTCCAAGACGATTTGGTCTAGACGCTGTAATAATACGATGTTTACTTTGAAATCTGAAAATATATCGCAGGTCGCTGCGATCGGCACCCTTGATTTCAGCGTCATTGCACATTTAAGGAATACAACTGTTTAGCGCTGCTTGGATAGCAGATTTCCACACTATGTATTCTAGACGCTGTAACTTGGTCCAGCTCTAGATGCTGTAAGCATGTTTACAATTCCTACTGGGTTCAGATCCTGAACCGTTCTCATTGTTTTCCCAGATTCAGATATCCAGAACATACTGACTTACTATAGCAGTAGTACAGTGCCTAGAAGATACAGTGTGGAAAACGGCTATTCCTATAATGCTTTAAAAAGTGCTAAAAACTTGTATCCCATAAATCTCCAACAATGTTCAGAGGCAATATGCTGATACGAGCGCCATCTCGTAACTCTTTTCAATATAAACCCTGTGTTTTCAAAAATTATAGAAGGTTAAATATCGAAAATTATAAATATAAGATATTTTAGTCTGTTAAAAGCTAATTTAGTTAAGGAATGGCGCGAAATAGGTTAAAGAGTCTCTTTTAGAATGACTATCGTTTTTAAATCACTACGATGGCGCTACGATCGACATCTTGTTATTCAGCATCATTGTACATTTATGGGATTCAATTTTTTAGCACTATTTTGTAGCCGTTTTCCACACTGTATCTTCTAGGCGCTGTAGCAGTAGTACCGCGCCTAGAATACATAGTGTGGAAATCTACTATTCAAAGAGCGCTAAAAAGTTATACCCCTTAAATGTGCAATGATGCTGAAATCCAGGGAGCCGATCTCAGCGAACATCTACGATATATTATCAAATTTCAAAGTAAACACATTATTTTAATACAACGTCTAGACCAAATCGTCTTGAAGTTATAGAAAATATCCTGCAGATGTCGCTGTGATCGACTCATTGGATTTCAGCATCGTTTGACATTTAAGGGATCCAATATTTTAGCACATTTTTTAAGTATTACTGGGATAGCCGATTTCCACACTATATATTCTAGACTCTGTAGCAGTAGTACTTAGAAAGTACTAAAATATTGTATAACTTAAATGTAAAACGATGCTGAAATCCAAAAAGTCGATCGGAGCGACATCTGAGGATATTTTCTAAAACTCCAAATCAACTTGGTCTAGACGCTGTTATAGTACAATGTTTACATTGCAATTTGAAAATATAATGCAGATGTCGCTGCAATCGGCTCATTGGATTACAACATCATTGCACATTTAAGGGATACAATTTTTTAGTGCTGTTTCGATAGAAGATTTCCACATTGTTTATTCTAGGCGTTGTACATGTGCTCTGATACATAAGGAACTTTAAAGGTTGATTTTAAAGTTTTCGACACCGATTTCCGATATAGGTTTGTGTCTATGTGGGCCTTCCGGTTCGGTGGATGACAGAATGGCCGGTATACAGATAAATTTTTCGCTCTTAGCGAAACGAGATCAACCAATCAGAAGCCTGCATTTTTGCAAACAGCGAAAAGTTCGCAAAACTGCAGGCTTCTGATTCCTCAATCTCGTTTCACTACCAGCGGAAAAACCTATCTGGATCTAGGCCGTTGTCCAGCTAAGTTTTCGCACTTTCAAAGATCTCGTATCTCTGTAAGAGTAACAGTATCAAAGATGAGCGCTTATAATCGGGCGACTGCTTCAAAAAGGATTTGGATTTTATTTAACAGTTTTTATTTAAAAAAAAATCTAATCATCAGATTTTGATGAAATTGGAATGGGACCAAATGGGGGACTTACACTTTCAAACAATAAAAAAATTATCAAAATCGGTTCATATTTATAAAAGTTATACGTGAGCATGGGCAAAACATACATACAGGTCGAATTGATAACCTCCTTCTTTTTGAAGTCGGTTAAAAAGAAGCATACTAGGTGATATTTTCACATTTATATATAGCAGTCCCGGATATTAAATCTAAAGAATGTTATTCTGGATCAAATAAAGAACAATAGGGGATAAGAAATACTTGCCTTGAGGCATTTCCTTTGCTAAGGCAGCCAACCGTTGATAATTTGATAGATTCTGCTTATATCGGATTTTTTTTTCTCTGAAACGTATAAGAAAACCTCTCAAACTATACTTACTAGAACTAGCCTTGAAAACGAGATTTTTAACGCTGTTAAAAAAGGAGTTAAACGTCCTCTTTCAGAGGAGAGTTCTTCTATCCCCCTAAAGAACAAATATCAAAATATTTCCAATGAAGTTAATCTTAACGAAAATATTGATATAGAACAAACCACTATTAATGAAAATACTGACCAAAACTCTGGAAACTCTAAAGAAACTGCTAGCCCCAACTGTATTGAAACTGATGAAAATTGGACGGTCCTACCCCAAAAGATTACGGAGCTCAACTCCAAAAAACCCCAAATTGCTCTTAAAGGCGAATGTCGCTATACAATGTAAAAGCGGATGATGGCTTCAGAAAAACGCAAAGATGAGACAAAACCCCCAAAAATATGCAATTCTCGACCCCAGAGAGCTAAGATCGCAAAAAGTATGTATAAGAGGCAGGGATGAGATTTCCGCGTTTTTGTAAAGCAGTATTTTGTTAGAAAAAATGATATTTCCTTTAATCGGAACATTTTTGCGATTTAAGAGAACAACATTTTTTTCTAAAAGTATACTGGTGTGCAAAAACGCGGTAATCTCATCCCTGATAAGAGGCCACTGACATCACTGTTACACTGACATCAAAATTATAGAAGATAACCTAAAAGAATATGGTTTGACAGTCACTAGGGCTGTCAGGCTCAGAAATCGTAAAACATGTATCCTATGCCACTTTATATGGTAAACGTTTTACCGCGTAGACAATTTGAGGAAATATCCAAATTAACGTAATACACTACATATCTGATAAAAGAAGACGGTACCAGTAAAAATATAGAAAAACAATGTTTTAAATGACATGGGTATGGGCTCAACTGAGAGGTGTGAGGCTTTGACGCTAAATTCGTAAAATGCAGCGAGTTACACCTCGGCACAGCCTGTCAACACAAGGGTCGTATAACCCCCCAAATGAGCAAACTGTTGATTAGGACATCCTGCTAATTACCGGGGTTGCCCTAAAACACTTATAGATTAGAAAATAAAACGAACCGCAAATCCTCTTATAATAGCGATAACCAGGTTTCCAAAGAAACCCAACTCTTTACAGAAATCGTCAAAGACTTCAATTATACCAAAAAAAAAAAAAAAAAAAAAAAAAAAAAAACCGAAGACCAATGACTTATCAACTAGTCCTGAAAAACGTGTCCTAATGTTAAACTTCGAAGTTACTGATAATGAAACCGCAAATACCCTTTTCTCACCTACTAATGAAAAATAACACTCAAAATTCTTCCAACTCCTCTAAAATTCCTAAAAGTTACTCTAACGGCATCCAAGAAATATTCAATACTATCAATGATATCAATGAAGTTCTACAAATAACCAAATTTCTAAACTGTATGAAAAACATCTCAACTCAAACCAAAAAAAATTGATAACCCAATGCTAAAATTGCTAGTCATAATTACTGAATTTGATAAACTTTCTAACCAAACCAACATTAACAAAGATTAATTTCTTCTTTAAAGTAAAACTTTTTTGCCTTTTTACCCTGTTTTGTATTGTCATTGTTTTGTTAAAAAAATCACGATTTAAACTTAGAGTACCCTTTTAAATGTTATTTTTTTTTAAACTTATCTTATCTTTTTTACTGTTTTTCTATTATATTCATACATTTATCAGACTGGACGTCCGCCGTCCTCTTTTTCTCTTAATTTGCCGTTTAGTGTGTTTAATTGTACTATTAGATTGAACTCTCCTCATTTATAATTTTTTATCACCGATTTTTATTAATCTTTCATGTATTTAATTATAATTATCTACTTGTAAATATGTAAATATTATTTTAATTTTTTCCTCTTTTTGCACTGTTGTTAAGCATTTATATATTGAATCAAACTAAAATGTGTGTACTCTGAAAAGAGTCTTTTTTATGCTGGAGCATCCCTATGGTAGCTTTTTCGCCTGTTTTCGGACTGATCAATGTTTAGAACTAATGGACATTTTTTCCTCTTATATTGGTAAACTAACATTTCTAGTGTAAGTTTCTTATTTTTTATGTCTCCCAGCCACGTCTAAACATTCTTCATGGCTCCCACTGCATTGAAAAACGCACTACTTCTACACCAGATGTAAAGTTGCATGGCAACTAGGGAATCCAGAAAATGATTACATTGTTACATTGGTCAAGCTTTTATTTATTTTGTAATAATTTTTTTTGTCTGTTATGATGTCTTTCAATAATTTCAGTATTTTACGAACAGGGTTGCCATTTTGCCTTTTAATTAAATTTAGACATTTTTACCAGAGCTCTTTTCAGTTCTTACATACCACTCAAATAAATTTTATAATTTATAAAATTTTATACTCTCGTAATTTTCGGTTTTAATTCGGATTTTCTGAATTAAAAAATGACCAAACTGGTGTCCCAGTTTACGAATAGAAGCCCTTTGCCTCTGAAAGTTTTAAGTGTTAAACTAACTTTGTATACATTAAAAAATTATCTTTAATCTTATAAGGTTACTTAAAACTATAAATCTCATGAATCAGATGAAAACATTATATTAAAATTACAAAAAAAAGTGTGATTTTCATGTTTAGCTATTGGGTATTATGTTTATCATATTTCCTAAATTTTATCTAAGGAAAATCTTTATCATGTTTTCGTCATGAAACATAATGCTTACATCCGAAAAATATGAAAACTGTTTTTCGAGAATATATATCAATATTTCAGCACTCTGTGTACGAAAATCTATTTCAGTCATGCTGACGTATTTGGCAAAGATCCACGTTTCTAAGATTCCAGATTTTCGACAATGTCAAGAATAGGATTAAAACATAAAAATAAGACGCATGTACAGATACAGCTTTAAATATTTTAAACTGGCATGCGTTATCCTTTCTCATTGAATATTAGTAATATATATATATATATATATATATATATATATATATATATATATATATATATACAAACTTCAATTGTACTCTTCAAAATATATGAAAATACCTTCAAATGATATATCAAATATGAAATCTGAAAAAAGGTTGAAATTTCATTTAAATTACAAGAATTACGCTTTATTAAATATTGAGATAATTTCTATTTAAATTTAATGACGGAAGTTTCCCCTGTCCGTAAATAACCCATTGAGAAGCGGTTACAAACGAAGCTTCACTGTTTTAAGGATATATCAGTTCCTCTGTTTTCATACTTCCATGTTGATCAGTATGTAATTGCACTAATAATGAGTAAGTATTGCAGAAAGTATTGGAGGTAAGTATTGACTGTACTGCCAGTAAGTATGGATGTAATAAAAAAATACACACGAGGGTATGCATTGAAAAGTTAATTTTAAATTCCTACGTATCTTCAACTGATAAACAATTAAAACGCGTTTAAACATTTTTGTGACACACTGTATAATAATACTATATAACATATTTTTTTTTTTAAGTTTAACTACAATAGTAATAACAGTATGAAACCCATGAATGAACTAGTATATTGCGGCCATTATAAAATGTTCTTCTATATAAATCACATAAACAGCACTAATTTATATCAAGGTATACCTGACTCTTTATGTTTGATGAAAAATTCGTGCATTAGTTCTTGAGATAGAGTTATAGTGGAAATTCTGAAAAATGCTACATAGCAATGTCACCTGTTGAGCGATTTGCACCGCAAAACATAAACAGCACTAATTCATATCATGGTATAAATGAATCTCAAATTTGTTGAAAATCCAAGCTTTAGTTCTTGACATAGAGCTATTGCGGAAATCTAGAAAAATGCTGCATTGCAGGCCACCTGTTGAGCGATTTACACCAAAAACTAATAAGCACCAATATACACACACACACACACACACACACACACATATATATATATATATATATATATATATATATATATATATATCAGTCACTAACTGAATATAAATTTTTATTAAATTCCGTGCATTAGTTCTTGAGATAGAGCGCCCAGACATTTTGTACATACAGACATTTTGTAAAAACATGTTTTTTGAAATCTCTCACCCCTAAAACGAGTAAATCCACCGAAGACCGAGAATCAAAAAGTTTCACGTATCCAATACTTTCTTCTTGTAAAGATAGAAGAAAGTAAAAAAAAAAAAAAAATGTATTGTTTGTATGGCAAAGCTGCCAACATCTTATGCGTTTCTGTACCACAAAACTTTTATAGTAAATTTTACCTTTTTAAATCGCCAAAATCTGCGAATTTTTATTAAATTTTAATCAAAAATTTTTATTAAATTTTTGCGGTACAAAAAAGCGAAAGAGTTTGCAGCTATGATGTGGTGTTAATAATATAAATTTCAATTAGGTTGCAATATATTCCTGTCCCAAATTAATAATATTAATTTTATTAAAAAAAAGAATTTAATTGGTAGACAATTAAATATTCTTATGCAATTCATTTTCTGTATATTTTTTTAATAACCATTTTTAAGGTAAGTGCTCTTACTTACACCCACAGCTTCGAAATTAACCACAGTGAGATAAGCCTAAAATAAACAATTTATTTTGGGTTCAAAAAGAAATAGTACAATTTAACACATTGCAGACACTTTCATACACTAGGTTATCCCTATCAGCTTTGAAAGATTTATCTTTATATTGTGCTAAGAATGAAGCAATTCTTGCTGGGGTTCTATAAGACTAATTACTAGATTTAACTAGCTCATCCGCTTTGTTTTACCACAAAAAATTAATATAAATTTTTGCCTTATATAAATGGCAGATTATGACGATTTAAAAAAGTAAAATTTACTATTAAATTTTTCAGGTACAAAAAATCGCAGGAATTGGCAGCTAAGGGGTTGACATCATGCGCTTTCCTCTTATATAACTTAGATGTAAATTTAAATGTATCGCTTTCACTTTGTTCATAAAAAATTATACCTAAAGGGAAATTTGAGTACATTGTAATAGTTCACATAGGGAAATTAGAAATAAGAATTAAAAATCTATTAAGAGATCCAATTAAAAAATAAGACTTTAGCGATGTGTCATTATATGACATGGGTACCGTAATTATTTAAATAATTTTTTGTGGCAACTATTTAATAACGCGCATAGTTAAATCATATAGGGGTTAAGTCGTATCGCCATAGATCTTTCAGCCAGTGTTTCCAGATTGGGGGCATTTTTGTCCCCAGATTAATGATTGCAGCGCTCACAAATGGTCCGCCAACAGAATATCAATATTATTTTAGAAAAAAATATCTTTTTACAAGGAGAGTCCCAAACCTGTTAATCACAGATTTTGATTATTTTAATATATGTTGTAGGGCAGAGACCCCTTAGTGTCAGGTTCAACGGATTTTATCCAACGTTCCTTAGTTCTTGAGAAACCGGGGGGGGGGTCTAATAATAGTACACAACTTAAATACTTACATTGCAACCGCAATGATAGGTTGGTCGTAGCTCAGTTGGTACTGCGTTCGCTGGCTGATCTGCGGTTCCGCGTTCGGTACCCGAACGCGTTACATTTGTTTTTCTCATTTTTTTGTTTAATAAATATACGTACTTGTAATTATAATTTAATAATTTCAATTACAAATTTTAGTTTAATTATAATGTTAACAAACTTAAATTTATCATTTTTTTATTTTTAAACTATTATTTCTCATCCTTTAAAGAGGTTTAAAAAGAAATTGAATCTATTATTGAATGATAAAAATTCCAAAATCGTGACAAAATCTGTTGTGGTGTCATCTAGTTATGATAAAATAGAAGAATATTCAAATAAAATAAAAATAAAAGCAGAAAGAAGATAAAGGTGAAAGTAAAATATTTGAAAGCGCAAGAATACAAATTTAGAAATCTTTAATATGCAAAAAATCGGTTGTAATTTAATTCTGATGCTAATTTTTAATATAATTATGCTTGTTACTTTAAAAACAGAATAATAGTATTATCGCATTGACTTCCTGTGTTAAAACAATGGAGTTATGAATAAAGAGGAGGAGACATATAGTGTACTGTGTACCAGTTGCGAGTGAAGTAACTGAGGAGGTTGTCATAAGATGGCGGCTGCTTTTTTTAAATCTGACCATCAATTTCTGGTTACCGCCAGGGCAAACATCCCACCAGTAAAATTAAATAGAAAATTCCATCTTAATTGAGTGCATTATTCATGGAAATTTCTCAGAAAAATGTCATAAAAATTTCTATTTGTTTTTACTGGTGTCCGTATGCCTTGTTAAACTGTCAGTTTGTTTCCCTGGTTGTCACAATATGGCGGAAGAGCAGGGTATAACTACCACAAAAGTAAACTTCTACCAGAAAAATGAAAATCTCTTTCTACGATTATTTAATGACTGAAAATTTATAACAATAACGCGTTTAAATAAGTTGAAAATTTCTATATAAATCTACTGGTGTGAGTTTCCACCGACGTAAACAACTCCTGCGATAGCGGTTACAGTTGAAGCTTCACTATTTTAAGGATATGTCAGTTCCTCTTTATTAATAGTTCCATGGTTAAAACAATGCGTAAATGATGTTTCTTTAAAATCACAAATTGACACAATTGCTCAATATCATTGCATCGATAAAGAATACATGAAATACATTTTAAAATTGATTTGTAAAGAATTAACAGTTTTATGATGAACTGTTAGTTACTATTAGTTAATACAACTATTTAGTTAAAAGTAAAAAATTAAATAGGTTGAAATTATAATTAATATACAATATTATAAATTTTAATTGACAATGAGATTACTAATTATACTTACAAGTATATTTATAAAACAAAAAATGAGAAAAACAAACATAGTGCATTCAGGCATCGAACCCGGGCCCGCGGATTAGCCGGCAAACACCATACCAACTGAGCTACGCCCAACCTATCATTGCGGTTGCAAAGTAAGTATTTAAGTTGTGTACTATTATTAGACCCCCCCCCCCAGTTTCTCAAGAACTAAGGAGCGTTGGATAAAATTCGTTGAACCTGAAACTAAGGGGTCTCTACCCTACAACATATATTAAAATAAACAAAATCTGTGATTAACAAAGTTGGCACTCTCCTTGTTAGATTTTTCTTACAAACCGCTCCTGAATCACCTTTGAAAGTTAATTCTAGCGCAAACCTACCATAAAATTTTCTGTTAAAATTTATTAGTATTCAGTTGGCGGACCATTTGGGAGCCCTGTGATTGTTATTGCTTTTTTGAAACCGAAATATTCGGCCTATTTAATAATAGATTAAAAATGCTAAGAAATAAGAAGAATTATACTATTTAAAAAAAGTGGTGAAGGTCAAATAATCTGAAATAAAGAAGTCCCCAATCTGGCAACACTGCTTCCAGCCTCACCTGTATACAAGGTGATTATAATTCAGAAAGTGGGTTTTCAAATGCTTTATGCGTTTTTTTTTTTTTTTTTTTTTTTTTTTTTTGGTTTTTTTTTTTTTTTTTTTTTTTTTTTTTTTGAGTTTAAGTTTAAAAATTTGACATCGCCTCCTTATGAAGCACCTTGAAAGCCAAAATCAATCAATAAATAAATAAAAATGTATAAAGAGAGCTAACCATTTTAGATGTCATATTGAGAAGTTCTGGTGAAATATAATCTTAAAACAAAAAGAAAATAAACTTGAGGATTTTAAATAGACATAGATATGTAGCAATGATATTGGAGTGAATATTGTTATCATAGTGTAAGTTTCTAGGAATTGGCATTGGTTAGGTTTGCGCATGGGACCTATTGTATTTAACCCCTTTACGGTCGCTTAATATTTGTAAAAACCATCAAAAAAGTACCTATTTTTTATTACAGAAATTGAATAATTATAAAGTTTCTATGTAAAATATGTAATTAGTTTTTTTAAGGCGAAAAAAAAAAGATGTTATAGAACAAATTCAAATTTTTGGAAAAGCCATCATGTGAGAATTATGTGCTTTAATGTTTGTTTTACACCATACAAATTAATGCGAATAATACCTTTATTTTTCACATCTTGGATGGTTATTTATAATAATCAAGCAAATTTTTACAAATAATATTTGAAATAATACAGGGGTCAGCAAAAGTTTAGACGATGATCGATTATGCTTCTGTGCTGAGAAGTATGTAACGAATTGTTGTAATTCAACTGTCATGCATTACTGGGAACTTATCTTTCATACATAAACAATAAATTTTTATTTATACACTTTATGTAATATATAATGACAAAAAAACAAATTTAACATTTTTGCAAAAGTATAGACAATCTGTCTGTTAACAGAAAAATATCCATAAATTAAAATCGAACTTCACCTACATTGTCTGCTATTAATGCAAAAATGTGACTTTCCATCGAAGAAACTAAATCCTGCATCACTTGGGGGTCTATTTCGTACCAAACACGTTTAATATCTGATCGAAGTTCATTTACAGAGGAGTATTGTTAAAAAATTGCATAAACCGTATGAGATATGATGCCATAAAAGTTTTCGATTGGATTCTGATCAGGGCTACACGCGGACCAGTCGAAAATAGTAATATTTTGAGAGTTAAACCAATTTTTTTATTTGTATGAAACATCAATAGACACATTATCTTGCTCAAATACATACTTTGGATCAGGTAAAAGTTCACCAAATGGCTATAAATTGTTTTCCAATATATGTATGTTGTCTTACGCAGCTTGGCGACCATTGAGAAACTCAAGAGATACTTGAGAATTAAAACAAAGTGAGGTCGAAATCATCAACCCTTTCGATGTCAAAAGACACCAAATTTTAATTATAAAAGTGACAAGAATATTTAATTAAAATTTTCCTTTTATAATATACGTGAAAATAAGCAATTTCGTATTTTCTAATAACTTCGTTTATAAATTCCGGTATCAGTCCATTATTTCATCAGTTTATAAAAAGAATTACTCCGCGAAAGGAAAGGGGTCAATTTGCTGTGAGATTTCAAGACTGGTTGTTTTATCATTTTCATGCAAAGTAATGTACATCTTTCTTTAATGCATCTACGAAATTATCCTCTGACTCACTTTTAATGCGATTAGCAGTCATCATTTGTCTAGATGCCAGTTTATGGATCCTTCTATAATCTCGTTTTCTGGCCACACGAGTCCTTCCAGATCTATGTTTCGCTTTGAAAGAGTCACCCTTAGACAGTACTTAATAGACAGACTTCTTTGGCCGATTCAAAGTAGCTGAAATTTCTGCAACAGTCTTCGCTTTCGATTTCAGCTTCCATGCTTTAATTACTTCATCTGACTGAAAATTTCTTGCTCGCGGCATCTTCACTAACCGATACTATCGCGAGGTGCACTTAAATACTTCATGTACACAACGTTATAAGTTTGAAATTTGCTTTTTTCCGTGAACAGTTGCCTAAAAATCACAAAAAAGAAAACTTTTGCAATATGCAAATTTCCCTTTTTCAGTTAAATTAAGTAATATCCTACATTAAAACCGTCATTTCTGTCCTCAAACGTTTAAAATATATAAAAAAATAAATACAGTCATTTGTATAACCCAAGTGTTCGTATTTTTTATTTAAAGGTTAAAAATCACCAGTGTCTAAACTTTTGCTGAGGACTGTATAATATACATTAAATTTAGATCATTCATCATTCTTTTGAGCGTGATATATTCGACACATGCAATAAAAAGTCCAACATCACAATCAGCGATAATAAACAAATCCAAACGCTAATATTCAAATACTTCAAACTGCCAGTTACATTTTTCTGGTTTCAGAAGTTTTCCCAGAAATAAATCTCCAGCCCGGAAATATGACGGGCACGAAAAATAACGAACGACACCTCAGCCCGTGATATTGGCGGGAGCGAGAATTAATGGGTTAAGGTTGTCGCTATAACACAGAGCAAAAATCTAGCTTGATTGATGTGTACCAGTAACAAATCATATATTGTATGTTGAAGCTCTGTTGCCAGAGATGACGTCGCTATATACTCCACCCAAAGAGAAAGCGTCTTAGTTAGACTCTGACTTGTGCTCATTTAGCTAGTTGATGTGATGCTAATTGTGATGCGTACATCCCTATTGCGGATCCTGTTAAGTTTCCTGGAATTGCCGTTGCTTGGGTTTGTGCGTGTTACTATGACGTACCTAAAGTTAACCCCATCGAATTTTAACCAATTTGTATCATTACAAGGTTCGTACGGGTACCGTTATTTTCAAGGCCATATATCAGTATTTTTTTAAAGAAAAATCTATATAGTTTAAAAGGACGAAATTTCGCCTTTTTTAAGAAGAGATTTTCCATAAGAAAATGCTGGTACCGAAGAGTTCCTTAGTCTGCAAATTCAAGGACCCGTACGAACCCTGCATTAGCGTAACAATAAGTGCATTTCAGGAATTTTCTTTTTAATAAAAAAAAAATGCGAATCCACATCGGAAATTCTAAAATAAAAAAAATTTATGCAATCACGAAACGTTTTTCATTAAATAATGCAATAAGAAAAAAATCTGAATCGATAGCTGCCAACAACTTACGTTTTTTTGTACCACAAAAATTGTATAGTAAATTTTAGTTTTTTAAATCGCCATAATCTGCAGATTAAATAAGGCAAAAAATTCTATTAAATTTTTGTGGTACAAAAAAGCGGAAGACTTGGCAGCTATGTGAATCTGTTAGAAAGTGTTACATAATTTATACTGTACGCTTGATTTTTAAAGCTTATTTAATTTAGTGTTTTGCTTACCAATCAAATTGCTCGTCCCCTAAAACTGTGGCGGAAAAATACTGTAGTACTTCCAAAACAAACATTTTCCAATTTGTATTCATCTTATAATGGGGTATATAGTATATTTGATTCAAATTATAGGATTTTGACTAAATATTTAGTAAATGAAAATAATAAAATATTTTTTACAAAAAAAAAAAATAAATAAATAAATAAATAAATAAATAAATAAAAAAAATCGTGTGACTTTATTTGAAAAATTAATTTTATAAAACTGGAATATTATGTAATATTTAAAGCGTACAAAAATAATTTATTAATTTTGTGTTAAATTTGAAATATATACATATTGGTAATTAGAATGACCTTTTTTATTAGATCCGTTCGTAATTATATAAATACGTAGCGCCTATGGCGTCGTTTGGTCCGTCTGTCTGTCTGTCCATCCTTCCGCATATAACTGTGCCGCCGAATGGTTTGAAATTTTAAATATATAATTGTTGCAAAAATTAGTCGAGTCATTTAAAATTTTATTAAAATTGTGTGTATAGTTTAATTACAGGGTCAGTCAAAAGTTTTTCGTTACATTACGGCCAATGGGAAAAATTATTTTATGTGCATACTTATGACGTTACAGCCTTTCAAACAAAATGCAATTGATATTCACTTATAAAGTACGGTAAAATATACATTCAGTACAATATGCGGGGCAAAAAAATATTTATAAAATATATATACTTATAGTTCGAACACACCCCATTTACCGCGTTCGACGTGTAA
Source organism: Maratus speciosus (assembly GCA_963932465.1). NCBI lineage: Eukaryota > Metazoa > Arthropoda > Arachnida > Araneae > Salticidae > Maratus > Maratus speciosus. The sequence continues at coordinate 215,914,013 of OZ010794.1, forward strand.
TTTCCGACTTCTTTTAACAAATATGCCTTTCCATTCACGGATTGTTATATCTTTAATTCATGATTTTTTATTTTTTCGAAAAACATCATATTTGAGTCTATATTTGTTAACTGTCCACTAGAAAAATTCTAAAAAAAAAATGGTTTACGTTTCTGTTGGAAATAATGTCAAAATGTAAATCTTGTGTTAAATAACAAAAATTTCTCAAAGAATGATAATTTTAAATTATATACTGACTTTAACCCCTTAACGCTCGAATTACGGTTGAAAAATTCAAATTGCTTATTGGCACCACTTTTACGAAAAAGAAATATTCACCTTATTTAATGACAAGAATGACGATATTAAAATATAGCCAATTTCACTATTTTATAAAACTGGTGGGAATCAAACAATTTGAGTAAAAGACACAGCCCGAGAATATGACGGGAGCGAGAATTAAGGGGTTAATGTGTTTACATATCTCAATAACAATTATTCAACGATATAGTAATTTTTATGAAACAGTAAAACCTTCCTAAAGGGACCACGCTCCGTTCTAATAAAAATTGGTCGCTACGAGAGGTGGTCTCTTAATGGAGGTATTGTTTAAAACTAGATTTTAATTGTTGAAAAAAGGGAATAAATAATGTAACTAAAATTTATTTTTCATATTAGAAAAAAATATGAAAATTTAAGTATCAAAACAAAAGTAAGTTACATAAGTTAATTACTGCAGAATTTAAAAATCTGTACGGTAACGCTTGCTTTAATTTTACGGTTTTATCTTTTATAACTTTGATTTCCAAGTCCTTTCAATGTTCAGTAAATAAATTCATTTTTACTTGGGGGGGGGGCAAATAATGAAGATTTCATTAATTTTTCTATTTCTTTGAGAGTTTCCTGACAGAATAGACAAGGAGAGTTTATTGACCGTCAATCTGAATTTGTCACCAGAGTTAAATTCTTTGCCTAAAAAAGCACAAAAGATTTAAACACTGAACAGTTACCGGAATAATATTTAAAAAAAAATCAAAACTTAGTTTAGAAGTTTGATGAATAATGCGCTCTCTCGGATTTATTTTTCTAATAAAACCTTCTTCAAGCGACCAGGAAAAAAAAAAAAAAAAAAAAAAAAAAAAAAAAGCATTTTCTTCAAAAAAATTGGACGCTCAAGGAGAGAGTTCAACTGAGATGGTCACTTAATAGAGGTAAAATTAGTATTGATCCTATGGGAATAATCTTCATTCCATGAAAAAAATGATCGTTCAGGGAGTTGGTCGCTTAATGGAGGGGGTCGCACAAGGAGGTTTCACTGTACTTCTAGAAGTTTGCAGAATTAATAATTACTATTTTATAAAGATCTAGCAAAACGCCAGTCGAGCACATTGCAAGCAGTATCAACAAAAGTTGTTAGGACCTCCAGAGGCAACTAATGAGAACAAAAGCAGTCTTCACGACCTTAAATACACGTTACTACTCGTAAGTAACGCATAATAGATCACCAAAAGACCAACTGAAAGCGCCAAATGACAAGAAAAGATCATGTATTTCCTGAGTTCCACTATGCATTTAAAGGTTAAATCGCAATGTCTGCCACTTTAAATTTGAGCAAAGGATAGAAGCTAAATTAAATAATGTCTTCAAAATATACCAATTTTATAGTGACAATTTAATCATAACATCATGCATTTTATTAGAGATATTTAATACTGAAATCTTCAAAATATAAATCGAAAACAACATTTTTGTATATTATTCTCGAAAGAGTGTATTATACGAGGGTCGATCCAAAAGTAAGGTTCCTAAAGAGCTCCAACCCCACGGGAAGGTGCGAGGTGAAATACGGCAATAGCACTGTGAGTGGCTGTTCCCGCACTCGCAATTCCCCAGCCGCGCTTCGCTGCGCCGCTCATTCTTGGCTCAGCAGCCGTCTGAGATGGAGGTTTCCATTATTGATCCCGCAAGTGCAAAATTCGTCCCTTAATTCGCGTTTTGCACTGCAAAGAGACTCAACCCGTATATGTTCGTCGTCAGCTGACAGAGATGTGTGACGAGTAGTGTATTTCCGTTCAACACGTCCGAAACTGGTGCAGGGAGTTTAGTGCTGGTCGAAAGGAAGTCCACGATGAAGAATGGAGTGGAATACCGTCAGTTTCGGAGGCGGTTATCGGATCTCACACCTAGGGATTATCACTTGTTCCCCAAATGAAAGGAAAACTTGAGTGGCCAACGCTTCCTGACAGACGATGACGTCAAAGAAGTGGTTAAACGTTTCCTCAACGGGTTGGCGGCGGAGTCCTAAGACATTGGGATACAGAAATTAGAGCACAGTCTACAAAAACGAGTAGAAAAAGATGGCGATTATGTAGAGAAATAGAGCAAACTTTCTTCTTTCCAACGATGTAAATTTCTATGAGAATAAACAATGTTGTCTATTTGTAAATTTTATGGGAACCTTGCGTCTGGATCGACCCTCGTATAATATTTAAAATATCCCAATATCATAGAGAAGAAATATAAACATTTATAATTTTGTTTAACCCTTTGAGGAGCACGTAATTGAGCCTCTGTAATGCTGAATTGACACCAGAAATTTTGAAAAATTCAAAAGTCATAAACGTAAAATTCAGTTAAAATTATCTAGTGTAAATATTGATTAAAATTAGGTGGGGTATAGTATATCCCACCGCCCCTCAAGGGGCTAAAATTAAACTAATGCAAAATTTTATTGATATTTTCGTCAAATATGAGCCCATTATATAACACGAAAATTAAATATATTTTATTTCTATACGAACTTTTTTTTGTTAAATTCAGTTTATTTTAATAATTATATTTTATAAAATTTCAATATATTACATATGCAAATTCTTTTAAAAGTTAATGAAATGTAAATATAATATTTTTTATTAATTATAAATAAATATTTACATTTTGAAATATTTATACCCTTATAAATATAAATGTGTGTATTTCATAACAAATTGACAAAAAAATTGCTTAAAAGATAAGATTTTCCTAAATTAAATTAAAAAAAACTTCTATTCAAACATTTAATATTATAAAACATACTTTTTCGGAGATACATTTTTTCTCTATTAATATTCAATTTCATTCGGATCTCTTTTTTTTTTCAAAAGAATGATTTTGTAATAGTTAAGTAAGGAAAACTTCAAAATTGGTTCTGCTAATATTTACCATAATTTTTTACATGTTATATAAAACATTAGTTTATTATTTGTTAAATCTGCGACTCGTAAATGTTTTATTTTCTCTCCTAGATTTTTCATTAAAGTGAGTTTTGATTTGATTGCAGATATAATCTACAGTTCTGGCTTTAAACAGACTATAAATCAAAAAGCTTTTTTTTTTTGAGTAAATATTTTGAATTTGCAATCCACTTTCATGCGAATTAGTTTTCTGGATAACCAGGTACTTTCATGCTAATTTGTTTTCTGTATAACCAAGTAAAATCATCTGTTTAATTTACGAGATTGATTTATACAATGAAACAGTAGTTAAAAACATAGGTACTTTTAAAAAGCACATTTCAGTTTTGGAGAATTTAATTACTTTACATAATTGAAATATAAAATTCACGTCACTGGATATTATTCAATACTTAAAAATATATTTCGAAAATAAAATTCATCAGGTTTTTATTTAATGACAAATGAATGATATTAATTTTAAAATTAATTTTTCTTTTAGGTCAAATATTGAATTTATTTAGATAATATAAAATTCGATAAAATCTCACATTTTGCTCTTAAAATTATTAAAATAATTATTATTTCTTCTGCACAATTACAAATGTATAGTCGTGGGAAAAAAAAGTAACCACCCCCTACTAACTCCTCAACAAATTATGGTAGAAGAAAGTTGCTGTAACCGAACGATTGGAAATAAAGTTTACTTTTAAATGATGTATATAAAATTTGCTTAGGGGGCCATCTACATATTAAAACGAACCATAACTTTGTTTTTTTTCAATGGCAGTACACAATTCTGACAGCATAAATGAACTCTACACCCTTCAATTAATCTATAAACAAATTTTTAAGCAATTCGAGCCATAAGTTTCCGAGAAATTAATTAATTTAAAACGAGCGTATTTTAAGAGCCGTATCCAAATTGAAGTTCGGTATTCGATAGTTAACCGATCTTCGATAACCGATCTTGATCGATAGTTAACTCTCTTCTTGATCAAGGCACCTTAAGCAGTCAATTAAGCATGTTAGATTACAGGATAGCATAAGAAATTTCAAAATATTTAGTCACTTCTATCATAGACGGCCCCTTAAACCACCATTTTGCCGTTTTTAAAGCATAATTTGAAAAAACTACTAGGAAGAAAAATGTGAAATTTTGGCTTCCATAAAGCAGGACTTAATAAATCTGAATCCATCAAAAAAAGTCCTTCCGGCCAGTGCCGGGAGGAAGAGGTAGCTTTCATATTCCTTATTTTAAAAAAGCCAACTTATATTATTCAAACACACGAAGCTCGTTTAAGTGTAAACCGAATGTAGGAGATTCAATTTTAATTTTTATCAATACTAAATCATTATGAATGAGAATTTCGCGAAATTAGTCAGCTTTATCCAAGCTGCTTTTATTTAAAATAACTTATATTTGGCTGCTAAATTCGGCGATTTCTTAAAGTGCCTGCCATTTTAAGACAACATGGTGGATGAGGCTAACCAGTGAACTTAGTCGAGACCTTAGTAATTGCTGTGCACATGCTCACTCGCATCGGAATCGGTTGATATACGAATGCTGCAGTCAAAAAGTCAGATTTTTCAAAATGTTACCCACGTTAATAATTGAAACTGCTATATCTGGACCATTTTTTAAGGTAAAGACAAACAAAAAATGCTCCTGAATCCTTATATCAAGGTCAAATACTTAAGAAAGAAACCTTTTTCAGTTTCTAATTTTTTTGCACCTCACTTTAAATATATATATTTTTTAATTTAATGGCCGCCATTTTGAAACAAGATGGCTGATGAAGCTGGCCAGCGAACTTGGTCGAGATATTGATGTATACTATCCACATGCCTTCTTCCATCGAAATAGGCGAATACGTGTGGTATCGCGTGACAAATACAAGATCGTTTCAATGTGTTAGCCATGATAGAAATTCAAAGTGCTATAATTCAACCACTTTTTAAGATATAAACAAAAGAACAAATTTTCAGAAGCAAAAACTGCTTCAAAATCTTTGTATCAAGGCCAAACACACAAAAAAAATCTTTTTCATTTTCCAATTTTTTAATACCACATTTTAAATTTTAAATTACATTTAAAAAAACGGCAACCCTTTTGAAACAAGATGGCGAATGAAGCTGGCCAACGAACTCGGTCGAGACATTGGTATGTACTATGTACAGACCAAGTTACATTCAAATCGGTTCATAAATACGTCTGTTATCACGTGGCAAAAATCAGGGCATTTCAAAATGTCAGCCACGCTAGAAATTCAAAATGCTATAACTCAACCATTTTTTATGATATAGACGAAACAAAAACTGCTCCCGAATCTTTTTATCAAGGTCAAACACATAAGAAAAAAATATTTTTCCAATTTTCAATTTTTTGGTACCACATTTCATATTTAAATTTTTCTTAAAATTTTAAATGGCCGCCATTTTTAAACAAAATGGCGGATTAAGCTGGCCAACGAACTCGGTCGAGACATTGGTCTGTACTATGTATAAACGAAGTTACATCCAAATCGGTTCATAAATACGCCTTTTATCGCGTGACAAAATTCAGGACGTTTCAAAATGTCAGCTTCGCTAGAAACTCAAAATGCTATAACTCAGCCATTTTTTAAGATATAGACGAAACAAAAACTGCTACGGAGTCTTTGTATAATGGTCAACTACATAAGAAAAAAATATTTTGCAATTTCAATTTTTTGGTACCACATTTCAAATTTTAAATTTTTAAAAAAATTTTAAATGGCCGCCATTTTGAAACAAAATGGCGGATGAAGCTGGCCAACGAACTCGGTTGCGACATTGGTATGTACTATGGACACACCGAATTACATCCAAATCGGTTCATAAATACGAGAGTTACAGTGTGACATAGGTCATATATATATATATATATATATATATATATCAATTTTGAACGGAGGGTGGTTTCGGGGTCTGGGGGTCATGATCGATGAAAATATTCCAAACTTTTTTGAAATCGCTTTCCTCCGAACGGCTGCAATAGGTAGCTTTCTGTAAAGAAAGCTACCTAAAAAAAATTGTAGGTTGCAATTCATAATTTTTTTAATATCAATTTCATAATTCAAATAAATAAATTATAAAAATTGCAAATTCCATGTATTTATGTTTGGGTATATTAGTATCATTGCTACACAAAAAATTAGAACATTAGGATGACGATTTCAGAAGCTATAAATAAAAATATGAAAATGTAATTTAACATTAGATGCACTAAATTTTGAATGTTTATAATTCAAAAAATTATCATTCAAATGACTTGAAATTTGGTGTCTAGGCATAGTTTGAACCAAAGATTTGAAATATCCCGTTAAAATTTGTTATTCCCATTGAAAAAAATGATGTTTGGATTCGTTTTAATATGTAGATGGCCCCCTAAGCAAATTTTATATACGTCATTTAAAAGTAGATACCCAGTAACCCAAGTATACCCAAGTAATAACCAATTATAAGAAAATGTACAATGTTTTGCGTTTATTTCAGTTATATATTTATATTGAAAAATTTCATTACATATATTACTTCTAATTGTATAGCAATTGTAATAATTATTCATAAAATGTTCGAAATCATTACAAGAAGTTAAATAATTTCTTATGAAATGTTACTTTTGCAGAGTTCCCACAGTTACATGGTAATTACTAGTGTGTGCTATTTACATGAGCACTTGTAGTGTAAGTCACATGCTATGAATTTTGGCTACCAGTATTTTAGAACGGACAAATGTGATATTTTATCTGATATATATCATTAATTGAAGAAAGAGAAGAAATATTATCAGCTGTTATCTATCAAACTACCAAAACCCATGGAATTAGCCTATGGTCTTATAGAAAAATCAATTGTATACATAAAATTCTCAAATGATTGATTGACACCAGAATTTATAAACGATTTTTTTTTTTTTTTATTAGTAAAGGCTTTTCTTCACGTACGAAAGAATTTTATTCTCAAATTCTAGTGCCAGTGTGGCATTTAGTGATTAAAATTAAGTGGTCCAAAATTGAACTACCGCCCTTCAAGGGGTTAATATGTGTTATAATGGATATTTTCAGTCATTATTACTTATTGCCATGCTGATGCAAACGATATACAAATGTCAGGGCTCCCAAATGGTCCGCCAACTGAATACCAATAAAATTTAACAGAAAATTTTATTCCGGGCGGTTCGTAAGAAAAATCTAAAAAGAAAATTTTTCTAAAATAATATTGGTATTCAGTTGGGGGACCATTTGGGAGCCCTGAAATGTATACCTTAAAAATTAAAATTTAAGAAAAACCAAAATAACTTTAATATTTTGATATATTGAAAAAATCGTGATCGTCGTTATGTAACAATATGTTTCGCAACTAATAAAGCCCAATTACTATTATAGATTTTTATAAGCATATATTAAGCTTCTTTAAACTTATTAGACAAAAATAAATATGCAGTGAAAATATTATTCATTATTTATTACAAGTATCATTACATGGTTCATAAAACAGAGAATAACTGTTTATATTTTATTTTTCAGAGCCGTATTTTCAGTCTTTTCTGCGCAGGCTTGGTAGCTCTGGGCTTGAACAACTGTCTGCTGACCAATAGGTTCATCGTTCGATGCTTAGTGTTGGAGCTTGAAATTCAATGTCAACTCATGCCTTGAAAACTCATTACTTAATAGGAATAATTTTGCAGAATTAAAAAAAAAAGTTCCGTATTTTAACCCCTTGAAGCGCGGTGATGCTGCAATGACATCACATAATTTTAATCCTTAATTGCCACATTGGCTCCCGAATTTTTTTTAATGAAAATTTTACTTTTATTAAGTACGCGAAAATTTACTTTTACTTGTTTACAAATAAATTATCTTGTAAATACTGGTGTCATTCAATTAATTCAACATTTTCGAATACAAGTACCTTGCCCCTGAAAGTGTTAAGTCAAAAGTTGTAAAATATTTTATCGATATTTTTTTTTTTTTTTATTCAAAAAATATTTTATTGAGAATTTGCGAAATTTTAAATTTTATTACATTTCATTGTCCGATGCATTTAATTAAAAGAACTGTCATATTTTGTTGCTATATTAATTGTTTCGTTTTCATTTAGCTGAAATTAAATCGTGTAAATAAGTATGATTTTCATATATACAAACATATGCTGTTACAATTGTCTAAAAAGCAAATCTTGGATATTTTTATTGAGATTAAAACAATATCTTCCAATTGTAATAATTTTTAAATTACATTTAATGGTGTTGCGGTCTATGTTCTTATTGAAATATGTAAATGATTTAATAATTTAAATTAACGATTTGGATTCATGAATTAAAGGATAAAGTTTTTTGAAAGCCTCTGTTTTTTTAATTTACTTATCACAGACATGTTATGATATCACAGAGATATGTCCAACAATAACACATTAAAGGCTACCGGTACCATTTGGTACCAGAAAAGATTTAACCATTTTCTTGTTTGAATACTAGTATTTTTCAACGGAAACCATATCTTTATTTGATGACTTATAGTTTGAGATAAAATCGGACAAAAATTGCTATTTTAAAAAACCGGTGTGAAATGCAAGTTTTGCATATTAAAGAAATTCCGGCTTTAATGGTTTAACAGCATAGAGAATTTTAGTCTGAAGAAGAAATGTTACTTAACCCCTTAATTATCGTCCCTGTGATATTCACGGGTTGTGCTTTTTATTCAGATTGTTTGGTTCCCACCAGTTTCATAAAATAGTGTTATTCGCTTGATTACGGTATCATTTTACCTGCCATTAAATAAGGTGAATATATCTTTTTCAAAAAAGTGCTGTCAACAAGCAATTTGAATTTTTAAACCGTAATTTAATGCGACCGTTAAGGGGTTAAAATTTTCGAATTTGAAATAGTTGTACCAATCATCTTGGATATTTTAGCATACTTGCGAACTTTCCCTTAAACTTCCGTAAAATGCGAGTTAAATTGACCCAGGTTAAACAAGTTTCGCACCAGAAATTTATTAAAGAAATTAATTCAAACATATTTCATAGAGAAACATGATTTTAAATATATAATGATACATCAAATAAATTTTCTGGTTTGTAATGGGTATAACCTGGGTCAATTTAACTCATGTTTTACGGAAGTTTAGTTGAATGTTGGAAAGTATGATTTTAGGGAGTGTACGCACCATGCATCAAAATGCAGAATACTGTACTATAAATATTTTATTGTGGAAAATTTAAACTATTTATTTATTTATTATTCTGTGTATTAGTATCAATTAAAAAATATCCACTATGTATCATATAATTACTCTTCAGTATCACCCTTTCTTTTTTCAAGATACGTCATTTTCGATATGTTATGTAAGTTTCAGTAAACTTAATCTATTATTGAACATTAATGCTTTAAAAATATGTATGGAACGAGTTCGTGTTTAAAGTAAGAGAGATTACTTTCGGAATTTCTGAAATGAAATCCTCAAAATTCGCTTTTATATGGATTGTTACGGTATAATTTATTACTTCTATGTTAATGCTGCTTCTATAATTGATTCTGTTTAGTTAGAATTTTCATCTAAATTTCCTTTAACCACCATAGAACAAATATTATGCATGATAAGATTTTTTATGGCAAAAAAATAATAGAAACTTTATAAATGATCACATTCATTTGTTTCCAGCCATCTCATTTATGTATAGTTCACACTATAAAAAATTAGTGCCGTATTAAAAAAAGTAAGATAAAAAAAGAAAGAAAATTGTGTAAAATAATTGTTCTACTTAAAAATTGAAACTGGAAAAATGCACGGCTTAGATAGTACCATTTATTACTTTACTTACATATCCATGTGGATTAGAGTAATAAGTGTAAAAGAGTTTTATAAAAATATATTTATATAATTGTTCAGTAAATTACAAAAATGTTATTAATAACGCAGTATTGAATCTGCGTAAATACTAATTGTTTAAAAATATATTCCAAAAATTATACTTAGTTTTATACAAAATAATCCTCGTGACGTGTATATATATATATGTTGCATTATTGGAACATTTGAAGATTTTTCTAGTTGAAATGAAGTATATGGGTGTCATGATATCAGTAGTGGATCACGTCCAGCAGTAATAGAGTAGTACAAGTGTTCAGAACAGGTAAATGCGATTCTGTTGTGCTAGTATAACGAAAACTGGAATTCTGTCGTCATAAAGACTACGACATTGACGTTATATGATGCTATGGAATTTGTATCAGTCGACGAGTGAAGGCCATGGAATGCATTTTTCCGTGAAAGTTTCCCTAGAAATAATTGAGACAAAACGTAAATTCAGCTCAGCATTTTATTTAAACATTTTTCGGCGGCGCAGTTTCCACCAAGAATATTAGTCATCGCTTCATAGTTGTAATTTAGGGATGAACAAAGTTGTAGAAAATCGAATACGTGGACGGTGACCAGGGGGTGGTATGAAAAATGGAAATACGACTAAAATCTGCTGAAACACAGCGAGCATCGGTTTTTTGTGCGTCATATGTATGAATACAAATATGACGTAGGTCACGCTCTCAACAAATTGACAATTAAGAATACCACGCCATAGAAAGAGAGACATGAGAGAAAGAGGACAGAGTGAGTGGATGAATTTGAAGGTAAAAAGGATAACCCCGGATTACGCGCGGGAAAATAAAATGGAAGCTAAAAGAATATTCTAAAAGAAAAAAGAGCGGAAATAGAACATTTAATTTAAGAATACTAAATGCGTAATATTTAAGTAATTTAGACAAGTTGGATATTAAATTAGAGGGAATTTAACAGAATTAACGATACAGATTATTTAGGAATAAGACTTTAGTGAATATAAAGTAGTAATTTAGAATAAGATAAGGAAATCGCGGAAGTAGATATAGTACTGTAACATATATGTATGAATATTCTAGCAGAATATTTGTATCTCACATTGGCAATTCAGATTTTTGACATAATTCCTTACTCATCTGTACTCAGATCCCGATGTTATGGCACTCTGCCAAATGCAGACAGATTTCTCCAAATCACAACGCTCCAATTGGTCAGTTTTTTAATAGAAGTTTTTATGAAGAAAACTTCTAGACAGATTTTTACAACATTTTAAACGAATATTACGCCCTGGGTAAGTGTCTGCAAAATTTGTAAGAAAAATGTAAAAACATTTTTTTCTTAGCAAAAGCGGTATTTAAAAATTGACCGAATTAGAAGCCAGAAATTACATTTGCGCTTATTGTCAAATGTCTATGAATTAAAACCTCTGTGATTATTATTATTTTTTTTAAATAGTGATTTAACAGATAGTATAGGACATTTTGATCATCTTCATTCATATGATTAACACAATTTCTTTTTTTTAGTTTGCCACATACGACCTTTATCATTTGAGCTCTTCAATTCTTGAATACAGTTTACAGGTCTGAACAATTTCTTTAGAATTAAAGCATTGACACTTATTTATAAATGTACAAATACACATTAATTTTATCTTGTCCCGTACAACCTTATCATATCATTTCTTCATGTATTCATCTAGAAATTATCCACACTGCGGATTATATATATATATATAATTTTAAAATACTAAAAACATACAAGGGGAGCCAACTCCGACTACCCGGGTTACAGAATATAAATGAAAACCATTTTTAGGTACGTTCGTAATTAGTATATGAATACGTAGCACCTATAGTCGTCGTTCGGCCAGTCTGTCTGCCCGTCCTTCCGTCCGTCCGCATATAACAGAGCAAAAACTACCCAACCGAATGGTCTGAAATTTTAAATACCATATAATTGTTGAAAAATTTTGTCGAGTCATTTCAAATTTTATGAAAATCGGATGTATAGTTTAATTAAAGGGACAGTCAAAAGTTTTCCGTTACATTACGGCTAATGGGAGAAAAATATTTGAAGTGCATTTTAACCCCTTAATTCTCGCTCCCGTCATATTCTCGGGCTGCGTCTTTTACTCAGATTGTTTGACTCCCACCAGTTTTGTAAAAGAGTGAAATTGGCTATATTTTTGTACGGATTTACCTGTCATTAAATAAGGTGAATATTTCTTTTTCATAAAAGTGGTGCCAATAAGCAATTTGAATTTTTTAACCGCAATTTAATTCGAGCGTGAAGGGGTTAATGATGTTGCAGCCTTTCGAACAGAATGAAATTGATATGCACTTATGGAGTGCACGAAAATATACATTCAGTACAATCTGCGGTGCAAAAAATATTTATAAAACAAGTTATAGTACGAAGGCATCATTTGCCACGTTTGATGTGCAATTTCCAACTTGTTTTTACATTAATGCATTTTTTTAGATTGTCCTCTAATAAATTCAAAGAAACATTTTTATTTGAAAAGTATGAAATTGAAGAAGTATGAATGGATAAAAGTATCATTTTTGCGTTCATATAAAGTTTTGAAATTTATTAAAAGATATACTTTCGTATGAGTTAATAGCCGAAGAAATCACCAAAATTTCCTTACTTAAGCGGTCCTTTTAAATTCTGATCATTTACGTTATTTAAGTGCGTAGTTCTATTACATGTCTTTTAAACTTCTGCTTTGTTTATATTGTTTAATTATTTTATTTTATTGATGAAGTTTTAACTTCGTTATGGAATATCAGCCGGAAACAAATGCTGAATTAATTTTAGTAACTTAAGTGCAAATGAATTTATCTTTAGTAATCGTCAACACGCGAATGAGAAATGTTAAAACAAAAAAAATCATGCTTGAAAATTATTTTAAAAGCCTTAAAAAATGAGTCAATTGCGATACAGTTTTCAAACAAATTGCATACTTTAACACAGGGATTTATTTGATGAGAATTAGTTATTTTAGGTAGTGAAATCTTACCTAAAATTCTAATTAAAAAATGTCTTTCAATAAATAATTAATAATTAATTTTCAGTTTCATTTAGAACGAAAATGATCTGTTAAAATACATAAAGCGTGTTATTCAAACTACTCTAAAAAATATAGACCTCTATTTTTCACCATTTCTGAGAAAAAGGTACATAAATTTGGTGTGTTTTATCATGGCCGAAATAGAGCTTACACGGTTCACTTAATGGATTAAGAAATACCTGAAAATTTCATTTTAATTCTAATATGGCGTCACATTCATTTTTTTATTTGTTTATTTCATTTTCTTTTTCACGTGAAAAACTTTCTAATTAAAATTAACTATTTAGGAGAAAATATCAAAGCTGCCAAATTGTACGGATTTTTGTTACCACTAAACTTTTAGTGGTATGAAAAAAACATACACTTTGGCAGCTAAGAAAAAATCAAAAAGCGCAAAAACCACAAATATAATGTTGCGAAAACGCAACGTCAGTCTTTAATGGGTTTTAAAAGAATCAGTAAACGTGAAATTTAGTCGTCTACTGTTGCCACGGATGAAATGACGTTAGAAAATGACCGTTACGTATTGACACGTTTGTTCATTTTGATATAGATGTTGAGAAATGATCAATAGACTTACGTTTCTTTATGTGAAATCCGATTATAAAATATGATGAAAAATGCTGGATATCATAAAAACGACAAGTAAAATTTATAAAATCCTATTATAATTTATATATTAGTTCCTATTGTAATAAGTAGAATCCCTCAAGTTTTAAACTATTTGCATGTATAACCCCCACCACGTGAAAACTAGGCCTTAGCGCTGGCAGAAAAATGGCGGCATCCAACGGCGGAATTTTATTTAGTGTGTGCGTTGCCATCGAAATGCTGAAGGCCAGAGGACACGAGTTGTGATGTCATCACTAATCGACGACTTCTCACGAGTGTTCGAATTCACACCGGAAAATTTTGGATAGCAATTTTCTTTTATTTTATTTTTTGAATATCTATAATCTTATAAAAAAAAATAACTATTCGAATTTAATGGTGAGGGTTCGGGATCCCTAAACAAAAATTCACCCAGATGCGGAATGCCACAATTTTGTAGCACCTGGCTGGTTTTTTATTGGGGATTACAAATTCTCATCTGTCAGCTTAAATAGTTGCTGTTGTTTTATAAGATGATAAATATTCCACAAATAATATAAAAGAAAATTGCTATTCAAAATGTTCAATTTCCGATGTGAATTCTTACACTAGTGAGAAGTTGGTCGATTAGTAATGAAGTCTCAACTCCTGTCCTCTGGTCTTGAGTATTTCGATGGTAGCGGTGTGTGTACGGATCTTTGAATTTTGGTACAAGTGACTTTTAAAAGATTTTTCACTTTATTTTTCTGAGATTAAATAATGCGAAGAAACATTTTATAAAATATTGGTGTCGACATTTAAGGAGCCGTACATACGTTAAAAAGTATCAGAATTCGGCAGCCGCCATTTTTTGTGTCAGTTTTCTGGTCTAGTATATAGAGGGCGGTGCAATTATACCACACCTATGGGTTATCTTCAGGAATTTATTTATTATTCAGAAATTCCAAATCGACAACGGAAACTCCGAAAAAGGAAATCTTAATTTATGACATCATCGCTTATTCTGTCATAGAATAATTGAAAATTACTATTCACAATTTCAAATGTGAATTAAGAATGTCGGAATAAAAAGGAGATTAATAAATACAGTAGAGCGCCGATTATCCGAACTTCAATTAACCGAACTTCCAATTATCCAAACAGCCTATTTCTCTCTCTCAAAAAAAAAAAAAAAAAAAAAAAAAAAAAAAAAAAAAAAAAAAAAAAAACAATTATCCAAACACCCTATTAGACCTGGAAATCAGATTTTAAATGATGATGAGATTGTGGAGAATATTCAAAACGAAACACAATTTGAAAACGAATGCTCTGAAAATGATCATGGTCCATCACATAACGAAGCCTTTAAATGTTTGGAAACAGCTAGGAAATGGCTCGAGCGGCAGGATAACGCTAATCCAATTCAATTCAACTAACATATTAAAGAAGAATTCGAGCTATGGCAGCATGGAAAAGAATGTCTTCTTTGAAGCAAACAGCAATCGAAAGCTTTTTTTGCTTAAATTATAATCTCTGGCGTTCAGAAAAGGATAATAAAAAGTAAACAAAAAAATTAAAAAAACAAAAATCAATTTTTAAACATGCCAGCATTAACTAGTGCTGTCAGCCTAATGCGTGGATAAGGTGTGAAGATTTTTGTATAGTCAGGAACATCCGTTAAATTGTCTGTCCATTTATACGAACTTTTGCTTATCCGAACTAGGGTCGGTCCCGACTTGTTCGGATAATCGGCGCTCTACCGTAGTCATATGTATTCTCTATAAATACATATGGCTAATTACATGTATTTTTGTAGTGTAAGTCACATAACTAGTAACTGCTATACATGCTGGCTCCCGTTAGTTTCGAAAAGTTTGTTTAGCCTTATTCAATAATAGAGATATCTCCGATAAAATAAGAGACATTTTTTCCGTTCTAAAATACTGATAGCAGAGTTGGGCAAATTTGTAATTCCAATTATCTGCAAAGTAATTACAGTTTAATTTTATGTAATTAATTATAGTTAATATTTCATGCCGTAAAAAAATTATTGCAGCACTGCAACCAGAACCACCCCCGTCGCATTATTTGACAAAATTTCTGTGTTTGAATGTATGTAACTACAATCAATTATATACAATTAACCTGTAATTACACTGCGGATAATTGAGATTTTTAATTTGCCCAATTCTGACTGGTAGACAAAAATCGTAGCATATGACTTACACTACAAGTACTCATGGAAATAGCCATATGCGTTAATTCATGTCTGCTAATTAATTGCATATATAAACGTTATTGATTGCTACTTTTCTTATAGCTTTATCATAAATACTGCTCGAGATAGCATGAGTTGATGCGTTTATTTTATCGCAACTATACATTTCAATTGAATATGTAGTTCGCCACTTTACATTTGCATACATCAATAATCATAAATTTATCTGCTCACGCTTTTAATTTCATACGTATAAATATGTCAAACATAATGTTTTGTGTTTCACATTTACTTTTTGATGAACGCTAAAACAGGTCATAACATACATCGTGAGCAAATTATGTATTTTTATGTGAAAACCGGTCGATAACTAAATTAGAACTTTTCACGTGTATCACGTGTTACGCCATTATAATATTCATTTTCGAAGAAAAAAGCTTTAACTGTTAACGAGTTTGGTTAGAAATTTCGAAAGAGGATTTCCAAATTCACTTAATGCATCATTAGTTTGAATCAGATTGAATTATACATGTCAACAAGTTAAACGTGGCTTAAATCAATGTAACTGATCACTCAAATTCCCTGTCTGATTTAGTTAGAATGTTAAACGAGATATAAACAAATGTTGTTTATCAATCAAGATTTTACTGAGGATAATGAATAAGATGTAGCTTTTTTAACAAAGTCAAAAATTATGCTATATTATAGATTATATGTTTTCCACATTTATGGTACGTTCAAAACAGGATTTTTATATCATAATAAGTAATCTCATACTTCTTAAATGTTCGTAAAATAGAAATAATTAAAAATCAAGGCCATCACAGTCTTCTTCGAATTCTGCAAATTTGTCAAAATACACGTAATTATAATTTTGTATTCTTAAAATCAATCAAGACTTTGTATTCATTAAACCTGCCTATGCCTAACTTTGTAACGAATAATCGTATCGATACGCGGATGGTACCGTTCGATTCAGAATTAAAAAATACACAATAATTGATACCCCACTTGGCAAAAAAAAGAGATTCAATATCCCCCCCCCCTCCCAGTTTAAAATGTCTCTTCCCATAAACACGATAAAACAAGTGTATTTTTTATGGCCCTGTCGGATCTTCATTTCAAGAGCCAAAACTGTGTTCTTCCCAAATTTCCCTGAATTGCCATGAGATGTTAGTGCAAAAACCTATTTTGCCTTCATAAAGTATAATTTTCTGAGCAGGTGACTATTTTTTTTTAATTGTAGAATATTTCTCTTGCACACGTTGGCAAAGTTATCTTGATTTTGTTTTGTTTTGTTTTGAAAAAGTGGTGCGAGATAGAATTAAAAAATAGTCTCTTGTGCCAGCGCTGAATTTTCTACTTTATATTAACACTCCAGCCGCGGTAAACGCTATTTTCGCGTTCCAGTGAAAAGTCCAGAGTGTTTTTGTAGTACAAAAAAGCGTAAATTTTGGTAGCTATGTAGAATTGAAATTGTAAAAAGTCAATTATGGGATTTTTCATGCCTAGTTAAACCTCGCCTAGTATTCTAAGTTGGTGATGGTGAACTAAGATGATGAACTAAGTGATGTTTTAAAGGTATTAAAGTTGAGCTCGGAAAATATCACCTAGGATACCGTTATTTTTTTTCCGTTAAAAAAACGTACGTGAAAACACACACACTAAAAGACCTGATTACGAACATTTCTCCCATAGAACAACATATAAATTGTTTTGTAAAGGAAAACCATAATGCAAAGTTACCTAATTAACACTTTAAGTGCCAGCAAAATATAGTATGCCTAAATTTATAAATATAGTAGATACATCATTAGTTGAAAGTTATCATAATGATAACAAACAATGATAATAAATAATGGTAACACAACTGCCAACTTTTACAATTTTTGTCTCTTCGCTATTTTTAAGAAGGAAATTTTTCTTATTTAACCCTAAGTTTTCGGTGATTAACTCTTCAGACGCGGGAAACGCTATTTTCGCGTTTCAACGGGCTACTTTTTTTCTAAAATTCAGATTGTTTTATTCCCACCACTTTTTAAAAAGCGTATAATTCGGCTTATTCTGACATTAGTTAACCTGTAATTAAATAGAGTGGCTATGTCTACAAATAAGTGGTGGGAATCAAACAATCTTCATTTTAAAAAAGTAACCCGCTGCTGGAGGGATAATAACCACTGCCGCAAATTTGTAACAAATGATCCTACAGACTTGCGAATGGTGTCATTCGATTCAGATTTACAAAATACTTACTAATTCAATTGCCTGGTAATATCATCCAAACATCTAATCGAGAGGCCGAGTGTTGTTCTATGTATATTTTTTGTGGTATGTTATAAATAATTTGAAAATTATTCATATCACATCAGAGAACTTCCCTATGCATCAAAAGAAATAATAATTCGTACTCTGACTTTTTTTCACAAGACATGCTATTTTTATATATTATGTATATAATGTATGTATAAAAGATATATTATGTATCTTTCAATAAACATAAACAATACTGAATTCAATATTTTTACTTTAAGATTAAAAAAAACACATAAGCAAAGATTTTGTTTTTAAGGTTCTTTAACCCATAGCTGCCGACTCTTCCGCTTTTTCAGACCACAAAAATTTAACAGAAATTTTTGCCTTATTTAATCAGCAGATTACGGCGATTTAAAAAGGTAAAATTTACTAAAAAATTTTTGTGATCTGAAAAAGCGTAAGATGTTGGCAGCTATGCTTTAACCCATTAACAACGAGTTCCTTTTACACTTTCTTTAATACCTCGGTAACAGTTGACACCAGATTTCCTATATTGCATAGCTGTCAACTTGTACGGATTTTTACTACCACTAAAATTTAATAGAAAATTGTGCCTAATTCAGTCGCTGAATTGCCGTGAACGCGGATAATTACATAAGGGAGAAATTTGCGCTAAATTTTAGTAGTAGCAAAAATCCGTCCAAGTTGCCAGCTACGATATTGTAATTTTCACTGATTTAACCTCTCAAAGTTTGAGATTAAGTAATATGAAAATTTCCTTACTAAAGTACTGGTTTTCATATTTAAAATTTTCGTATTACTTTAACCCTTTAACTCTGGCTCCCGTGATATTTTCGGGCTGTGTCTTTTATCTAGATTGTTTGATTCCCACGAGTTTTATAAAATATTGTAACTGGCGTTATTATAGTATTTTGCGTGTCATTAAATAAGGTGAATATTTCTTTTTCAAAACAGTAGTGCCAATGAGAGAATTTTCAACTGTAATTTAATGCGACCGTTAAGGGGTTAATGGGAGATTTCCGTACCACCAGGCGTTAATGAGTTAAGGAAAGTTTTATACATTATGAAATTCCTGAACAATTATTTGAAAATTCTGCATATGTGAAAGAAATACAAAATTTGTTTTAAATTTTACTTAACCTTAACCATCTATATTTACTTGTTGTTGATTAGCTTCCACTATATCTTAAAAAAAAAAAAAAATCGCTAATATAGAAACAGGGTTGCCAATTTGGCCTTCAATTTTAGTACGAAATTTCAAATTTATACCGTAAATTTTTTAAGAAGAATTTTTACTTTAGGTAATAGCTAAAAGTTTTTTTTTTTTTATGAGATGAAGTATAAAATGTTATTCTTTATTTATGGTGTGAACTCGAAATTTCTGAATAAAAAAGGGAGGCCAAACTGGCAACCCTGTAGAGAACAATTAATATCAGATAAATATCAAGCTTCTTTCAATCAAATGACACGAAACGATAGGAAATTTGTAAATTTTATGGTCGCAATTACTTTAATATATCCCCATTTACATAGGTCAGAGTTCGAATATTTCACTGCGTTATTAATAAAACTAAGAGTTTGTTTGAGAGGTAGGTTTGCTTCGATTCTTATGGTCACCTTTTTCACGCGATGGCTAAGTAATGGAGTTATGAATAAAGAGGAGGAGACATATAGTGTACTGTCTACCAGTTGCGAGAATGGAGTTATGAACAAAGCGTTATAAGTAAGCGTACAAACTTAATGCTGGAATCAGGCGTAAATTAACGCAGTAGCGCCACCTTGTGGACGGAGTGATAATTCACATACGCGTGTGGCGCGTATTTTCTAAATCTTTAGTCAACCATGGGAGTGAATTTTGTTTGCCACATTTGTTTCAAAATAATGGCGTAGCGAGAAGGGCATCTAGATGCACTTGACATCACGAGGTTTTTTTCGCCTTAGCAGCCGCACTTCAATTATTAATAAAGCTGAAAAAAACTTTAGAATTTTAGTGGTGTGAGTAAGAAAAGAGTTAGGTATCTACCTGTAGTTGACACTCCATCCGCTACGTGGCGGATGACCTTAATTGATGTGACCTCGCTTTTAATTTTGCGGTTACTTCTCCCATTTAAGATAGGACGCTTAGTTATATCGCTTTGGTTATGAATAAAGAGGAGGAGACATATAGTGTACTGTCTACCAGTTGCGAGAATGGAGTTATGAATAAACAGGAGGAGACATATAGTGTACTGTCTACCAGTTGCGAGAATGGAGTTATGAATAAACAGGAGGAGACATATAGTGTACTGTCTACCAGTTGCGAGAATGGAGTTATGAATAAACAGGAGGAGACATATAGTGTACTGTCTACCAGTTGCGAGAATGGAGTTATGAATAAAGAGGAGGAGACATATAGTGTACTGTCTACCAGTTGTGAGTAAAGCAACTGAGGAAGTTGCAAAAAGATGGCGGCTGGTTTTTTTTAATCAGACCAACAGTTTCTGTTTACGTCTAGAGTACCCAACTTCAGTAAATTTAAATAGAATACCCTCTTATTTGATCGCCTTATCAATGAAACATGTATTTTTTGCCTGCCCTCTTGGAACTAATGGATTTTTTTTTATTTAATTTTTTTTTCTTTCTTGTTTTTTCTTTTACTATGTTAAATTTTAAGTACTCTAAGTTCTTAATAATTTGTTATAATTTCTCTTAACTCTTTTTAGCTTTCTTTTCATCTTGGTTACCAGCCGCGTTTTAACATAATTTTTTAAGGCTACCTAATGCCCTTGCAACACGAATCACCTCTATACTAGATGTTAAGTTGCCACGTAACTAGGAAGTACATCAACCGGATCACATTGTTCCATTGTTCCATTGGAACATGGAGCAATGGAATAATGTGAGCTATTTGGACTGCCAACTTGCATGTCAACATTGCATCCAACGTAGAGGTTGTTTGTACTCCAAGGGCATTAAGATGCTTTTTAAAAAATGATGTTTAAACGCGGCTGGCAGCCACGAAAAGAAGAAAAATGACCATTAAAAATTAAAAAGATTGTAAAAATATATGTTTCAATTAAGTTATAATAAAATACAATAAGTGTAAAAATATAGTGTAAAGAAGAAGAAAAGAAAAAAAAAAGATAGAGATATTCCATTAGTTCCAAAAGGACAAGCGAAAAAAGATTCCTAACCCTTTTCGGCACAGTGTGCCCGGGTCGGGATACCTAATTTTAATTCCAAACTTACGATCGGCACCAAGAATATTTTAGTAAAATTTTACTTTTAAAATGGATAGCTAAAATAACGTGTTATTAATTTCTAAAAAATTCGTTTTAAAATTCCGGTGTCAGTCAATCATTTCATCATTTTACAACAAAAATTGCCCGTGCCGGTAAGGGTTAACAGAGACCATACATTTAATTTTAACAAGTAAATATTGATATAAGGTAGCAAAATATAATTTCTTCCTTAAACATAACAAGGACAAAGAAAGGTAGAAAGAAAGAAAATATAGTTAAAGAGTGAGGAAATCTCAGTATTCATCATTAAGTAACAGTGTATATGTTGGGGTCTTACGTTTGGGGGGCTGGGATACTTCATAGCCGGGTAATTCCGCAACAATTTGATTGCACAGATTTTAAACAGCTCTGTAGAAGTTTTTTGTGAGTTGATTAATACGTTATTTTTACCCCTTAATTCTCGCTCCCGTGATATTCACGGGCTGTGTCTTTTATTCAGACTGTTTGATTCCCGCCATTTTTATAAAATAATGTAATTGGATTTATTATGGCATCATTTTACCTGTTATTAAATAAGGTGAATATTCCTTTTTCAAAAATGTGGTGTCAATAAGCAATTTGAGTTTATAAACCGCAATTTAATATGACCGCTAAGGGGGTTAAACATGATGTAAATCAATGTTAACGTTGAACCATGATTACATGTCATACTTGCCAACATTCAGCTAAACTTCCGTAAAATGCGAATTAAAGTGATCCAGGTTAAACATGTTTCTAACCAGAAAATTTATTTCATGTATCAGTATAGATTCAGTATCACGTTTCTCAATGAAAATCTATTTGAATTAATTTTCTTAAAAAAATTCTGGTTCAGAACGTGTTTAACCTGGATTAATTTACCTAACATTTTACGGAAATTTAGTTCGAAGTTGGCAAGTATGACATGTTATGATGAAAAAGGCTGTAACTGCTTAACGCTATGAGGGTAAAGCAATTGCGTTTGTATAATGTTGAATTCCTACCAGAAATTTGGAAAAATTTTATTTCAAAATAAGGAAAAGCAATTTTACTACTATTTCCCATCAAAGTTATAAAAGTAAATCTTAATAAAAGGTTTCTGTTGCAAATCTTAATTAAACCTGCCCCTAAAGGGGTTAATAATATATCTACAATTTGGACAAAGGCACTGGAAATATATCTGTTAGTTCATATTTTAATATTTACAAGCTGACTCAAATTTTCATTCATGTCTAAAACCCTAGGGGAAAATAGCATGAGCTGAAGCTTTTGTTTTTTTTTAAATATTATTATATAATCCTCCTTTTTTAGGGTTTTAACTAAGGATCGACCGAACCAGGTTTTTAAGGCCAAAACCGAAACCGAATTTCGGAAAGCTTCCTGTCTTAGACCGAAAAGAGAAACCAAACCGAAAATGCCCAATAAATTTTAATTAATGAATTCATGCATAAATATACACAATTATTATTTAATTATACATGCGATCCAAGTTGTTCCTCTGTGCCTCTGACCATAACTTTTTATTTTCATATAAAATAAAATGTAACTATTGGGTCCTTCGGAAAGTCGTGTCCGTTTGGGAAAATCAATTGGCACCGGAAAATTCTGCCCGGTAATTATTAGACATTAGATATCGGAATCAATGTCTAATAATTAAATTATCGAATTTTTCGGTAAAATTTGATCTTCCCTAACGGACACGATTTTCCGAACGAAACAATAATTCGTCTACGACACAGAAGGATTTTCTAATTATACGAATTTCATCTAATGAAAAAATGTTTTAGGAGGTATACGATTTATCTTTCAAAAGGTTATCTCTAAAACTTTCTAAACAGTCATCGATGCAGTTTCACTGATGCGGTTTCATTCTAAAAATTTTCTATTATTGTTAAGTCTGCACATTTTGATGAACATGTGAAAAGCGTCTTCGAAGTTTAGTCATATATGAATTATTTGTTTTATGGTTTGCATTGGCGTCTTGAGTCAGTCATGACTGAAAATTACAGACAGTGAAATTCATAGCAATAGATGAAGAGTGTTTCATATGAGCCGAAAGAGCTAATATGAATGAGTAATATGAAAAATTTCCGAAAGAAGAAACGAGATTCTTGGAATACAGACAGTTTCGGTCGGGTTTTGGTACGGACGGATTTTTGCCAGCATTTTCACCGAAACTCTGATTTTGAGCCGAAAACGAAACTGAATTTTCCTTTGCATGCATGGATCAAGTTCTTACCGATCAAAAATAAAGTTTTGTTTTTCTGATTTCGTTTTAATGAACACTATATTGAACTATTGTACTACTTTATTTAACCTTCCTACCCTGAATGGGTCTAATCGACCCATTTCTTTAATCCATTTCATTCGATTCGAACCAGAAATTTTTTCGTAAAGTAAGATAAATAAAAGGCAATGAAGTAAATCTAAGATAAATAAATACATTAAATAGTTTTTAATGAAAATTCTGGTGTGAAATGTTTTTTATTAAGGTTGAGTAAAATTTCAACAGGGTAGGAAGGTTTAAATGGTTTTATGTGAAATTCGATTACTAACGAAATTAAATCATTTTAAATTGTTAAAACTATATATCAATGTGAAAGGCTTTATCCTCTTAGCATGTGTGATTACTAAGTTCGAAATGGGATTTCCGAATTCACTTAACGTATCATTAAATTTGAACAGATTTAATTCACCTGTCAGATTTGCCAATAAGTTAAATGAAGCATACATTTATGTAACTGATCACCCAAGTTTCCTGCCTTAGGATATTAAACAGCATGATGTAAACCAACGTTAACAATGAAACTAATATTGTACATAACGAAAGCACGAGGTCTAAAGATTCTGTACAATAACTAAGAATCAGACGTTCTTTTGTATTGTTATTTAAATAATTTTAATGCTTCAATTTTACTAATAAAATTTAATAATTTTAGTGCAGTAATGCACGGAAATTTTTTCGGTTTGCATAAAGATCATCAGTGGGACATTAGATTTTTTTTTCCTTGGACAAAACAATGATTCGAAAAGTAACTTATAGAGGACGCTCACACGTCATACTAATAGGTTTTATGCAAATCAGGGAAACATAAATAAAGAGTAAAACAAATCACAATAACGTGACACTGTGCATTTATTTTAACGAAAAAGATGCTCAACAAAGACCCCCCACCGCCACGTATTAGGCACGTCAGGGGCGTCAACGCGCCCATTACTGACGTTATTATTCCTGACGTTATTGACCATTCCTGTAGTATTAAATCCTGTAGTCATGTCCTGTACTGTCCCTGTAGCGTTGTAATAATTGACCTATTATTACAACGCGCCTATAGCTGAGTGTAGAATATCGGAAACTATGCAAACGACGATCAATCAAAGGGCATCTTTAAGTTCCACTCAAGTGGCTAGGCCGGTGGGTGATTTTCGAAAGTTGTTGTGTTTTACTGTCCATACACATTTGCACAGAAAAATAGTTAAATATCATAATTTTAATTATTGCATTTTAATTATCATGTTTTTTAATGATAATTTACAGATATATTATTATTTATAAAAATAAATAAAAATAAGAAAATTCTGTAGTCAAAATGTTATTACCGTACGTTGCGATTTATTAGGTAAAGATTTGACTAAGTTCTATTTAAAACAGATGGTTATAATTTTTTTAATACATTTTTATTTATTAAAATGCTACTAATTAAAAAATATTTATTTTCATTAATTAAACTTATCTATAATTCTAAATAATTATTTTAAACCGTGTCCTAAAATATACTGTCATTGCCATGCTTCGGAAAAAAAAGTTCATCTGGAATTTTTTAGAGGGCAGCACATGCCTTTATATCAAGGCAAAAATACTCATTAAAAGTCACCTTGTTATCAAGTTTAGGTGAATAGAGTAAATAGTTTTAGGATCAATCCATTTCAAGTGGTCCAGAAAATCATTTATTCGTTGCTTGACAATTTTTAAAAAATCTGAAATTTTTTGTACAGCAACCCTAACATGATGGAAGTTCAAAATGACTATTATTTTAATTTTATTAATTTTTGCTTGTGCATGGCGGCCATCTTTGTTTCATCGTCTGCAGCAATTTTCTCATAAGAAGGGTTTACGTAATGGTAAATAATTCATCGTTTATTTCTCCAATTCAAGTGCGGATTAAAGCAATTTGTACAGAATATACTGGGCTAACAATCTGGTAATAGAGTAATTTACGAAAATAAATCCTTATTGTGAAATTTAAGCATAAAGTTTCAGTTTTTTCCAAAATTTGTCTGTTTACAAGATGAATTTTTTCTAGCAAGGAAAACTGTGAACATGACATATTGACAAGTTCCAGATCTGGGACTTACTTTCTCTTCGCTAAAAAAATTCCAAATTTTTGATAAATGTCTAAAATCGCACTTTTGAGGCTTTGATATCTCTGGTGGGGCACGCGATAAAAACCTAAATTTCTGGTTTCTGAGAGTATTATATGGTAGTGTTATGCTCAAAAAAATTCAGGATATAGAGAATGAGATATAGCAAGTGCAACATGTCAAAACTATACTGGCAAACTATGGTTTATGTTGTAGTCACAGCTAAGTATTTATCTCAGAGTGTGACTTAAATTTATGTTTTTGATTATCTTTAAATAATAGTAACAGAAAATAAAGCCCTTTCAAAGCTTAGCAATTGATTTAAAAAGTAATTATGTCTAAGGCCTATATTTTGTATTGTTTCAGTAATTTGTGTTGTAAGTAATTTTAGTAACTAAAAGAAACTTCAGCACTTTTACATAAAGAAACAAAATATTTTTATACAAGACCTGAGACAAAAACAGAATAGGGAAAGAGAAAAGCTGTTAATGTTGTCATACTTTTTGGGACGTGATCAAACGTGTCAAAACACATTCTTGTTTGTTGGTTTAAAAACCGCAATTTTGATCTATCTCAAAATTTATTTGAAGGAACCAAGTCTTGTCATCTCTTGATAACTTGATTGAAGATTTTGCCCCTGCTGGCTCATAGAAATAAACTTTGAAATCACTATGTGCAAGTCCCACTTCATTAATAATTTCTAGTTTACTTCTTATGAAGAAATGTCATTTTTCTGCAGTATAAATTTTGAAAGGGCTTTGGGTATGTTTAATTTCTGAAAATTACTTAAGGCTGATGCATGGTAACATCGTATAATGTTTCATTTGCAGGAGCATACTTATTGTAGGAACAACTTTCAGATACTGGCAAGCAGCATTAAAATTGTGGTTTTTAAACCGTCAAGCAGGAATGTGTTTTGACAAGTTTTTATCATCTCTGGACAAGTATGACAACATTAACAGATTTTCTCTTTCCCTATTCTGTATTTGTCTCAGGTCTTGCATAAAAATATTTTTTTTATTTATTTATGTAAAGTGCTGAGGTCTCTTTTAGTTACTAAAGTTACAATACAAA
Organism: Maratus speciosus; assembly: GCA_963932465.1. Lineage (NCBI taxonomy): Eukaryota > Metazoa > Arthropoda > Arachnida > Araneae > Salticidae > Maratus > Maratus speciosus. The sequence goes on from OZ010794.1 coordinate 215,940,877, forward strand.
TTACTAAAACCATACAAAATGTAGGCCTTAGGCATAATTATTTTTTTAATTAATTGCTAAACTTTGCAAAAAGCTTTATTTTTTGTTACTATTATTTAAAGATAATCAAAAAATAAATTTAAATGACACTCTGAGATAAATACTTACCTGTGACTACAACAAAACAATAGTTTGGCAGTATTGTTTTGACATGTTGTCCTTGCAATATTTCAGCTTGTAGTCAAATCTCAATCCTGAAATTTCTTGTGCATAATACTACCATACAGTACTCTAAGAAACCAGAACTTCAGATTTTTATCTCGTGCCCCACACGATATATCAAACCCTCAGAAGTACGATTTTTGACATTTTTGCAAAATTTTGGTTTTTTTTAGCAAAGAGAAAGCAAGTCCCAGATCTGGAGCTTGGCGTGTGAGTACAAGTACTTTCGGCCTATTTGTAAAACAAATTATGTCATGTTGACAGTTTTCCTTGCTAGAAAAATTTCCTCTTGTAAACGGACAAATTTTAGAATAAAAATGAAACTTTATGCTTAAATTTCACCAATAAGCAATTAGATTCGGAAAGTACTCTATTACCAGATTTCTAGCCCAATGTATTCTGTACAAATTGCTTCAATCCGCACTTGAATTGGAGAAATAAACGATGAATTACTAACAATTCCGTAAACCCTTCATGTGAGAAAATTGCTGCAGACGATTGAATAAAGATGGCCGCCATGCACAAACAAAAATTAATAAAATTAAAATAATAGTCCTTTTGAACTTCCATCATGTTAGGGTTGTTGCACAAAAAATTTAACCCTTTTAACCCCTTAACGCTCGAATTAAATTACGGTTGAAAAATTCAAATTGCTTATTGGCACCACTTTTATGAAAAAGAATTATTCACTTTATTTAATGGCAGGAAAAACGACACTAAAATATAGCCAATTGCACTATTTTATAAAACTGGTGGGAATCTAACAATTTGAGTAAAAGACACAGCCCGAGAATATGACGGGAGCGAGAATTAAGGGGTTAAAAAATGGTCGAGCAACCAGTGCTGGGCCACTTGAAATGGATTGACCCTTTATAGTTTCAATAGAACAAGCAAAGACTTTGAGTGTTTTGGTGAGTATTTTTTTGTACGCCATTACTGTTCCCACTTCTTATTGATAATTAAATGAACTTTTATTTATTAATCTTCTTATGTGATATAAGGAATAGAAAATCATTGTATGGGCCAGAAGATATAATGGCTGCTATTTATGCCTGGAGAAAAATAATAATATGTTGCTTAATTTGTCATTAACGTGGATGTTATTACCGTGCTCACTTATGTTCATTAACAAGTTCATTAAAATTTAGAAATTTGTTTTCAAATGTTAAATTAGTAATTTGGTCTCTGTTGATGCTTGTATATAAATGTTTATGAGGTAAGGTAATTATTTACAAAAAAATAAAACTTTCTGATTATTTCTAAAAATTTGATTTTGTTATTCCAAAACACGGACAGATTTTGAAAATCATCCCGGTACACACGAGACTTCTAATAAACATCCCCAGAACCAAAAATTTGCTGGAGTCATGTCTGGAGATCGTCGAGGACACTTAAACTTACAATCACGGCATATCACTCGATCTTCAGTAAAAGTGACCCACAGAAATGTCTTGGTTTCACATGAAAAGTGGGGCGGGGCACCATCCTGCTTGAAACTGACAACAGTTAACGCGCCTTCAGTCATTTCTCAGTGCGAAATATTTGCAATGCGACAGTTGTGGATTCATGATACTTGTAAAAAAGTTTAGCCATCAACATTCAATCTGGTAAGAATGGCATGCTTTCGAGATCGAATGACGAACATATTTCCAAACAGGTGTTTTATTGCAAGGCTGATTCGCATAAAACCTTTCAGTATGACGTGTGAGCGCCTTCTTTCACTTATTTTAGGAGTATTTTTTTTTTATGTACATGGTGAAAAGTCCAATACTAATATAACTAGTAATACAGAATCATGCTAAATTCCATTAATGCACTAGCATATTGTGGGCGATAAATCTATATAAAACATATGAAAAAACCACCAAATTTTGATAAAATCCTATTAAAAACAAAAGATACAAGATCCAGCTGAATATTGTTGAACCAGAAAAAGTCGTATCAAAAACATAAAAAAAGATCAATTGGATAAATGATACCGGAAGCTTATAAAGTATTTCACTTGTTCACGGGTACATAAAATACATTTATAAGCAAAAAACATAGTCGATTTCTGTAACGGAATTCAGCAATAAGCAAAAATTGAATTCCGTTATGTACTTGATCGACTAATTATCAGAAATTATTAAACCACCATGTAAAATATTAATCAATGTGATAACCGCAACAATGAAAAACATTGAAATATGAAACAAATTAAATAAATTAAATCATAGACTTACCCAGCAAGAGAACAGCGAAGACAAATTGACCATGACACAAACATATAACGGAATTTGGCATAGTATAAAAATCCCGCTTAAATAACTTGCACAGTTAAAATATATGCCACAGTTTCCGAGTTAAATAATCACAAGAATAAAATATAACAGATATAATTAACATATAGTCGATATAATTATTATTATTACATGCTATTAAAATGATCCTGGAATAATTTAACACTACAAGTACATGAACTAGCAATTGTTTAAAATTAAACAATTAATAATTAATAGATAATGACTTATATAAGAGTAATATAAGAGTTCATGACAGCATTATAATATTAGAACAAAATAAATAATTTTTTAATGCTGCCGTCTAGCGGAACAACAAGAAATTAAATTTAAAAGAGTCAATATATGATTAAGATCAGGACTAAAAACAGAAGTAATAGTGTTTAGCGCTGCCATGTATTACAGAATACCGAATATAACATTAGACAAAATGCATTTTGTTTAAAAATAGCAAATAATTTAACCTATAATATCATTGATACTGTACAAATATATCATTCTAAAACAGTGCATTAAAATATTGATAATAATCAATTAACATTTTATTATAATGTGCTAAAATTAGTTATAATTATTATTATTTTTTTTAAATTTACATTTAAAATTAAGTAAATTAATAATAATTTCGAATAAGTAACTTAATTAATAATATAAAAGTTTATATTAATGACGTAATAAAATTAATGTATCATACTGATTTGGGGAGGGGCTAATATACCAACAAAATACAACATCTCTACAAACTTATAAATACCTATATAATATACTGTGTAAGCGTATATCATTACAAAGCAAAATAAATTTAAATAAATCATTGATAGTAAATTAAAATTATGCAAATTAATTTAATTTAAAGATTGTTATACAGTACAAAGGACAGCAACCTCACAAGCACCAAAACAAAACATATAACCACGAATAATCAACGTGCCAATCCTACAAGGTTTATTATTTTTTTATAATAAATTTATATATAATCAACATTTGCGTATAAAGTATCCAGACAACACCGCCCTCCTCCTTAATTTAACATCTACCCACCCAGTCATCCCATTAATTTTTTTATATATTTTTTTATTTTAATTTTTTTTTGTTAATTTTTAATTTTTTTGTATTTTTTTTATATATATTTTTTATATACGCAAAATGTGGATAGTAACATACAAGAAATCACCATACTATACATTGTTTAAATCATAAATTAATTGTTGATTAATGAATATATGAATTTCTTAGGAAAACCGTGATTTAAAGAATCAAAAATTAATTGTTTAATGTTTTTATTTATAAGATGTGATGAACATAAACTTTTTATTCTATACAAAAGATTAATTAGTATATTACGGTAAACTGGAATGTGTACACAGGATTAAAATTAGTAAATGTATTAACTTTGAATTGAAAGTCTTTACGTTTGTATAAAGATAGTAATTATTTTGTTTTGTGATATTATGATTTTTCGATCTAAAAAGTTAATAGTATTATTTGTTAAAAGGTTTTCCGTCAATTCTAAATTAGTTGGATAATCAACTGGAAATTGAGCAAAATTTGAATGTTTAGTATCAATTAAAATAATGTCATCAATATAGCGATGCATTAGTATATCATCATTACAAAAATTACGCTCATATTGATATAAATATAAATCATACATCAGGCTGGATGTAGGTCCGCCTTGTGGGTTCCCTTCTATTTGTAGATAAATAATATTATCTTGTAAGATATAGTTATTGTATATTATAAAATTAGTTAAAGTGCGAAAATATTTTATGTCAATTAATGTAGGTAGAGTTAATTTATTTTTATATGTTTTAAAAAGTGTGTTAATTATATTATGCAGATCTTTACGATTTATATTATTAAACAGATCTTTGAAATCATATGTACGTATATTTTTTATACATTTAATGTCTTTAAGTACATTAACCAATTGATAACTGTTTTTTATACAGTGTTTATTATCTGTTTCTGTTGTTAGAGCATAAATTTGATTCTGAACTTTTAATAAAATATTGTTAGCATAATTATTATATGCATTACATCCATTTGTATCTGTTCTAAATTTAAATGGTGTCTTATGAAATTTAGGAATGAGTACTAAATATGGATAGTTAAAGTTAGTAGGAATAAAATGTAGTAGTTTCTAATAAGCAATAATTTTACGATCGTTAACAATAATATCAACATTAGTTTTTTAGAAAGACTTATTTGATGAAATGCAAGATGTAATAAGATGGTGATAATAAGATTTGCATATAATTGCATATGTATTAGTGGAATTGTTAATATATGTCATTACATAGTCCCTTTGAATATTCTTAATTTGTATATATATGCAGGGTGATTCCAAATTCATGGCACAAACTTTAAGGGATGGTACAGGACGCTGCAACAATCATTTATTGCATAGGAATGTATGGGCGCAAGTGACGCGTTGAGGTATAAACACCAGGAGGCCAATTTGGTCCTTTTTTAATTTAAAAATTTTTCATTCATACGAGAAAATGCCCATACTTTTCTTTTCTTTATTTAAGGTAGGTATTTCATGATTACAGAAAGAAAAAAAAACTCTTCGGTGAAAATCTCCGGTATGAAATAGAAATTTTTGAATTAGATAAACCCGCTAAACTGGCAAACGCTAGAAACGCTTGAAAATAAATAGAAATGGAGCTCTGTTTTAATTCAAAAATTTCGATTTCATATCAGACATTTTTAAAGAAGATTTTTTTCTTTATGTAATCATGAAATGTATGTCTTAAATAAAGAAAAGAATAGTATAGGAATTTTCTGGTATGAATGAGAAATTTTGAAATAAAAAAAACTCCATACTTGCCCCTTGGTATATGTACCTCGACGCGACACTTGCGCCCATACACCCCTATACAATTAATGATTGTTACAGCGTCCTTTACCATCCCTTAATGTTTGTACCATGAATTTCGAATCACCCTGTATATATGTGAGGACGTGAGATTCAAAATTCTCCTTATGCAGAAAATTAAAATTTTTGGAAATCGATAAAAACCGCTGACTGCATCCATTGGTTTTCATTGTAAACCAAGATTTTGCGATGCCAGAAATACACGATACAACTAGTTTTTTTTGCAGATTGTAGTGTTTTTTCGATATATGTTCACCAAAGTAGATTGATAGAGAAACCGCGATCTTTTTTAACATTTTGGATAAGGCAAGTTTTAAAACTCACGTCCTCATATACCGTGTTCATACTGGTGATAACAATTTTTGCTTTTTGATTACCAGTATTTCTATAAAGAAAATTTCGTAACGTATAGCAGTCGATTAAAATTTTCCTTGAAATTTTCTTTATAGAAATACTGGTATTCGAAAGGAAAAAATGTAAGCACCTGTACAAACATGGATATACTGTAGTTACATAAGCAGCGACTTTTTTATTTCTGTTTTAAATGTAAAAATGAGAACAAAAATTTGAATCATATTTTTTTAAATAAATAGTATTTTTATACTCAATTTACTCAATTACTAATTTTTTTTTGTATATATATATATATATATATATATATAGAGAGAGAGAGAGAGAGAGAGAGAGAGAGAGACATGTCATGTAATTGTTTCTACTCAGTGAACAATTCGAAATCTCCACAACTAAAACCGGCATATGAAAGCATCTTAGTTTAAATATTTACTCACAATATAAAATATCAGTGATATTATCCATGTGGAAAATTTCCCTTGAGCATAGTTTTGTTTAATTCCTTTTACGGAAAAACTCAAATATTTAATTATTAATTTCATTTTGTTCATTATTAAGACTTTAAAAATTTTCTTACGTGAAGTTAAGAAAATGTCCTTTCGGGCATAGAATTGACAGATACATTGTTAATAGTAGTCTGCATATTTGATCACATAATTTTTATGTTAATTACATCAAACCAAATTTCAAATATAATAATTATTATGCAACAATTAATTGAAATATTAACATGGATTATATTGGCATGAAGTTTTATGTAAATTCAATGGATTAAAATAATCCAAAATATTCATCAAATGCAAATCTTATTATTCTATAAGACAAACCAAGATACGCTTTTAATACATACATTGATTAGTAAATTTTAAAATAGTATATGTTGGCGAATATTTCACATATTGAGTATTTTACATTATCACATACAGTTTTAAATGTTCAGATAATTGATAACATTTGGGTTTACATTTCTCTTCCGTTTATTTAAAATAATATTTCATATGCGTCGGGTGGGGGGGTGGGGGGGGGGTTAAAATTTGAATCAGTGACAAAGTTTAGTTTCCTTTTTTATTCAGATATTCAGAATTTCTGGTATATATTATAAATTACTCCCTCCATCACAAATTATTTGCGACATTTAGGTCGAACGTTTTGTCCCAAATTAGTTGCTACATTTCAAATGGGTGGAGTCATAAATAACTTCCGATGCAGTTTAGTAGATCAACATCATTTTGTAAGTACTCTACGTCCCATGTATCATAAAGATCATTTTCTTCCTAAAGAATTAACGATTCATTAGCTAGAAGGTAGTTTTATCCGATTACTGGTGGAAGAATCAATACAAAATGGGGCGTAGATTAAGAGCGTGGGGACCCTTGATTTTTTAAACTAATTTGGTACTTATTTAAGGAGAGACGGAGGGAATGCTAGGTAAGTAAATATTGTTGTTTGATAGCATAGCACCCTGAAATCTCTGAAAAATATTCAAACAAAATCATAAAATCATCAGTACTAATAATCAGTACAAAAGTAATCAAATGTAGCAAATAAATTGGGACAGAGGGAGTTTAATTTTTATTTTTTTTATGAAAAATAATTTTTTTAAGTAATGCTTTATAATTTAGGCATTTCTTGATTACATAAAGTAAAAAGTTTTCATTTGGAACTTTCGGTATGAATTCGTAACTTTCGAATAAAAAATGAAGCCAAATAGGCAAGCACAGATACCAAATCTTCCGCTTTTTTGTACCTCAAAAATTTAATAGAAATGTTTGCCTCATTTAATTGGCAAGTTGCGTCAATTTAAATAGCTAAAAGTTTCTATAAAATTTTTGTGGTGCAGACAAGCGTAAGATGTTGTCAGTTGTGGGCAAGCCTAATTTGTATACCAGAACGTTCGTAAAATAATGTCCTCACATCTAATCCTAGAAAATTTTCATTAACCCCTTGACGGGCAAGCAACTACGTTTGTGAAATGCTGAATTCCCACCGGAATCTGTAAAAAGATTTATTTCAAAATAAGTAAAAGCAATTTTACAGCCTTTTTTTCCACCAAAGTTAGAAAAGTAAAATTTAATAACATTTTTCTGGTGTAAAACTTCATTAATCGTAGGTGGTATATAATATATACCGGTGCCCTCAAGAGGTTAAATAAAGAAAATATTATTTTACGAAAAATCTTATATTGCTTGCGTGAGGTGTATTAATCCTTTGTAACATATGAGAAATCAGCGCCAGATCCTGCTGCCTAATGTGGGCATGTTCTTTCGCACCTGTTTTTCTTTTAGTTTGCATCACTTCAATTAAAAATGATTTTTTTTTAAGAAAAACTTACAGGTGGTAATGAGCATGGTCAGTTGGAATACGAGGATCTGCTCCCGGAAGAGATACATAAAATGGATTCACTAAATATCTATTTTTAGTATGTCTTGGAAATGATTAATATATGGTTCGCATCATGGAACCATTAATAAAAAAGGAACTGGCATATTCTTAACCCTTTAGTGTGCAGCTTTGCATATATGCGAATAACGGTGTTTTGAATTTAATAGATGTTTTATTCGCATATACCTAATTCACACCAGAAAATTAAAGGAGCAATACTTGCTTTAAATAATAACAGACTTTCCGTATTTAAATAAAGCGAAATTAACCAAACTTTTTGGTGTAAAACCTGTGATTCTCTGACAGATAATTTCTTGATGAAATTAGCCTCCACTCTCTGCTAAAAAGCGATCTTGTTTAAATATAAACTTCAAAAGAATATGAAATCAAAACCAACGCACATAAAATCTCCTTTTCTGGAACGCACTAAACGGCTAATTTCCACCGGAAGATGTCCACAGGCAGCTCCAGTTTAATGTAGTTATAGTACGGCCCATTGCTGTGAAGAAACATTATTTCACAGCATAATTTCTCAAAAAGAACTGCTTACCGAGCCGTGTTCCGCGATTTCGGTGTTTGAATCCGCAACCTTCACTAGCTGAGAGGGCATGAAATGACCAAATTCCAAATTAACTGTATCACATTTTCATTTGACTATTTATATTCCTGCAGACTAAACAACGACCTAAATTTGCATATGGTTATAGTTAAATCGTGTAACTGTAGACTCCAAGGAAAACCTAATGCACCTCGGAAAATTAGAGTGCCTCTAGTATAGTGTCAGATACGCACATAGGTTATGTTTTACGCCACATTCACATTGAAACGACTAGAGAGCCTCTAAAACAGAATTACTAGTCCCTTACAAATTTTGATCTTTTACACGACACGCATCCTTTTCGATTGTAATTCATAAAACGCCGTATCCAGTGCGGGGCACCAGATTCTATGAATACCACTAATTTCTTAAAGAAAATGAAAAAAAAAATCGCCGTGTTGCATGGTATAGAATTGTGTGATGAAAAAAATGTGAGGAATATTTCTTTACCACTAAACGTACCAGGAATATTACTCGTTTTATTAAAAAAAATACACCAGAATTGTTATTTAAAAATATTTAATTATTTTCCTGAACTTAGTTGTGTTACATATTGTAGGAAGAAACTTCTGGTTCAAATCGACATATTTTCGTATGGTATGTTTAAATTTTTAAATAGTGGCATCCACTCCCAAAGTATAGGGAGTGGCATTCTGGCTATGTGACAGAATTAAACCTTTCAGGGGCAAGGTATTTCAGCTCAAAAAATTATTCAAATAATTAATTCGCACCCTAATTAACAAACAAATTTATTTGAAAATAATCAACGGCTTTTTTTTTCCCCCACGTATATTATGAGATCGAAATTGTACTAAAATATTAATGCTGCCAATTGGCAATTTAGGCCTTAAAATTGACCGTTTGCAGACTGCAAATGGCGCCCCTAAAATGGTTAATACATAGCTGGCAACTCTTCCGCCTTTTCAGACCACAAAAATTTAATAGAAATTTTTGCCTTATTTAATCGGCAGATTACGTCGATTTAAAAAGCTAAAATGTGCTATATAATTTTTGTGGTCTGAAAAAGCGTAAGATGTTGGCAGCTATGGTTAATATCCTTCAGCTAATCACATAATTGGATTTTGCTTTTATGCAACAGTTCAAAAGTAAATTAACCTATTCCATTTTAGTACAGATTTAATTAATTGTACGACATAAAAAGGTTAATGGATTTTTAGTTTTAATAGAATAATGTACAGGTTAGATGTAAAATTCCAACTGGGCGAAAAAAAATTTGCTGGCGAAAAAAATGGGCGAAATTTTACGTCTAATATGATTTATTTACCAATTAGAATAATTGTGTTAAAAATTAATCTAGCAATGTACAGGTTGTCTGAAATTTATCTTTACAACTTTGATCCTCCGAAAACCTAAATGAAAAAAATATAGCGATGTTTTATTTTATGCTCGTATAACAGCAATTCATAAGTTTTATTTGTACCAAAAAAAAAAATGTTTTTGCTTTCAGGTACGACCCCGTAAGATCCACAATTTTTGATGGCCACAAGGAATAAAAAGGTCCAGAGTGTGGTCTTGTTCATAAAGACGAAGCCAGATATAAATGTTCAAATGAATTTCCGAACAAAATACGGACGTCACCCACAATCCAGGCCCTCAATAAGCGTGTGGCACGAAACGGTTAGTGACCCCAGCAGCGTGCTTCAGGTAAAAGGCGCTGGCCGCCATGTACAAGTGAAGAAAATGCGGAACGTATAGGTGGGATACAACATAGATGATAAAACTTTGGAACTCACTGTTCATCATACAATAAACAGATTTTTGCTATCTAATTACCTGACTGAAAAGAAGGGTTATGTGTTTCACGCGCATCTGGGTATGTGGATTTCTTTATACCCTCGAAACTTAATGACTTTTAATGAATGAAGTCTCTATCGATTCGCCTTAATTGTCCTATGGTTATAGGTTAGGTTTTGTTTTTATAAATTCAAAATGCCGGCCGTAAAATATAAAACGGCGGTAGTGACGAAAAAAATTTACGCACCATATTTTGTCACATATCATAGGATAGATCTTTCAAAATGAAGACAATATTTCTTTGATTATTTTACAGTCAGAAGCTCCGTTTAAATATTACACTACCTGGAAGTTGTGCAGGTAGAATCTGTAGCTCTGCAACTCTAACCATCATAGACATATTTAGGCCTAATCAAAACAGTGTTTATAGATAGGAACTAACAATTAAACGCAACTTAAAAGTCATCAATATCAGTAATTAAAAAATATAGGTATTTAATATATAAAAAATTGGTTGGTTGGTTGGTTGTATTTATGTCGGCCAATTATCTGCACGTGGGATATAGGCCCTAAGGGGGGGGGGGTGCCTTCCGTGGAGGTCTTTCTAAGGGAACCTAACCCGTATTAACGCTTGGAGAACCAAGGTTCGAAGAAAACCACGAAAACTCCGAACGATTAGGCCAACGGGCGCGATTGGGATCGAACCCAGCACCTCCCGTCTACCAGCTTCGAGAGCAGAACCACTCGGCCACTGGTGGGGCTATAAAAAATAGTTTCGCACTGATGCGAAATAATCAATTAGTTTGGCAGTCGGGTTTTTTGATTTTTTAAATTTAATTTGTTTATTTATTTAAGTTTTATAGAGGATCAAAGTTGTAAAGATAAATTTGGAACACCTAACATTTCATTCACATGTTTGACATAAATAGTTATTGACTATATTTCAATAAATATTGTATCCTCGATATTTTTCAAAACGTTCTCAAAATATTACTATTTTGAAATATTACTCAATCAAGGTTCGCACACTCCTTGGAATTTCCAAGGACTCCGGCACCACTATTAATGATAAGGAAATTTACATTTAATTTTTAAAACACAGCATTCGCAACCACCGCCTTTATTCACAGATTTTGCAATATTTTTCTCAAATGAAATACTTTGAAAATACTGTAAAATGTAGTGGTAGAACTGTGCGAACCCTGCTCAATAGATTTCAAACTTTAAATCCAAATGCTTATTTTTGTCCAAAATCCTATCCCTTTACATTATACGATTTTAAAAGATTATTTATAATGTTGATCCTAATCACTGTTGTTCCAGTTTAATTCTCTATTCTCACTAAATTACAACATAAATAACGATGGTATCCGTGATGGAGAATTTATGGATGGGAAATCAATTATATGCATTGAAGAATATTTACAAAGCAGGGAAGCGTCTTATTCACCGCTTTGTAAAATTCCAATCTAGAAAAATCGAGTATGTTAAGGAGTCTCAGGAGTCTTAATTTTTCACTGAAGGTGCTTTTTAGCATCATGTCACATTTAATTTTATTTCAGATTCCCTATAAAACACAAATGCATAAAATTTCTACCATTGATTGCTAACTATCTGTTCTATGTAGCATAATTATTTCAATATTATAAAACTGATATTTCACTATTTTTTAAAATGTTTATTTATTATAAAAAAATTAAAATTGCATTTTTACTTGCATCTACTGCGTGCAAGATTGTAGCAAAACTATTGGTTGAAGAGCCTCAAATAATATTGATAATGATGTAAAACTAATGTACTTGGAACGCATACTTGAATTTAAAGCAATTAAAATTTTACTTTCTTTAAATATAAGCATTTAACTTTTAAAATTTTCAAAAAAAATTAATTTTTTGTTGAAAAAAATGCTAATTTTAAATATTAAATACAATTATATATTAATAAATTTGAAGTATAAGTTATTCCTTGTATCAAAGTGAATAAATGTTTCAAGTTTTGTACAAATTGCTTCATTAGTTCTGGAGAAATTTTGAGTGCAATGAATGCAAGTTTAAAAAAAAATAAATAAATAAAACTTTTCTCAAAATTAACCATTTTAAAAAGTGTAAAATATTATTTATAGAACATTGAAATTATGCTACACAGAACAGATATTAAGCTGTCAGTTGCAAAAAAATTATGTATTTCTGTTCTATACGGAATGTGAAATAAAATTAAATGCGACACGTTGCTAAATTGCACCATCAATGAAAAGTAAGACTCCTGAAACCCCTTTAAAAAATCTATAGCAAAATTCTACTAAAATATCGCTTTTTACTATTTTATGTCATTAAATAGTTTAAACTTCTATCTTTCCAACGATATGTAACACATGCTTATACATAAAAAACTAACTATTGAAATTAATCATTCTTTCTTAGAGTACTTCACTTCGTAATGGCCATTTAATTCTTTAATTGACTTTTTCTCAAAACTTGGGTTTTCCATGTTTTTGTTCATTTTTTTCAATATCTATTAAACTGAAAAACACAGATTTTTATTTAATACTTATATTATAATACATTGTATACATTAACTCAGGGATTTTAGAATTGTTGGGAATTATTTATTTTAGGCAGAGAAATCTTACCAAAAATGCTAATTTAAAAATGACTTTCAATAAATAATTAATAATTAATGTTCCGTTTCACTTAGAAGGCAAACGTTTCGTTAAAATACGTAAATCATATTCGTTTAACTACTCTAAAAATCTAGATCTCTATCTATCACCATTTCTGAGAAAAAGGTACATAAAGTTGCTGAATTTAACATGGCGGAGATAGGGCTTTCACGGTCCCCTTAAAAGTTTTATTTTTAAAACGTTTTAAGATAATTTGGACCCATGTGAAGAATTCGGAATACAATGTCTGAAATTACGTGCTGATACGTTTTATCGTTAACTTTTAATTAACTGCAACTTTTTATCAAACCATATTTTGAAACTGATTATGAGTGTAGTATGTCCACATTCAGTTTATAAACTCTTGATATGAGACTTTATATATCATTATGCGTTATTAATGTGTATATGAAAAGCGATGTTGACATCCAAGTTAACATACATGATAAACACTGTTGAATAATAATAATTTATTTCTTCATTTTGTTTACACAAAGGGCTTCAGTAAATAAATATCTACAGGGTGTCCAGCGAATAAGACCCTGTTGTCAAAGTTAAATATCTCAAAAACAAATATCAATAGTATTATGCGGTTATCGGTTTGTTTATTAGCTAATGTTATAGAGAAGTTTCAAACTTTAGTTGCAAAAACCGTTAACAGATGGCACTGTAGTCGCAATGCCAATAAATTGTGCTTCGAAGTCCAGAGCACTAGCGTCTCATTCCTAGATGGCCCCCTATGGGAGAACGAAAATCTGGACAGTTCACTTTTTAGTTGGGGTGATGTGCAGAAGTAGAGACATCTGGTCACAGAATTATAGCGTTATCTTTAATTTTGGAAAATTTTAATTAACAGAATTTTCAATAAAAATTTTAGAAATAATTATATAAGAACTTATTAAAATATTTTATTTAGGTGATGAGCAGAAGCGGAGCCATGTGTTGACAGAATTGAGATTTGTTTCAAATTTTGTTATAAGCTATTTCGATCTGGGTACCAGTATCTCTGTGGTATGCATCTTCTCTCCTAATTGGTAGATTGTGGAATCGAATCCAAGCAGAGGAGGATTTGAAAAAATTGGAAATCTTTACTTTATAATAATTATTTAAATTGTGAAAAAAAAAGTTGGAATAAAAAAAATCCACAGTTTCTAGTTTTAAAATTTAATTAAGTTAAAAGAACCCTTCTTTTTAAGTCATTGAGTATTTATAGTAATGATTCATAAATCCTTTTTTTAAATTGCAGAAAATAGTTTTGAATGAAAAAATACAAAGTTTATTTTTTAAAACGTAATTCAGTTAAAAAAATCATTTTAATTTTAAAAACTCATTTTCATTTTTTTATCATTGAGCACAGAAGTATGGTGCAACATCTAGCTATAAGATCCGAAGTGTTGGAAAAGAGTGCAGCCCCCAAAATACTTTTGCTTCGGCTTCGAAGTTGATGATATGACTTATCATCAATTCCTTTTAAAAATGAAATAATTTAATTCATAATTTCCGTCCCTAAATGTTTGTTTACAAATAAAATAAATATATGTGTTGTGCTAAAAGCAAAATATTATACCGTGATTTAAAATAAATGAAAAGTGCAAAATTACATTTTTCTTTATAATAATTCAGGTATAATAAATAATACCAAATTATTAAGATGTGATTTAAAAATATAAAAAATAAATAAAAAGTACAAAATTATTTTTCTAAATATATGCATTTTGATATAAATACTTATATGGCATTAAAAATTTAATTTAATAAAATATTTTAATAAGTTCCTATATAATGATTTCTAAACTTTTATTGCAAATTCTATTAATTCAAATTCTCTAAAATTGAATCTGATGCAATAATTCTGTGACCAGAGGTCTTCATTTCTGCACATCACCCCAGCGAAAAAGTGGACTTTCCCAATTTTCGTTCTTACATAGGGAGCCATCTAGGAATAAGACGCTAGTGCTCTGGACTTCGAAGCCCAATTTATAAGCATTGCGATTACAGCGCCATCTGTTAACGGTTTTTGCAACTAAATTTTGAAACTTCTGTATGACATTTTTACAGCTTAACTAATAAACAAACCGTTTACCGCATAATTCTATTGATCTTTATTTTTGAGATATTTAATTTTGAAATCAGGGTCTTAATCGCTGGACACCCTGTATGTATCTATAATAATGCTTTCGAACGACAGAGATTTTTTCGCATTTTCTGAATTATTTTACGAAATAAAAGATTACTGTATATATTTAGCCCAGTGGTGAGGGAGTTGAATTCGGAAATAATTAGGGTAAAGCTGGAAATTGTTTTAACCCCTTCAGTTTAGGTCTAGAATGAATATGCTACGTTTTTTTTCCCTTCGTACTAGGTGAGCGTTAGGAATTATACATTGATTTATAGTCAAAAAACACCTTTTTTTTTTTAAATTACCATAACACTATCTCGAAATCACTACTTTTTTCAAAAACATTGTCAATACAAATGTTGTAGAGCTTAAAATTCTGAATAAATTGAGTACCTACACTAAATACTTTTGTTGAATATTAAGGTCACAATTCTACTTTAAAACTTTAACACCGTGGTCATAGGGTTGAACTCAGAATTAATTAGGGGAAAATTGGAAATCGTTTTAATCCCTTCAGATTAGGTCTAAAATGAATATTCTATGTTTTCCCCCTCGTACAAAGCGAGCTTTAGGGAATATGTACGTATTTACATTCGAAAACATGTTTTTCCTTAATATTTTTAACAATATCTCAAAATAGTTAATTCTATCAAAAACATTGTCAATTCAAATGTTGTAGTGATTAAAATTCTGAATAAAATGAGTACCCACATTAGTATTTTTGTTCAAAATTAAGTTCGCAATTCTAATTTCAAAATTTTCCCTTAATCGCTAATCAAGAGCTTGAAGTCCGGAGAGACCAAGTTACCTAAGAATATCTCAAAACAACTAAGTCTATCAAAAACCTTGTCAGTACAAATGTTGTAGAGCATAAAAGTTTGAATAAAATGAGTATCCACATTAATATTGTTGTTCAAAATTAAGGTCGCAATTCCATTTCAAAATTTTGCCTTAATCACTAATCAAGAGCGTCAAGATAGGAGAGACCAGATTACCTTAACAATATCTCAAAACAGCTAACTATATCAGAAAACTACCAATACAGATGTTGTGGAGCTTAAAAATTTGAATAAAATGAACACTCACATTAATATTTTTGTTCAAAATTAAGGTCGCAATTTCAGAAATTATTAAAAGTATTAAAGAAAAGCGTGTTTTTCGAATGTAAATGTGTACATATTTTTTAACGCGCACTTAGCGTGAAGGGGAAAACACAGAATATTCATTTTAGACCTAATCTGAAGGGATTAAAACGATTTCCAGTTTTCACCTAAATAATTCTGAGTTCAACCCTCTGACCACGGGGCTAAAATTTTAAAGTAGAATTGTGACCTTAATATTCAACAAAAGTATTAAGTGTAGGTACTCATTTTATTCAGAATTTTAAGCCCTATAACATTTGTAAAGACAATGTTTTTGAAAAAGTTAGTGATTTCGAGATAGTGTTATGGTATTTAAAAAAAAAAAAAACGTGTTTTTTTACTATAAATCAGTGTATAATTCCTAACGCTCACCTAGTACGAGGGGGAAAACGTAGCATATTCATTTTAGACATAAACTGACGGGATTAAAACAATTTTAAGCTTTCCCCTAATGCTCCCAAATTGGGCCTTTTTATGCTCCCCTACCACTGGGCTAATTCGCGTATAAGTCAATTTACAACTTAGACAGGAACCGATTGAATACCAGTGTTCAAAACTAGTTATATTCATTTTATTTAGAACTCGATTGCTATCCTTAAAGATTACTTTATTTCTGTCGTTATCTGTGAGATAACATGACGTAATTTACATATATAGAGGGTTAACCCCTTGAAGGGCGGTGATGCCGTCACAGCATCACATAATTTTAATCTCAAATTGCCACATTGGCACCGGAATTTTAAGATGAAAATGTTATCTTGATTAAGTACACGGAAATTTACTTTTACTTGTTTACAAATAAAATCTCTTGCTAATAATGGTGTCATCAAATTACTAGAAAATTTTACGAATACATGTACCTTGCCCCTGAAAGGGTTAAACAGCGGTATTTCGGATAAAAGAAGTAATAAACTAGACATGTATATTATTTTGACCTTAACCCCTTAACGCTCGCATTAAATTACTGTTTAAAAATTCAAATTGCTCATTGGCAACCCTTTTTTTAAAAATAATCATCTTATTTAGTGACAGATAAAATGATAACATAATAAAGCGAATTACACTATTTTATAAAACTAGTGGGAATCAAACAATCTGAGTGAAAGACACAGCCCGTGAATATCATAGGAGATAGAATTAAGTGATTAACCCCTTAATTCTCGCTCCCGTCAATATCTCGGGCTGAGGTGTCGTTCGTTATTTCTCGTGCCCGTCATATTCTCGGGCTGGAGATTTAATTGCTGGAAAAAACTTCTGAAACCAGAAAAATTGAACTGGAATTTCCATTTGAAGTCTTTGAATAGTAGCCCTCGGGGTTTGATTTGTACGATCTATAATTTGCCATAGATTTGTTATAGATTTGTAATATTTTTGTCATTTTGATATGGATTCTGATGAATCAAGCCTTTCTGATGATAACTGGAATATTAGCCCCTTCACGGTCGCTTAATATTTTGAATAATTATAAGGTTTCTAAATAAAATATGCAATTAGTTTATTTTTAAGGCGAAAAAACAATATTTTATAGCCATATTCATATTTGTATAAAAGCCATCATGCGAGAATTATGTGTCTTACCTCTTAAGCTCCGCCCCCGATAAATGTAGGCTACTATCTTTTAATTCAGATTGTTTGACTCCCACCAGTTTTTTTTTTAAATAGTGTAAATGGCTTTATTTTCGCATAATTTTATCTGCCGTAAACTACGGTGGTGGGAATCAAACTATGAAATAAACTAATTAAAAACAAACTAATTGCATATTTTATTTAGAAACCCTATATTTATTCAATTTCTGTAATAAAAAAAATAGGTACACTTTTGATGGTTTTTTTCAAATATTAAGCGACCGTGAAGGGGTTAATACATCGCACTTCTCACGATAGGAAACGAAAGTTATAATGTTAAGTTTCAGGAACGTTATTTTCAGATATCTCGCTTACATTTTATTATTTTTAACCCCTTGAGGGGCACCGGTATATATTATATACCACCTACTATTAATGAAGTTTTACACCAGAAAAAAATTATTAAATTTTACTTTTCTAACTCTGGTGGGAAAAAGCCGTAAAATTGCTTGTACTTATTTTGAAATAGAATTTTTCAAAGATTCCGGTGGGAATTCAGCATTTCTTAAACGTAATTGCTTGCCCCTCAAGGGGTTAAATGATTTGTTCGTATGGAATAACTAAGGACGATCTATAACGCGGCTAAGTTTCTTATTTTTTCTATTTTAGTTACAGGGTTTGCATGCTATTAAGCCACGCCCAATTTTGTAATTACTCTACATCCAGGAATTGCATAAAACTCTCTTTCTAGCAAATGAATCTTGAAGAAAATTATCTTTATAATAATACTGGTGATAGGGCCCTTACAAAATGGGTCGTGGCTTAATAGCGTGTAAATCGTGAGTTATGGTTTTTTTAATGATACGATAGTTTCAATTTCAGAAATGACACCAACTGGTTCCGAAAGTGAAAGTAATTTTTCTTTTTAAAGTCTGAAACCAAAAGCGAAAAAGTAGATCTTACACAGTTATAGATCGTCCTCGGCTACAGTGTTGCCAGATGGGCTACTTTTATATTATTCAGATTCTTGATTGACACCACTTTTTTGAAATTGTAAAATGCCGCGTATTTAATGACATATTAATTCAGGCGAAAACAAAGGAAATTTTACCGTTTCAAATAAGTGGTGGTAATCAAGAAATCCGATTTTTAAAAAAGTAGCCCACTGGCAACACTGCTCGGCTATCCTATTCAAAATACAAGCTAAAACTTTCTAAATAACGATGCCATAGTACTAAAATTAGCGTTCTTGTTTCGTCCCGAGACTAGTGTAGGCTGATAATCACAAAAACTAACAGAAATCGCAAAATTAGCGTCTACTGAAACGCCTTTATAATCGGAAAAAAGGTCACTGTATCTTATGGATATAAGGATGCTAATGGAGTTCTAACTGCAGAAAATTAAAATGAATGGCTCGATTAAATAAGACAAAAAAATCATTATGAAATATTAATATTCACTTTTTTTTTCTTCTGAAATTCAGGGACCGACTTATACGCATGAGTATACACCATATTATACTGTAGTAATTTACGACCATGTATCGCAGTTTGCAGCAAAATGTCGTGACTATGTAAATTATTTTTCTTTGGTTTTTCTTCACAATCATTCATAAGTAACAGTGTTTTTTCCTTGTTAAGTTAATAGATCTGTCAGCGTGAAAAAGGATGTCCAAATTCACTTAATGTGTCATTAGGTTTAATTACATTTAACGTATCTGTCAGTGAAGTGTCAACTATCAGTTTAATTAGGTTAAGACCAATGTTAACTATCAGTCAAGTTTATTATGAGTCTTAGTCTCAATATTACACGACATTAAAATGATCGTCCATTTTCAATCAATTTGGTCGTCAGTATAATGAATTTGAGAAATCTGAATAAATATTTAAATATTTTTCGATTATGAATGAAATAAAATATTTAGTGAATGGTAAAAAATAGAAAAGGATAAAATTTCAAATGATTGTAAACTTTCTAGTGTGTCATTTGTAAAAATTATTTAATTGTAATTATAGCTAACAGCAGAAACAAAGTATCTAGAAATCTCAAATTAGAACCTAGCTTGTATACGTTCAAAATTAATATTTTATACTCACACTAAATTGTTCATTGTTATTAAAAACGATTTCTATGATTTAAAAAAAACGCAAAAAGACGGTATGCTAATGAAACGTATTATATAACAACGTCTTCTTAATTACGAATAATCAGATAAGCTTACTAAAATAAATTAATAACATACAATATGATATATTTATACTGCATTAAACGTATCATAAATGCTAAATGCATGGAACTATTAATAAAGAGGAACAGACATGTCCTTAAAATAGTGAAGTTTCAACTGTAACCGCTTTCCCAGGGTTTCATTACGATCAGGCAAACTTCAGCCATTAAATTTATAGAAATTTTCACTTAGTTAAGCCTTATTAATGAAAAATTTCAGCCATAATTAATGGCAAAAACATATATCTATTTTTACTGACGGAAATGTACAGTCGTGGAAAAAAAAAAGTAAACATCCCCTACTAACTCCTCAACAAATCATCGTAGAAGAAAGTTACTGGTACCGAACGATTGAAAATAAAGTCTACTTTTAAATGTTGTATATAAAATTTTCTTAGGGGGTCATCTACATATTAAAACGAATCCAAACTTCATGTTTTCAATGGCAATACCCAATTTTAACGAGATATTTCAAATCTTCGGTTCAAAGTATGCCTAGACACCAAATTTCAAGTCATTTGAATTGTAAGTTTTTGAATTATAAACATTCAAAATTTAGTGCTTCTAATATTAAATTACATTTTCATATTTTTATTTATATCTCCCGAAATTATGCTCCTAATGTGCTATTTTTTTTTTTTTTTTTTTTTTTTTTTGCAGTAATAATACTAATATACCCAAACATAAATAAGCTGAATTTGCAATTTTTATAATTTTATGATATGAATTATGAATTATTAAATTAATATTCGAAAAAATTATGAATTGCAACCTACAATTTTTTTGATGGATTTAGATTTATTAGGTCCTGCTTTATGGAAATTCAAAAATTTCACATTTTTCTTCCAAGTAGTTTTCAAGTTATGCTTAAAAAACGGCAAAATGATGGTTTAAGGGGCCGTCTATGATGGAAGTGAGTAGACATTTTGAAATGTATTCTGCCGTACTGTAATCTAACACGCTTCATTGACTCCTTGAGTGGCGCTTAAGGTGCCTTGATCAAGGAAAGGGCTCTCTCGGTTAACAGTCCAGTACGGAACTTCAATTTGGATACAGCCCTTAAAATACGCTCGTTTTAAAATAATTAATTTCTCGGAAACTTATGGTACGAATTGCATAAAAGTTCGTTTTTAGGCTAATTGAAGGATGTAGAGTTCATTTATGCTGTCAGAATTGGGTACTGCTATTGAAAAAAACAAAGTTATGGTTCGTTTTAATATGTAGATGGCCCCCTAAGCAAATTTTATATACATCATTTAAAAGTAGACTTTATTTCCAATCGTTCGGTACCAGTAACTTTCTTCGAGGATAATTTGTTGAGGAGTTAGTAGGGGTGTTTACTTTTTTTTTCCACGACTGTACTTCGGCGGTAGTCGGGCACTATGTTTCCGTGACACTGTGACGACATAGACAACGCCCTGTCGGTGTCAGTGAGATAGATTATAAAACCTGATCAAACTGCCACCATTAAAAACAAATATAATTTTTTTCTATATTTATGAGAGACATTTTCCACTAATATGGGATATAAATAAGATGAAATTTTCTATTATAATTTAATTGTGGAAATTTCCCCGGCGGTGTTCAGAAACTGTTGATCCGATTTAAAAACGAACAACCGCCATCTTGTGACAACCTCCTCAGTTACTTCACACTCAACTGGTAGACAATACACGATATGTCTGCTCCTCTTTATTCGTAACTCCATTGTTAAATGTAAATCCACGCAATATTTAAGTGCAAAAAGCATAGAAAACTATACTTATACATACTTTAAGTTTACGAAGTCTTTGATTCTTTCATGTCCGACATTGTTTTAATTTTTAGAAAAAAATAACATATTTTTACGTTAATTAATCGTGGAAATTTCCCCGGCGGTGTTCAGAAACTGTTGATCCGATTTAAAAACGAACAACCGCCATCTTGTGACAACCACCTCAGTTACTTCACACTCAACTGGTAGACAATACACGATATGTGTGCTCCTCTTTATTCGTAACTCCATTGTTAAATGTAAATCCACGCAATATTTAAGTGCAAAAAGCATAGAAAACTATACTTATACATACTTTAAGTTTACGAAGTCTTTGATTCTTTCATGTCCGACATTGTTTTAATTTTTAGAAAAAAATAACATATTTTTACGTTAATTAATCGTGGAAATTTCCCCGGCGGTGTTCAGAAACTGTTGATCCGATTTAAAAACGAACAACCGCCATCTTGTGACAACCTCCTCAGTTACTTCACACTCAACTGGTAGACAATACACGATATGTCTGCCCTCTTTATTCGTAACTCCATTGTTAAATGTAAATCCACGCAATATTTAAGTGCAAAAAGCATAGAAAACTATACTTATACATACTTTAAGTTTACGAAGTCTTTGATTCTTTCATGTCCGACATTGTTTTAATTTTTAGAAAAAAAAAATATTTTTACGTTAATAATATTAAAATTAGTTATCTAAATAACAAATATTAACATTTTTGAAAAATTAACGAATATTTCATTTATTGAATTCTGACAAACATATTTGTTTTACGTACTAGTCATATGGCAATAGGCTGAGGAAGAGTTTTTAAAGACGTTTGGAGAATGTAGCAGTACGTAAGGATTAAACAGATATGACAACGCTGTTATATTTTTGTATGGTTTACCAAGTACTATGCGTTCGGAACAGTAGACCTTATTTTATATTAAACTAGTCAGATCTTCCAATCCCAAAACATTCTTCTATCTCGTACATGCAAATATTTAAAAACTCGCTATATCAGTGCCAAAAATAAATGACAGTCCATGCCAGTCATGAGGATTATAAAGGTTAAACTATGTGCATTTAAAAAGGAGATATAAGCATCCCATTTTTCAAAAAAACTAGCCGCCCTTGGCAACCAGTTTGGTCTCCCTTAAAATTTATGTTTGTGAAAGCATGCTAAACATTGTATCATGTTACTTTTATTCATAATTTAATTAATTTACTTCGACTCCTTTAGATATAATTAATATAATCCCTTAATCTAATATTAGTTTTTGTTACACTAAAATATCTCAATTTGTTCATTTTCTGTAAGTAAGTTAACCCTATTTGTTTACAATTGATGTCTATGGGAATTTGGCGAAATATTAGAGATATCGCCAAGTTGGTGTCATTTTTGGCAGCTAATTTTGGTCCCCAAATTATTCGATATATCGCCAATTTAGCGACATTTGGCGACAGAACATTGTCCCTCCTATGGTAACCCCCTTATAGGTAAGGTGATGCAATAAATTCTGTTCAATAACCAATGAGATGCGTCGCCATTAAACAATTAACAAATAATCGCGATTTCTGTGCCACACACGATAGCGTAATATGTATAGATAGGTAATTGAATTTAGGCATTCATCCCTTTGTTGTCTGCAACCAAAATTTCCAACCCAAAAAGCATAAATGTGATAGCTTTGGGTAGTATGATCGAAGCTTAATAATGATCTATGTATGTGAAAGTGTAACAGCGTATGAAGTTTTATTAAATTCCGTGTATTAGATTTTGAAATATAGATATCCCAAAAATCGAGAATTATAGAGCATATTTGCGCCACTTGCTGTTTGATTTACATAAAAATCTAATCAGCACCAATTTTTGTCAAGGTCTATTACAAAATGAAGTTTGATGAAATTCCGTGCATTAGTTCTTGAGATTTGACTATCGCTAAAATTGTGTGAATCATGTAAATTCCAGCATAGAAGCGCCACCTGTTGAGCGATTTTTACCAAAACATAAAAAGCAACAACTTATGTCAACGTCTGACTGAAACAAAACTTTGACAAAAAATCGTGCATTAGTTCTTGAGACAGAGTTATTTCGGAAATCTTGAAATATGCAACATAGCAGCACCACATATTGGGCAAAATACATGTGTAGATCTTGAAAAATTCAGCATAGAAGCGCCACCTGTTGCGCGATTTTTACCAAAACGTAAAAAACAGCAACTTATGTCAACGCCTCACTGAAACTGAACTTTGATACAAATTTGTGCATTAGTTCTTGAGATATATTTTTTGCTGAAATCTTGAAATATACAGCGTCACATATTGGAAGAAATGCATTAAAACCGAATCAGTAACAAACTATGTCGACGTTTAACTGAATTTGAAGTTCGATGAAAATCCATACATTAGTTCATGGGATAGGGCTATTGCAGATATCTTTAAAAATGCACCGTAGCAGCTACACCATTTTTTTTTTACACCAAAAACTAATCAGCACCAATTTATATCAAGGTATAACAGAAACTGAAGTCTGATGAAAAGCCTTGTATTAGTTGATGATGTCTCGATGTCTTTAGATACAAGTATTCAAAAATCGTAAAAAATACAGCATAGAAACGCCACACGTGGTGCGATTTGCTCCAAAAAATTTTTTAACAATTTATATCAAGTTATAACAAATTCTGAAGTTTTATTAAATTCCGTCCATTAGATCTTGAGATAGAGTACCATAATATTTGTGACACACACAGACAGACATTTTCTAGAAATAGTCAAATAGTCTTCAGGACCTCCTGAAACGTATAAATCCTCCGAAATCCGGAAGTCGAATTTTTTCACAAATCTTCTTCTAAAGATAAAAGAAAGTTTTGTTTTTGAAGAAAGATTGTTTGCTGACATATGCTTTAAAAAAAATAGAATCGCCAACCATTACTTTTCTTTTCTAAAGATAGAAGAAAAAATGTTTGCTGACATATGTTTAAAAGAAAGTATCGCCAACCGTGTAAAGAGGATTAAGCAAACTTTTTTAACTATTAGTAAGTGCTAAAACAGATGAAAAAACATCATTACTACATGGATATAATAACAACAATAACTGTTAATACAATGTATAGCCAATGAACATACATGTTTTATTAACAGATCCAGACCCCGAACAGGTTAATGTGACATTAGATTTAATCCGATTTATATTTACTGACAGTAAAGTGTCATGAATCAGTTAAATTCAATTTAGACTACTGTTAGCTATCAATCAAGTTTATTGTGTGTCTCAGTCACAATATTATGAGTTATTAAAATCATAGTTCCTTTACAATCAATTTGGTATTGGCTATAATGAATTTGAGTAATGTCAATAAATATTTAAATATTCCTCGATTGTGGCTAAAGCAAAATATATAGTGAATGCTAAGAAAATTGCAAAGAATTATATTTGAAATTATTATAGCATTTTCATTCTGTATTTTTTTTTTTTTACTTAGTTGCAATTGTAACTAAAAGCAGAAAGAAATTATCTAGAAAACTCAAATTAGGACTCACTTAGTTACCATATGTTCATAATTAATAATTTACAATTAACACACAGCTCTTCATTGTTAATAACAACGATTTCTACGCTTCTAACCAGGGCCTGATTAAACAACGAGGCACACTTACACCAACAAATTTTTAAAGAAATGTTCGCCTTATCTAAAGGTCGGATTCATGTTAATTTTCTTCTTGGAATGAGGAATTTTTTTTTTACTGGTGGGAATGTGCCCCGTTGGTAATCAGGCTCTGCTCTTAACTCCTTAGCTCTGGTGCCTGTGGTGTTCAAGGGCAGTGTAGACAACTTATTTTTATTCCGATTGTTTAATTCCGACCAGTTGTTTTGTTTAAATCGTATAATTGGATTTATTCTCGCATTATTTTATCTGTACGTGCAATGCGTACGTCCTGAATTTATCTTAGAAGACGTAGAGCGCGTCCGTCCATATGGAATATGAAAAACAATGTTGTCGAGTCTGGAGGATTTTTTGTTTAAATATATTGAATTTATACCAGAAAATTTTGAATAGCAATTTTTTCAAAGATTTTTTTATTTATTTATTTATTTATTTTTTTAATTACATCTATGATATTATAAACCAAAAATAACTGTTAAAACTTACTGGTGAGAATTCAGAATGCTTAAATAAAAAAATTCAGTCACATTGCGCAGGGTTCGCACACTGTTACCACAAAATTTTTACAGTACTTTCAAAGTATTTCACTGCAGAAAAATATTGAATAATCTGAGAATAAAGGCCGTGGTTGCGAATTCTGTGTTTTAAAAATTAAATGTAAATTTTCTTATCATTAATAATGGTGCAAGAGTCCTTGGAAATTCCAAGGAGTGTGCGATCCTTGCATGCGGCAAAACTGAGAATATATACAAATGTACACTAAACCAGAGGTGGCCAACTGAGGCACGCCGGACGACAGTAATTTTTTAAAGAATTAGCCGATTTACTGAATCGCAGAGATTCGATGATTAGATAAGACAACGGTTACTATAAAATTTTAGTGGTGTCTAGCTTACCACAGTCGGCCAACCCTAGACTAAACGCTGGTATACGCATCTGTACTTGAAAAAACAGTCAGAGAGTGAAGGTGTTAATTCTTTACAACTATTATCAAGTTTATCATTGTTAATAAAAGCGATTTCTACGATTTCAAAGAAACCAAACAGTAGGTTAGATAATAAAACATTCCTGTTGAATTACAAATATTCTGATAAGACTTCTAAACAAAATAAATAACACAGAATATAATAAATTTATAATAGTATGTCATTAAGTATGAAATTTCTTATTATCCGAGGCCAGATTAAAATGAGGAAACTTCCATCAATAGATTTTAATAGAAATTATTTGAATTCATGGAGAATTACTGTCATGAAATTTCAACAATTTCAAATTTTTTCTGGTAGAAGATTGTTTCGTCTGCAATCGGGCACAGGGTAATCGGACATTTCATACTTTGTCCTAAAACATAAAAATTATCATAGTATATAGATATATATATAATAATAAAATGTAACGATGTTATAATCGGTATTTATTCGTATATGTCACGCAATATTTATAATTGAAAAAAGGATAAAAAACAATAATTTTGTGTACTGAAAGTTTACAAATTATTTTACCTCTTTCGTTTAAAACTCTGTTTGGAAATAAAATACTTTTACTATATAAAAGAAGTTATCAATATCACAAAAATTGAGATTTAGAGAAATTTAACAAATAACTGATGTACTGAAATCGCTCAGGGATGAGATATCTCCGCTGTTTTTTAATACCATTATAGTATTAGAGAGAATGTTGTTCTGTTAAATCGTAGTTATTTCCGAATAAATAAAATTACATTTTCGCTAAGATTATACTGGTGTGCACAAAGCGGAAAGATCTCACATCTGATCTATTCAATATTGTTATTTTGCGTAAAAGACATATAACAATAGGCAATGTATGAACTTTTGAAGACGTTTGAGGAAATTTTGCATTGCAGACTGATTAAACAAACGTAACATCATTCTAGATTTTTAAATTTTTACCACAAATTATTCGTTCTGGAAAGTGGCCATTTTTTTTAATTTAAAAAATAAACCACAAATTTTATTTAAACATTCGACAAAAGTGCAATAGAATTAAGCAAATTTTATTGTTATCGCAAAATTCAAAAATATATGTGACATCATGATAATGAACGTCACCGCCCCCTGAATACTAGGCCTGAGCGCTGATACAAAAATGGTGGCTGCCGGAGGCGGATTTTTTTAAACATGGGTAAGGTCCCTTAAGGGGGTCCGGGACACAAAAATCTTCAAATTTTCAATTTTTTTATGGGATTAAAAATTTCTCTGCCGTTTTCTGCTTAAAATGATGTTCAAATTATGTTTCTATCTTAATTCGAACAGGAAATATTAATTTTTTCGTTTAGGTTAGTTTTCAAAATGTGCCTTTCAAGCTATGGTTGTCAAGGAAACGAGTTCTTGTGAAATTGCGTTTCTCTTCATGATAGATTTTTTCACCATTTCTTATATTTAAATTCTTATAACTTGAGAACCGTTAAAGATACAGGGTTGAAACTCGGAACATATCTTTTTCAATTATTTTACTCTACTTTTGAGCCAGCATATTTAAAAAAATATTTACTTTTGAAAATATCATTTTTTTTATAAAATGTTGCATCACTTTTTTTGTAATTTTTTCGTTAAATATTTTTAATTTTTTTAAAAATTGATATTTCTTAAAATGCTGGCTCTAAATTAAAAAATATATATATTTCTGTTTATTTAAATGAAAAACAATTTAAATTCTACAAATAATATTTCGAGTTATAACGATTTTAAGTTATACCACTTTTTTCATAAATATTAAATTTAATTTTTTTTTTTTAAAGCTATGAGAAGTTTTATCATTTGATTTTGTTTACAAATGATATGGTTAACCATCACAAGAAAATTCAAAATTTTAACTGAATAAATAATTCATTTTTGAAAAAGCGTCCCGGACCCCCTTAAATGTAGACACCAGTATTTTATAAAAGATTTCTCTAACTTGCTTATTCTCAGTAAAATAAAGCGGAAAAATCTTTAAAAAAATTATTGGTACGAATATTTAAGGGACCGTCCACACGCTGAAAAAATTCCGCCTTCGGCAGTCGCCATTTTTGTATCAGCGCTCAGGCCTAGTATTCAGGGGGCGGTGTGAAGGTATAGACCAGTGGTGTCAAACTGTGGCTCGACGGATACCACTAATTTAAAAAAAAAATAGTCGACTTCTTGATTCGCAGAGATTAGATGATTAGATAAGGCAGTGATTACTATAAAATTTTAGTGGTATAAGCCGGGACACAGTTTAAAACACCTGGTATAGAACAGCGGTGGCTCGTGATTGGCTTTTTTTTGTAGGGGCACTAAATGCGTGGCTGCTAATTTTTTTATTTAGTCAGCAAAATTTTTTAAAAAGACATCTTTGTTTTAATTTTTGGAAAAATGTACAACCATTAAACGTGGTATAAATTTATTTAAAAAATAATGGTAAAAATAATAATAAAATTTCCTACCAGGCATTTAGTGCCCCAAAATATGACAGACATGAGCCGTCACTGGATTGGAGTTATGATTAACCTTCGTACCCTGAATGGGTCTAATCGACTCATTTCTATAATTCATTTCATTCGATTCGAACCAGAATTTTTTTCGTAAAGTAAGATAAATAAAAGGCATCGAAAACTAATATAAATAAATACATTACATAGTTTTTATAGAAAATTCTGGGGTGAAATGTTTTTATTAAGGTTGAGTAAAAATTCAACAGTTTAGGAAGGTTAAAGTGGAGTAAAATATAATGTACAGTCGTGGAAAAAAAAAAGTAAACACCCCCTACTAACTCCTCAACATATTATCGTAGAAGAAAGTTACTGGTACCGAACGATTGGAAATAAAGTCTACTTTTAAATGATGTATATAAAATTTGCTTAGGGGGCCATCTACATATTAAAACGAACCATAACTTTGTTTTTTTCAATAGCAGTGCCAATTCTGACAGCATAAATGAACTCTACACCCTTCAATTAGCCTAAAAACGAATATTTATGCAATTCGTATCATAAGTTTCCGAGAAATTAATTATTTTAAAACGAGCTTATTTTAAGGGCTGTATCCAAATTGAAGTTCCGTACTGGATTGTTCACCGAGAGAGCCTCTTCCTTGATCAAGGCACCTTAAGCGCCACTCAAGGAGTCAATGAAGCGTGTTAGATTACAGTACAGCAGAATAAATTTCAAAATGTCTACTCACTTCCATCATAGACGGCCCCTTAAACCATCATTTTGCCGTTTTTTAAGCATAATTTGAAAACTACTTGGAATAAAAATGTGAAATTTTTGAATTTCTATAAAGCAGGACTTAATAAATCTAAATCCATCAAAAAAATTGTAGGTTGCATTTCATAATTTTTTCGAATATTAATTTCATAAATCATAATTCATATCATAAAATTATAAAAATTGCAAATTCAGCTTATTTATGTTTGGGTATATTAGTATTATTACTACAAAAAAAATAGCACATTAGGAGCATAATTTCGGGAGATATAAATAAAAAATATGAAAATGTAATTTAACATTAGAAGCACTAAATTTTGAATGTTTATAATTCAAAAACTTATCATTCAAATGACTTGAAATTGGGTGTCTAGGCATAGTTTGAACGGAAGATTTGAAATATCTCGTTAAAATTGGGCATTGCCATTGAAAAAAATGAAGTTTGGATTCGTTTTAATATGTAGATGACGCCCTAAGAAAATTTTATATACATCATTTAAAAGTAGACTTTATTTCCAATCATTCGGTACCAGTAACTTTCTTCTACGATGATTTGCTGAGGAGTTAGTAGGGGGTGTTTACTTTTTTTTCCACGACTGTACTATCTACCCGTTGCGAGTGAAGTAACTGAGGCGATTGTCACAAGGTGACGGATGCTTTTTTTTTTTTTTTTAAATCGGATCAACAGTTTCTGATTATCCCAGTGCAAACTTTTCACCAGTAAATTTCAATAAAACATTTTCGTCTTATTTAAGCCCCTTATTCATGGAAATATATTCTCACGAGTATGGTAAAAAATTCTCTCTGTTTTTACTGGTGTCGGTTTGACGATATATCATAATATTTTTCACCTTCACTGACAGGTGGTTGTCTAGTTTGTTACAATATGGCGGAAATGCACCACCTGACTACAGCCAAAATAAACTCTGTCATTAATTATAACTGGAATTATGCATTAATAAGACATTTAAATAAGTTAATCATTTCTATTTAAATTTATTAGTGGAAGTTTCTCCCGGCTGTAATCAAACATTGAAAAAGCGGTTACAGATGAAGCTTCACTATTTTAAGGATATGTCAGTTCCTCTTTATTAATTGTTCCATGGTCACAGGTATAGACAATCGAGTTACGAAGTAAGAGGAGGAGACAAATAGTAGGAGAGCTGTTGAACATTTTTGAGTAGGTATTTGAGGCACCCTGAAAATTTGTGCAACTCTTCTTTTGTAATGCCTGAATACAAAATCGAATGTCTGGATGAAGGATCGTGGCCCAAAAACTGTGCCAGACAAAAAATGGCACTTGACACGTGTCTGGCACAGTTTTTGTGCCGATTAAAGTGTCTGTCATTTTCAAAATATTTTTTACTAATCATATATATTATTCTGTCTCAATCTCAGCGTGCCTCAAATACCTTTTTTGGGTAGTCAAAAAATGGCACTTGACACGTGTCTGGCACAGTTTTTGGGCCGACTAAAGTGTCTGTCGTTTTCAAAATATTTTTTTTTCTAAGTATAAATATTATTCTGTCTCAATCTCAGAGTGCCTCAAATACCTTTTTTGGGTAGTCAAAAAAAATAGCACTTGACACGTGTCTGGCACAGTTTTTGGGCCACGATCCTTCAGTAAGACATTCGATTTTGTATTCAGCCATTACAAAAGAAGTGTTGCACAAATTTTCAGGGTGCCTCAAATACCTTCCCTAAAATGTTTAACAGCTCTTGGACTAAGATCGTGTATTGTCTACTAGTTGCGAGAGAAGTAACTGAGGGGGTTGTCATAAAATTAAGGCTGTTTTTTTACTTCGGATCACCTGTTCATATTAACGACTGAGAAAATTTCAACCAGTAAATTTCGAATAGAAAATTTTGACTTACTTTAGTGGCTTTTCCGTGAAAAATTTCTTTTAGGAATATTGTTAAAATTTTTATTTGTTTATACTGGTGTCAGTTTCCCCATGTATTATAATCATTTTAACTGGCACTGACAAAATGTTGTCTAGGTTGTCAGAATATGGCGAAAAGGCAGGCCTGACGTTTGCAGAAATAAACTTCCACCGGTAAAAATGAATATCTGTTTTTGCCATCATTTACGACTGAAAT
Organism: Maratus speciosus; assembly: GCA_963932465.1. Classification (NCBI taxonomy): domain Eukaryota; kingdom Metazoa; phylum Arthropoda; class Arachnida; order Araneae; family Salticidae; genus Maratus; species Maratus speciosus. The sequence goes on from OZ010794.1 coordinate 215,972,740, forward strand.
TTTTCATTAATAAGACGTTTAAATAAGGGGAAATTTTCTATTTAAATTTACTGGTGGAAGTTTTCGACCGATATAATCAACTCCTACAAAAGCGGTTGCAGTTGAAGCTTCACTCTTTTAACCCTTTCCGGTACACTGTGCCCGCGTCGGGATACCTAATTTTAATTACAAACTTACGAGCGGCACCCAGAATATTTTAGTAAAATTTTGCTTTGACAATGAACATTAAAAGTAACATGTTTTTAATTTCTAAAAAAGTCGGATAAAAATTCCTGTGTCAGTCAATCATATCATCATTTTATAACAAAAATTGCCTGTGCCGGAAAGGGTTAAGGATATGACAGTTCCTTTTTGTTAATAGTTCCTTGGCATAGACATGAATGATTTTACTTTTGGAATGAATCATTCGGGAATGCGCGAAAGCATATCTGTCAACTTTTATTGTTTTTTTTTTAAATTCAATATCTATTAGAAATTTTGTAGTAGGAGTGTCTTATTTAAAATAGAATTATCATAAGATCCCCCATAAACATATAAAAATCCTTTTATCTTCAAAACTTCTGAAAATAACTGATTCAAGAATTTTTGAAGACTGGCAACTATTCGTTTGCTTCTTTTCTTTTTACAAAATTTCAAGTCTTAACTGATTAAAAATATATACAAAGGTTGGAAATTACATTTTTGCGCATGTCCGAATGACTCACTCGATTAGTAAAAGCATTCATTCTGCCCATCACTAATACTATCAATAATGCATGCAGATTACAACAAAAATGCTTGTTACCACGGAATAATGTTTAAGGTAAGACATGTTCTATTAATCGATTAAAGACTGACGTTATGTGTTCGCAACATTAAATTTGTGATTTTTTAAAATTTGTTTGATACCAGTAAAAGAAAAAAGTAAAATTTGTATGATTTAATCGACGATATTTAAATATAACTATAACTTCTCTTTCAAGTTCTAAAACTTCACTCTAACTTCTTTATCTCTATAATTTAACCCCTTCGGGACGGGAGCCTTTTACGAAATTTTTAATCTTTTATCACCGTTTTTTAAAAACAGAAATTTGTGTCTTCTTGAATCAGGAAAATGCGATGATTAAATAAGGCAAATTTTACAGTAAAATTTTACTGGTGAGGAAAAACAAGGATTCTGAGCGCTTCATGCGGCACGTATGTGTGTCGCTCGTCCCCAAGGGGTTAAGCGCATTGCTAGTTTCTATCTTTAATATTTTTTTTCAATTTATAATGTAGTTTTTAACCCAGCAGGACGGGCGCGTGGTGTTTTAACACCTTACTCCCGAAAATTTTCGTCTGCTGTCGGTGAGTGCTTTAAATTTATTGTTTATTATTTTTTTAATTAACGGTAATTTAACATTTTAGCTATCATTTTTCACGAGAAGGGGTGTAATTATCATGAATTTCAGTAAAAGACAGAATTCTAAATGTTTTTTTTTTTCGCATTTATGCCATTTAACATGTTTGCGGTGTGCTGCCCGTTCTCGTGTTTCGTTTTACAGCGCCCGTCCTGCCGGGTTAAACAACTACACCTTTCTCTTTTTCCGAATGGCTCATTAACTTGTAAGGTATCATATCTTAAGCCTGGGTGTTAAGTTGATAGCAACTAGGAAATCCCTCAACGCTGCTGTACTGTTAAGTACTGTTCAACGATTATTGCCCAATGATCCGTGGGTTCACCACTCTAAGATAGCAAAATGTATATTTTATTCTTATACATAACACCTTTTTTTATATTCTCCTAGATTAAAAAAACCCCTTATATCTTCTCTATATTGAAATATATAGGAAAAGAAAAATGCATGACCCATAATACTGCCTTTTTTGTTAACGTGGCTTGTGCTGCTTCCTGTAACAGTTTTTTTTTCTTTTGCCCAAGCTTGGTGAAAGTAAATCTAAACAGTGCTAACTTTTATCTCTTTTTTATCTTTTTCTTTTCTTACCGTAGTTTTACAACTATATATATACCATTTATTATGATTTTTATCATCTAACTTACTTGACATACGTTTTAACTTAATTTTTAACTTTATTAATTCATTATTTTCATTTTTTTTTAAACTTTCTTAATTTTTCTTAATAGTTTCGTAGTTTTAAACTACAGTTATACTTATCCCAATGGCTTACATAACATAAGATAATTCATTTTCAAGACTGGTTGTTAACCCCTTGAGGGGCAAGTAATTGTGTTTCTGTAATGTCAAATTCACACCGGAATCTGCGAAAAGATTTATTGCAAAATAAGAAACAGCAATTTTACGACTTTTTTCCCCCCAAAGTTAAAAAAGTAAAATTTAATAAAATTTTTCTGGTGCAAATCTTCATTAATCGTAGGTGGGATAAAATATATCACACCGCCCCTCAAGGGGTTAAGCTGATATCAGCTAGTAAACACCTCAATGCTGCTCATCTGTTCAGTGACTTTTAAAGTAAAATTAGGTGTTTATCAAAAAGTGGTGTGAAAGGAGTAAAATCAGTGTAAAACATGCTGGTATTTAACCCCTTGTGGACGGGCAACCAGTATACGTGCTGCGTAAGGTGGTCAGAATCGGGGATTATTCTCACCAGTAATTTTTTATTGTAAATTTTGCCGATAAAAGATTAAAAATTCTGTAAAAGACATTCATCCCGAAGATGTCAAAAGGTTTATAGAACACCAGAAACCGGATGAATTAATGTGACATTATATTTAATAAGATTTATTTTAAATGTCAGCAAAGTGTCATCAATCGGCTAAATTAGGTTTAGTACAATCTTATTGGCCAATCAAGTTTATTATAAGTTTTTGACAGAATATTGTGTGAGATATCATTCATCATTCTTCACGAGATAGTTTTGATTTTGATAATAAGGAATTTGAGAAAACTATAATTATGCAATATAATGAATATTTTGAAGTCTGTTTCTCTAAATATTGAAACTTTAAGTTTTAATAACTGTTTTTATTTTAATAATTCTAAATACTAAATGCAAAGAAAGTAAAATTTCAAATGGTTATACAGATAATATGTATGTTTAACACTTTCAGTAGACTACATTTTAATTAACAAAAGTAATATATTACGTATAAATATCATATTCGAACTTTGCTAATATAAAAAAGGGTTATTATGAACACAAAATTATTTCATGATAATAATAATAATAATAATAATAATAATAATAATAATAATAATAATAATATCTAATAATTTCAAAGCGCATGACGATTTATTTGGTATTAAATGTATTAAATTCTAATGTCTCATGAAGGAAAAATAATTTTAATAAATGAAATAAAACACTGAAATAAACAATTATAAGAAATAATATTATGTATTTGTATTATATAGAAGTTACGATAAACGTTAAATATAAAATTATCATAGCTGCCAACTGCGACAATTTTTAGGTATTTGTAGTTTTTAAAGGTAATCTTCGCCTTATTTAATCACAGAAATTTTTGATTAAATAAAATAGATATACCATGGGTGGCAAACTGTGGCACGCTAGACACCACTAAAATTTTATAGTAATCAACGACTCATTTAATCACCGAATCTCTGCGATTCAAGAAGTCAGCTATTTTTTTTTTAAACAATTGTGGTATCCAGCGTGTCACAGTTGGTCAGCCATGGGATATACCAGACAAAGTTATTCGTGGCCAAAATTCGCAGCAGTTTTGGAGCTATAAAGTATACAAAAGTAATTGATGAAATTAAAAAAATATATGTTTGGAAAAGAAAAAAAAAGGCCACAAAGTAGGAAAGAAAAATCTTACCACTAGGTGAGTAATATGTTCCTAGACAATCAATAAACAACCATTAACAAGTTCGGAGTTTATTCCAACAGACGGGGACTCTAACCTGGATACCTTGACTTTCTGTAGCAAAGCCTATTGGGCTATTAAGAATATTCAGGCATCTGGTTGATACAATTCACTCTCTTTTGTTGGACATCGCCGCGAACTGCTACTCTAGCTTCATTCATCTTAGCTGTAACTATAGCATTTACATGACGAAAGTGTACCATAACACAAAACTCCTATTTGTTTCCGTGTTATCATACACTTTCATCACGTAAAATTTTCAGATATACCTAAGATGAATGAAAGTAGGGTTGCAGTTCACAGCCATGTCCGTGTTATCACACACTTTCATCATGTAAAATCTATAGCTATAACTATGATGAATGAAACCAGGGGTGAAGTTCGCAGCCATGTCCGTTAGGGTGGGCTGAAAAAAAAATTTCGATTTTCAATGATGGGTAGTGCGGAAAAGTTGCCACTGGTAGCACTAAGTTCACACAAAAAAATTGAGATTTTTCGGGCAATTCCTTCATTTGCCGCAAATGGCTTGAAGTTAGATCAAATACTGATTTTGAACTTTATTAGCAAAAATTTAATAGGCGTTAAATTTAAGTTATTTTAGCTAAATTTACTTGAAATGTCATGTTTAGTGTACGAAATGTTTAAATAAGCTCTGATTATGTATTATTTAATAGTTATGTGCATTTTGAATTAGGTGACTTTTATAGCTTTTTCGCGTATAAGTGAGTAAAAATTGTAGGAATTGTGACAACAGTGAATAAGGACATCGTCATCGGTAAAGAATTGGCCAGGAGGCAGAAAAAGAAACTTGGAAAGGAGATACAGGAGAAGGGAGATCTTAGAGGAAGAAGAATTACAAGCATCTTTTTGACAGTAGAAAATATAAAACGATCTTCATAGAAAAAAAGGGACTAGCAGCGCCGTCGACAGAAAAACGAAACAAATATCACCATGTTGTGTGAACGTGGTTCGGAATATTTGGGTCACTTGACACTTCCTTCTGGTCACTGCGGTGAAATAGCAAAATCATTATATAATTTCCTAAGCCATAATAAAGTCTGCTTTGGAAAATATTAAGAAGAGAACTGCAACATTTGATATGTATTCTTCACACGAACGAGCTTCTACTCTGTTAGCGACATCAACCCTCTAAACTAGATGGTAGAATCACTTGACCTAAGACCTTTACCAAGGGAAACGGATCTAGATTAATAGAGTACTCAAATCTTCAGCCTTTTGCATTTCTGATGTCCATGAAACAGGAATAGTTTCGTAGAAATGGACACGTACATTTTTACACGTCATTAGTGATATGTGCTTCGTATTTCTCTCGACGATGCCGCTTGTTCGCTTTTTTCTATAAAGATCGTATTATTATTTCTACCATCAAAAAATATGGTTGAAATTTTTCATCCTCCAAGATATTCCTCCTTTTGTATCTTCTTTTCAAGTTTCTTTTTCTGTCTACTGATCAAGTCTTTATCGATGACGAGATCCTTTACTCAGAAGTACAGATGAAGCTTTCAACGTAATTTACCTATATGATATACCAGTTCTAAATCTAGTGAACTCTGTGTAAGAAAGGGATATGAGTTTGTGAGTGTCTGCTTTTGAAGAGCCTTGTTCAAATTCTGATTCAGACGAATTGCCTGCTTCAAAGTTCCCACTTTTTGAATCTTCTGACAATAGCTGTATTTTAGAGCAGAAAAATAATTAACATCCCATCTCAACTCTCATCTCCTGCTACCTCCCTCATACTTATGATGACTCATTGTGTTTTCATTGGTTTCTACTTCACACTCTTCTCTCCTTCCAGAATTGCTGTCAAGACAAGCTGTGGACCGGTATTCAAATATGTGACTCTGAACACATCGAAAAACCGAAGGAAGAGCGGGAACATAATAAAACAAACAAGTAATATGAAAATTTTGTTTTTAAAGTCAATTCCTACTTAGGCCATCAAAGAAAAATTTAATATAATCAAGCTAATATGAGTTTTTGTTGCATTAAAATATCTCAATTTGTTGATTTTCTATAAGCAAGTAGGTTTACAATGGAACTCTATGGGAATTTGGCGAAATATTACAGATATCGTCAAGTTGGCGTCACTTTTGGCGACTCATTTTGGCAGCCAAATTTGGCGATATGTCGCCAAGTTGGCGACAAACTTGGCGGTATTTGGCGACAGAACAGGTCCCCCTTACGGTAACCCTTATTGAAAATACTTTAATTGAAATTCAATAACCAATGGCGGCCATTTTGTTTCCCATGCAAAACTAAAATTAATTAATTAAAATTTAATTAATTAATTAATATTTGAAAAAACTTTATTAACATCAATTGCCATCCAGTACAAGTTTTAAAAAAATTATTTCAACCTGATAGGATGAATAATGAGTATTTTATTAACTACTGAAAATTTGTACAAGATAAATATATAAATATATAAATAAATATAGGGAGAGTGTGAGCTAATAGTAGGAATTGAAAAAGAGAAACTAACGAACGAACCAAACAATACTTACAATTTTTGCTCAGTTATACGCGAAAAGGCTATATAAATCGTCTAATTCAAAATACACATAACTAATAAATACTAATAGATAATAAGAACTTATTTAAACATTTGGTACGTTAAACATGATATTTCAAGTAAATTCAGTGAAAGTAAAATTAATTTAACATTTTTAAAATTTTTGCTAAAAAAAGTTCAAAAATCAGCATTTGAGTAAAATTCAAGTCATTTGCGGCAAATGAAGGAATGGTCCGAAAAATCTCAAATTTTTTGTCTAAAATTAGTGCCACCAGTGGCAACTTTTACGCACTACCCATAATCGAAAATCGGAAAAAAAACGTTTTTTTTCGGCCCACCCCAATGTTTATGTTATCATGTACTCTAATCATGTAATTCTATAGTTATAGCTAAGATGAATAAAACTAAGGTTGTAGTTTGAAGCCATGTCCGTATTATCATACTTTTTCGTCCAGTAATTCTATTGTTATAGCTAAGGTGAATGAAACCAGAGATGAAGTTTGTAGCCATGTCCGTGTTATCATACACTTTCATAATGTAAAATCTATAGTAAAAATATAAAATATCTATGATGAACGAAACTATGGTTGCAAATTCGCAGACATATAAAAAAAAGTGAATGAGGTCAGTCAGGTACCAACCCTGGTAGCTCAGTAGGTAGAGCATTGGCACGTAAAGTCAAGGTATCCAGTTTCGAGGTCTGGTTCCTGGTCTAACCATTTTTCTCTCTGTTGAAATAAACCACAATTGCGCCACAACAAACTTCAGTACAATTTATCCAATTGAAAAAAATACTCACAACATTATCAACACTCATATTCTACGCTGGTTGACATTGGAACACATGCGTCCTGTCGTCGCCACCGAAATACTCAAGGCCTGATGATACGAGTTTTGACGTCATCAATAATCGACCGACTTCTCACAAGTGTTGGAATTCACACCGGAAAATTTCGAACAACAATTTTCTTTTATTTTATTTGTGGAATATCTATCATCTTATAAAACAATAATTACTATTTAAACTTACTGGAGAGAATTTGGAATACCCCAGTAAAATATCAACCAGAAGACCACATCAGGCTGAATTTTTATTTAGGGAAATCGAATTATCACCAGTAAGTTTAAATAGTTAGTATTGTTTTATTCGATATCCCACTAATAAAATAAAAGAAAATTGCTATTCAAAATTTCCGTGTGTGAATTCCAACACTAGTGAGAAGTCGGTCGATTAGTCATGACGTCACAACTCGTGTCCTCTGGCCTTGATTATTTCGATGGTAACGGTCCTGTGCAATTGTTTATCCGTAAGTTAACGAAGGTTTTAGACGACGTTATTTAAAAGTTATAGTTCAAAGCAACCAGTGGATTTTTTTTTTTTTAAACATTTTTAAAATCATTATCTTTCAATGAAGAAATTACTTTTTTCTTAATAATAGTAGTAATGTAAATATTCGTATGTTAGAATACCCTTAAATTCATGAAAAAAATCAGGTGAACACCAGTATTTTCTGATAGATTTATTTGTCGAATTTAATTGAAGAACTGAAAATAAAAATCATATATCGAATATTCGAATCGTGAATCAAATGCATCAAAATATAACATGACAAATAAATAATAAACATCACAATATCAAAGTTCAAATACGGTGGCTTGGAATATTAATAAAATTTACATGGGGTTCGGACAGTATCTGTCCGAGTGTACATAATAAGGCAAGGGTTGCCGGGTCTAGCGGATTTTTTAACCATATATATTAAACCCAAGCTACAAAATTTTGAATAGCAATTATATTTTATTTATTGGAAATATGTCATGCAAAAATAGCTATAAAAGTTAACTGGTGAGAATTCAGAATGCTTAAATACAAAATCAGCCATATGTGGCAACACTGTCTCTAGAACCGATATAGCGGTCATCTTGACCGGTACCAAATAAAAAAATTTCGATTCGAACCATAAACTTCTTTCTAAAATGAGTTAAATATTTACCTCAGAGAAACAAGTTGAATAAATAAGTTAAATAGCTTTAAATAAAAATTCTGTTGTAAAACATTTTTATAACACTTGAGTAAAATTTCCGGCGGTTTTAGTGTTATTCCTTTAAGCCCTGACCCACACAATTGTGGGGGTGATACTGAAGTAAAAGACAATGACTATTTCCTGTTTTTGTGAGATTTAAAATCAAATCTGCACATTTATATGAGTAATTGGCTTCAGATGTTTTGATAAGACACCACTAGTAGGCACTACCTAAAATACAGGGTTAGAATTTCTGCTTTTAAAAAGACTATATCATCTGACAGCAATAGACAAAGAGTATGTACTGTCGTAATTTCTTTTAAATATGATATTTAATGTTTGCTTAGATTTAATTTTTCGTTTCATATACTTTATTGATGATTTTAATTGATTTTGCCTTTGATAAATTTAATTAGGCTTTACACATGTTGAAAAACAAATGACCCACAAAATTGTGCGGGTCTGTGTTTTACCGTTTTCAAAATAGGTACAATTCCTAATATATAAAATTTTTATTTTTTAGTGATTTTTTTTAAACATATGTTTTTAGCAATCTATTTTTTATTAATTACATTTTAAAACCGGATTAATTTTAAATGGGTTTGTACTATTCATGATTTCTATATAACATATTCATTATTTCTATTTAAAATTGATAGATATATAATATGCACATGTAACGAACTGTATGCTTTTGACCTGAATTATAGATGATTTATTAGTTTTATATGTGTTATATGCATATCACGAGATAGATTTTTATGTTCGATAAATTCATTCCATTTTGTCGACACAGCAAGTAAGCCACCAGGAATAAATAATAAATTATGGAAAGTTCAGCAAATGCTCGACAGATTCCGTAGTGTCTGCTTGAATTTACCAGGAGATCAGGGAAACTTTTCCATAGATGAGCAGACGATTCCTTTTTTTTTTAGGACGTGCTTCAGTAAAGCAGTATATAGAAAACAAACCACACTCTGTAGTAACAGTATCACCTGGGATAGTTTTAAATTTTATAGTTTACCAGTGGGAAAGTACAGACCTAGTCCACAAGGATCTGGGCTTAGGACCGGTTGTACTCCTTACTCTGGTCCAAACCTTGTTTTATGTATTTCGATCGGTATTTCAACAAAATACTGCTGCTAGGAAAACTGAAAAAAGAAATTTGAAGGGTCAGGCACAATCCAAACGGAATACCATTTGTCGGCGGCTCTTAAGAGGGGTGCGAGCATTGAGCGCATCTCAGAAAATGAAATTGTAGTGGTCTGTCCAAAAACAAAAATTGTTTCAAACATTTTGATTGTGGCTGATGAAAATTATCTCAATAACAACAACTTTTTTTGCTTAAACTTTTATTTTTTGATATTTGCACATATAATCCCAAACTACACAATTGTGTCGATACAGCTCAAAAACGGGTGCATTAAGCCCGAGCCCACACAATTGTGTGGGTTCCCCCTTGGCATAAAGTGACATGGGGTATTTAAAAAAAAAAATTCAATCAAATACGGTCCTATCGGTAATGGGAAACCACCCAAACTTTAAATTTCTACCAAAAAATCTCCCGAATTTAAAGAGTTAAGGCGGATATATGCTATCCGAGCATCCGTGTACAGGGTTGCCAGATGGGCTACTTTTTTTAACCCCTTCACGCTCGAATTAAATTGCGGTTAAAAAATTCAAATTGCTTATTGGCACCACTTTTATGAAAAAGAAATATTCACCTTATTTAATGACAGGTAAATCCATACTAAAATATAGCCAATTTCACTATTTTATAAAACTGGTGGGGTCAAACAATCTGAGTAAAAAACGCAGCCCGAGAATATGACGGGAGCGAGAATTAGGGGGTTAAAATCAGATTCTTGATTGGCACTACTTTTTTGAAACGGTAAAATGTGCCTTATTTAATGACATATTAATTAAGGCTTTTTTTTGACATGGCAATCTTAGATTTAACATGCGATGCTAAATTCTGCCTTTACACTAAATGGCTCATCACATCTGTAATTTTTATTGAGTTTTAAAGAGGATGATGTGTGTATTTAAAACATATCGTATTAATTACTTCGGTAGCTGGTACCTGAATGACAGACTACACACGCCCTGGTAAAACCAAAGATAGTGAATTTACATTTATGTTAAAGAAGAAATCTAAAAACGTTTAATTTTGTGAATGATTTTAAAAAGATAAATATCTGTGTTGTATTTTAAGATCCTTGAAGTTTATATTCCGCGTATTTTTTAACACTAGAAGCGCCAAGCTTTCTCCCGACCTAGAAGTGCCAACGGCAGTCAAATTGACTGCGCAATGAATTAAATGCATATTTGAAATTGTAAATGTTTATACTACTTTATATTTTTATTTATAATATTTTAATTCTAATTATTTCTTTTAAGGTCTTCTTCAAAGAGCAACAGATTTTTTTTTTTTACATTATTATTCAGTACTAATAAATTTTTATTTACCTTTAATAAAACACATATAATTGCTATTCGCAATTTTTTTACAACACAAGTTTTTCAATGCTGGAAGTGCATTATCCACATACATATAATGGCTTATAGGAAATAGCATATTTATTTATAAATTTATCCCAATACGAAACTTATCAGTTTCCAAATGCTGAGTGCTAGTTGACTTAGAATCATATCCTAGACTTTTCAATAAATCTCGAAATCGATTGCAAGACATTGTTTCTATAAAAAAAGAAGATTGTAATTTAGATTGATTTTTTTTATTCGTATTTTTAAAAATTGTAAAACTTTAACCTAAGGACCCCATGTATTATTCTGCAAAATATCATAATCCATATTATTGCAACCTTATGCTCTTCTTGGATAAATAATTACAATAAAAGCATCAAGCTCTTCCAAAGATATTTCACAGTTTTATTCATTGTTCAAAACTGCCGCTGATTCCGTGCATTATTTTACATGATGTAATAACAGCTGCCAACCTTTCACTAATTTCCGTAATGTCTGGATTAACTTGACACAGGTTAACCACTTTCGAACCAGAATTTTTTTTTTTCATGAATATTTATTTATTTATTTCAAGGTTTCTACGTGGAACGAATTTATTTTCATTTCTTAAAAAAATTTCTGATTCGAAACGTATTGACCCAGGGTCAAATTAACGCACGTATTATGGAAGATTAGTTTGGGTTTGGCACCTATGTGTAATATAGATTGATCTATAAACTACTTCTAAACACTCAACACATTGTTCCCGATATTTTATTTTGCATATAACGTTAGAACCGGAATTTCTTTAGCACATATTGTGTCCCATATTACCCACACAGTCCGCGATTTTCCATCTTTCGAGACGTATATATGTCCTTCCTCGTGATTTCGGATTTGTTTTCTCTATGATCTTCTGCTATGTCAATTACTGGAACCTAAATTAAATAAAATATATGTTATATATTTTATTTTATAACAATATACAGTATGTTTTAATAATATACAGTAGGTTTTTTGATAATAAATGATTCATTATGTTTTTTTAAAAATGCATGTACAGTCGTGGAAAAAGAAAGCAAACACCCCCTACTAACTCCTCAACAAATTACTCTAGAAGAAAGTTTCTGCCACCGAAATATTGGAAATAAAGTCTACTTTTAAATGATGTATATAAAATTTGCTACTTATTAAAACGAACCATAACTTTGTTTTTTTTCAATAGCAGTACATAATTCTGACAGCATAAATGAATTCTACACCATTTACTTAGCCTAAAAACAAATTTTATGCAATTCGTACCATAAGTTTCCAAGAAATTAATTATTTTAACCCTTTAACGCTCGAATTAAATTACGGTTGAAAATTCAAATTGCTTATTGGCACCACTTTTTTGAAAAAGAAATATTCATCTTATTTAATGACAGGAAAAACGATACTAAAATCTATCCAATTTCACTATTTTTTAAAACTGGTGGGAATCAAACAATTTGAGTAACAGAAACAGTCCATGAATATGACGGGAGCGAGAATTAAGGGTTAAAACGAGCGTATTTTAAGGGCTGTATCCAAATTGAAGTTCTGTACTCGATTGTTAACCGAGAGAGCCCCCTTAGTGATCAAAGCACCTTAAGCATCACTCAAGCAGTCAATGGAATCTGCTAGATTACAGGACAGCATAAGAAATTTCAAAATATCTAGTCAGTTGTTTGATAGAAGGCCCCTTAAACCATCATTTGCCGTTTTTTAAGCATAATTTGAAAACTACTTGGAAGAAAAATAATCAAAATCCATCAAAAAATTGTAAGTTGCAATTCATATTTTTTTCGAATATTAATTTCATAATTCATATCATAAAATTATAAAAATTGCAAATTCAACGTATTTATGTTTGGGTATATTAGTATTATTGCTACAGGAAAAAAGTAGCACATTAGGTGAATAATTTCAGGATATATAAATAAAAATACTGAAATGTAATTTAACATTAGAAGCACTAAATTTTGAATGTTTATCATTCAAAAACTTATAATTAAAATGACTTGAAATTTAGTGTCTAAGCATAGTTTGAACCGAAGATTTGAAATATATTGTTAAAACTGCGTATTGCTATAAAAAATTAAGTTTGGATTCATTTTAATATGTAGATAGACCCCTGAGCATATTTTATATACATCATTTAAAAGTAGACTTTATTTCCAATCGTTCGGTACCAGTCACTTTCGTCTACGATAATTTGTTGAGGAGTTAGTAGGGGATGTTTAGTAGGGTTTTTTTTTCTTTCCACGACTGTACTTCACTGTCAAAAAATTGCCTGTATATTAACACAAATGTTTCTAATGTGTTTCGGCGGATGGGTATGCCCCAGGTACACATGACGAATTATTTGCTGCGAAAACTATAACAGGATGAGTATTTTGGCCTGAGGATAGTTCGTCGATGGTTTCTTCATTATCACTAGAACAATGTTTTTCGTCAAATTTTCGCGGAGACTCGTAATCCATATCATAATCCTTAATATGTTGTTTAACATCAGATTCATTTTCAGATATATCCTGTAAAGATGTTAGTATTTACTCTGGTCTAAGACAACGCAGTCCTCGAGATGCCCTTATGTTTTAATTCCCAAAATTTCACATTCATACCAGAAATTTTCTATCATATTCTTCTGTTTATTAAATGGCACACATCTCGTCATGGCATGAAGGAACAATTCTGTTTCCAGATATTCCGGTATGAATTCGAATTATTTGATTTAGAAGAAAAAGACCAAACTTGCAACGCTGGCTTGAAAGAGTGAAATGCCGCAAAGTTGACTCAACTGCTTCAAATTATTCTCTATTACATTTCGCAAACGAAAGCAAGGAGGAGGGGTGGTTGGAAAGTATTTCCCGTTTCAAAGAAACGGTTAATGAAAGGAATCTCATAGGTAAATGTGTTTTTGTTACAGTTAGCAAAAAAGGTGTGGACAGTAGAAAAGGAATGGATAGGATGCATTTCCTGTTGTATGGAAACAGTGAATGAAAAGGATATGTAAGAAATAAACTTTTCCAAAAAAAATTGTTTTCCGAGAGACAAAACGAGATGAAGCTGCCCAATTTTATCAGCAGTCAATTTGACTGGTCGTGGGTCTTCTAGGTATAAATAAAAAAAAATCATTAATTTTAATTTCATTCGATTAATATTCGGTAGTAATAACTTTCGAGGGTTTTTAGAAAAATTGAAAAAATTGTGACTTGCTAAGATAGACGGTTTCTTAGGAATACAAGCTGAAATGGTGAAAATAATCCAAGTGACTGCTGTGAATTAACCCTTTCCGGTCAAAAGTATTGATGGTACTAAAGTGTCGAAATCTTGCCTCACACCAAGATTTGTGAAGATATTTTCTTGTAAACTTCTCGAAATTGAAAAAAAAATTTCAAGTCCATTATAAGAGGCAAATCTTCTTTTTATGATGGTGCCGATGTGGAAACCGGGATTAAAATTAAGTGGGACGGAGCTTGTCCCATAATGCTGGAAAGGGTTAATCTAGATCATACTCTAATTATTTTGTAAAAATATTGTTATGGTAAGAATAAATAATGCGAATGCTAAGAATTAAGTAAAGAATAAAGTTTAATTTAACCCCTTAATTCTCGCTCCCGTCATATTCACGGGCTTTGTTTTTACTCAAATTGTTTGATTCCCACCAGTTTTATAAAATAGTGAAATTGGCTATATTTTAGTATCGTTTTTCCTGTCCTTAAGTAAGGTGAATAACTTTTTCATAAAAGTGGTGCCAATAAGAAATTTGAATTTTTCAACCGTAATTTAATTCGAGCGTTAAGGGGGTTAATTAATAACTTTGATAGCTTTGATTTAAAACGATCTTATGGAAACTGAACGATTTTCATTAAATTAATTAGGTTTTTTATCGTTTTTAAAGGTATTTTGAAACTTTTTTTAATTATTAAATTTAAATTTGATTTCTTTAGTTTTCCATCGCGTGTAATTTATTTTATGTAATACGCTATTTAACTGCTTGGATTATTTTCAGTAGCGATAAACATTATAAGAATTCATTTTAATGCAAATAAGTCACGTTTCCATTCGAAATTGCACAACGCATTGTCTTAGAATTATTAATTACAAATTATATGGATTTGACTAGAGAAATGATGAACACAAAAATTAGAGTACTAATGTATACCGTAACTGTATGTGATAGTAATATACATGTGGATGTGTCTTTCGCTTTCCTAAACATCCTGACCACATTCTGACCGCAGCAAATGGGATTCAGCTAATTCTCATTAGAATTAACAAACTTTGCAAATTTCAAAAGACAATAAACTTGATGACTTAGTGATTTTGCATCTCGAGCTATAGAATCGAAGTTTAAAATTGACTTCAGAGTTCTTTTGCGAGCTGGCCTGGGAAGACGTCCAGTCACACTCAGATAGCGCGCCGAAGTATTGACGGCCGGTAAATTGCGGAAAAAGTCCCTTTTATCCCCTTAAAACCTGTATATAATTTGTATGTGTCCTGTAAATATAATTCATGTCTTAGTCAAGATATTAAATTCTTGTTATTTCTACACCATCGAGTCACCAATGAGAAGTATTTATTACCAAAAGTCAATTGCATATGGGGTGCTCGACCGGTGCAATTCCAATCATTTTTCAAAGCCCTAGACAACACTGAAATCCTGCTTGTGAATATCGAAGATTCTATCCGATTGTTTCAATGATAAAGAAGAGAAAAAGAAGGAGACGAAGACACAGACATAATACTGACATACATCTGTTATCGGGTCATCTGTTTTTTTTACTACGTGCGAGCAGCAGAATCTGTGATTTTCATTTTCTCCTCTCAATGGATATCGTCGATTCAATCAGCTGTCTCTTTTGAAGGATAACAAAATTACAAGTAAGTCTTTAAGTATTTTTCATTCAGTCTGTTTCTACAAGAAATACTCCCAGTCTTGGCTCAGGTTAATTCGGCACGCGCCGAACGAATTAAGCTTTTACATACCCTTGTATTCGGTTCTGATGAAAATATAAATAATAGGAAAAAATTAAGGAAGTTGGAGGGTTAAAAATTTAAAATTGGGGATACAGAATTTGACGACAAAATAACGGAAATGCTAAAAAGTTCCCCTTAGCCCAACTCATTTCAATGGCAAATAGATTATGCCCAGACATCAGTGGTAACCAGACTGACATCTCCCGACGCTTTATTGAAGCACTGTCAGATCTAAAAAAAATTCAGTCCTCCATTTCACCACAGTCTGATTCAGAACCTGAAATTCCCGAAGACAACAAACTTTGCAAACCAATTCATTATCAAATATTTCCGGTACTACTTTGCAACACACCGCAATTTCCCCCCATTCTGCACCGCGTCAATCGATTTCCTTTACCGATTTCAAAAATTTAATTACACCTTTTTCTGTGCAAGCCAGTAGAAAATATTTTACAATGGTTAGAATGATTTGACTATAACATTTCAACTGAACGAGCTACAAAAATTTCTTTTCGTTGAAAGTGCTCTCAAAAGTACCGCGTTATTATTCGTCCGCAGTGAGCCAGCATCAACATTCTACACAGCATTAAAACAAGCTTTAATGCAAGAATTCGCACAAATTTCCTCTTCCGCCTAAATACATGAAATGTTAGCTTCACGTACCTGTAAGCCCAACGAAAAAATGAGTGAATATTTTCTCGTTATGAAAGAAATTACCAACGAGCTAAAATAGACGATGCATCACTCATGCATTATGTTATCACCAGTATTAGCGATACACCTAATAATAAAACAATTCTTTTTGGCTGTCACACTCTCATTGAATTTAAAGGTAAACTTCAAATTTATTAGCAAATTTGTGATCAAAGTCCCCACCATCGCCAGTCACAGTCACGGCCTACAAATGTTATTAGTAAACTCCTACACACCGAAAAAGCGCCAAAAATGATCTGTTTTTCTTGTGGAGAATCAGGACACCTTGTAAAAGAGTGTGTACATAAAATCGAAGGAATTAAGTGCTTCGCGTGAAACCAATTTGGACACAAGTGTTACGAATACACTCAGACCACCCGCCGTAAAGTTTCAAACTCAGGCACCTCCCCCCTGAAATTCGAGTAGTGGAGTTAGATAAACCGCGTCAAAACATGACAAAAATAGTGAAAATTGCAAATTTAGCGATAGGTGGGTTGATAGATACCGGTTCGCATATTACGGCCGTAAGAATAGATTTGTATCGATTACTCGGTTCACCTACCCTAAACAAACTTACAAATTGCAGGATTCGGCAAAGGCAATGTTACACCAATCGGGTCGTTCAGCACAACCATCTATATAGATGACAATGCGTATATCACGACAGCTTATGCCATTGAATTTTCTCGCATGAGTATACCTCTCATGATCGGAAGAGATATAATTTCCCCGGGAACACTCACATGTGATTAGAACGATATCTCAATCCAAAAACCACCTCCAGCCGAAATATAGATAAACTATATCACCGTTTGTGATGGTGTAAGCAACGTACACTTAGACCACAGACAAGAGAATGTTGTGTTAAAGAACACAGTTTCGAGGATCCCAGTACATAGTGAGGACGTGCCTTCTCAGATCCTACCATCTTCTAATTACCCTCGTCACCACACACCTCTGCAAAAGACGTTTGCTGGTTCAAATTTCCTTGTGCCTGTACTATGCTTTTTACTCATCATGCTATATTCCGCAAGTGAATCGCGTACCTGTGTGACTGATATAAAAACTGTCGCCCATTTTCTTGAAGCATATTTCATAATGTCTGTAACGGCATATTTTCACATCTCACCAGTGTCAACTTTTCCCAATACAAGGAAACCGAAAACACGCAACCAAAAGTGGAAAAACAAACTCCATAGTAAACGCAAAACATAGCTTCTAAAAAGAAAAAAAAAGAAGATAAGTGTATCTTAAAGTGTGTTTTCTTTTGTATTGTTTTCTCACCGTGCTCTCCTGTAGTGTAAAATAAGTATTCGCGTTACGAAATTGTGTTTTTTTTGTTTCGCCGTAATTAAGTGTTAATTGTCTTCAAAGTGATGTCCAACAGCTAATTACAAGAAGTGTGCTTTTCCTATATCTCTGGCATATTCTTTTTTTTATCTCATGAAGGGTCCAAGTTATTTTTTTTTATATTTCGACGCCCTCTCAAGACTACATCTCGTCTACTTTTATTTATTTGTGCTCCATGATTCATACTCATTCTAAGACTGTATTTTCTCATCAATGACAAATACGCATAAACGTAAGAGAATTGGAATCCTTCCTTTTTTTCATCTTATTAGCGCTAGCAGTGAACTGAATAAACAAACCATATTAATTTTTTTATTTACTTCTTCAAGTGTGAATCGTGATTAGACACAGTATATATTTTCTCTTTTTCCCCGTGTGTCAAGAAAGTTATTTTAACCCGTTAATAGTCGCGCGTTGGTCTTTTCCCCGCCCGAAATTCGTTATCTTCCTGTAACTCATTTCCCGTTAAAGTTACGATAGCCAAATTCCGTGTAGCTGACCTTGAGTGTTCACACTCTTGTGTAGTAAAATTGCAAGTCATTCCTATTTCTTAGCATTTTATCGCATTCTTAAGTTTCAATCGGTCTAAATGACCGCGTTGCGACCACTTACGTTAATTGAATTTCCCCCCCCCCTCGTTTTCATCCTTTCCCATTTCCTCGAAATCTGTGGGGAAGGTTTCTTCGAAGCACGCACTCTCTGTCTGTTGTTATTTCGTCTTTCTTTCCTTTCTGCTACTTTATTCGTTCAAAGAGTACTTTTTTTACTTTTAGAATGTGACTTAAAATTGTTTTATTATATTAGTTGTGTAGTCAGTTCGCACAAAAAAATGATGGATGGTCAACATTTTTTTCATTGTCAAATATTGTGGGAATAAATTCTCAAATCGATAATTATTTAAATATGGAAAAAAAGGGAAATTCATCATCATTATTTGAAAGAACTTGCTTTCCATTTATTACCCGAACATATAAATGAAAGAAAACAGACAATAACACTGCAAAACCATTAAAAAAAAGATAAGAGAATTTTGTGGGAATCAGTAAAAAAAATTGCCGTATATCCAAAATCTGAAAAGTATCGTTTTTGTACAATAAAACAAATTCGAAAGATAAAACAATCTTCTCAGAAATGTAGTGTGTATATTTGCGAAGAACATACATATAATTTATTTGTACAATAAGAAAAATAATGAGAATTTTATAATGTAGGTTAGAAATTACGCAAATAAAAAACTTTTTTGGATAATTCAGTGAATGTTTATACTATGATTTAAAAAAAAATATATTTTAAGAATTTTTATAAAATTTATCTATTTTTAAATTTTCATACTGTAAGTAAAAACACATTTTTTTTATAACAATGCCGCAGAAATTATTATTGAAATCCAATAGAGGCTTGGGGACAGTATCTAACAAATTTAAATTTGTTGTCCTTCATCAATTGTTCAAACTATTTTTCAGAATAATGTTTTCCAGAATATGAGAGAACATTCATTTAAATTAAATTATTTCTGCATATTTATAATTTCGGAGAAAATTTTCTTATTCTTTTTATTAATTTAATGAACGTTATTATAAAACAATAAATTATAACATTAATACCTTATTATGAAATGTACAATTGAATATTCATTTTAATTAAATAGTTTCTGTAAAATACATCCCTATTAAGATGAACCTTTCAGTGATTCTATTAATTAAAATAATTTATCCATCTTAGGATTTAAATTTACAATTGCAAATGCATTTAAATTAAATATATAATTTCAATATCTTATTTATTATTTACTTTATATGAGCGAAATTCGTATCCAGAGTTTTTATTCAAGGGCGCTGCTCCCACCCTGAAATAAATAGAAAAACTACAAATCGTGCATTTTCATTTGAAAAATGGATTTAATCACAAAATCTCGAGAGCCCCCCTCCCCTCATAGACACACAGACACCCCACAAAATAAATAAATAAATAAAACGTAGTTACAACATTTACATTTATAATTTCGAAGTTAAGTATTTTTTACCTTTTTCTTTATTATATATATATATATATATATATATATATATATACAGGGTGTTCCGTTAAAGGGGTCCAATATTAATAGGGGTAATAGAGGAGATCACACGGAGCATAAATCAGTATATAATGCCTGGCCGGATCTCAATAATTTTCAAGTTACAGCAAATAGAATGAAAAATCGGAAATTTGTAAAAAAAACCCTCATTGCTAAACTATCGATAATGCTACATAAAAAAGAAGCACATATTTAGAAAGAGCAGAAAAAATCCTACGAAATGACATAAGTTGTTTTAGAATATTGAGAATTAATGGCGAGTTACAAGCTCTGAAACAGTGAAAAAATACAAAATCAAATATTTAGCAAAATAGTTAATCGTTAATTCCAAAAATGCAACTCTACCTACATCAAGGAAAATGTTATAAAATTTGGTCCATTCCGAAAGCTTTCGAAGAAGCTGACAATAAACCATATCAGTTTAATTGTATGGGAGAAATTAAGCAGTTCCCTAGTTACAAATCTGTACTGTTGCACGCTCGGAAAGGGCGAAACTCCGCCCATGACGATTGTAAACACCCCGTTTTAATATCTTTCAATTATACATTTCTGATCAACCTCTATCAATACCCTTTCATTATTCAGTCTGGTCAAGTGAATGACATATTGTGCAGCTCTCGCCTTGTCTTAAAGCAAACTCCGTGACTGCTGCGTTTCCTCCATGAACTTTCAGGATGATGAAGAAGAAGTACTTTTTATGCAAATTTTCTATGTGTATAGGAAGAAAAGTGTAATAAAACAGCAGTCATCAGTGGGCGTTATGTTAAAGGGAGGCTGTTGTAAGTGGGATTGTAGTAAGTTGATGTATAATAATTATGCCGGAATACTCTAACGAAGAATATGCGGACATGCATCTGATGTACGGGCAAGCTCATGGAAATGCATGTCTAGCACAGCGCATGTACCGTGAGCAATTTCCAAGGAGACGTTGCCCAAGTTCGAAACTCTTCATAAAAATCGATAGACGATTACGGGAGACTGGATCGTTTAATACAGCAAGCATTGATGCAGGGAAACCTCGACATGTACGAACACCTGCAATGGAAGAAGATGTACTGAATATTTTTAAAGATAACCCCTCCACGAGTACACGAGCTGCTGCGTCTGAAGTCGGTGTTTCTCACCAAAGTGTGTGGCGTGTTCTGCGTGCAGAAAACATGCACCCCTTTCATGTGCAGCGGGTACAACTGTTATCAGTAACAGATTGTGCTCAGCGGACAGAATTCGTACGCTGGTTGGTTAATGTAACAGAAAATAATCCACAATTTCTGGAAAATATTTTATTTACTGATGAAGCAACATTTACGAGAGAGGGCGTGGTAAACACGCACAATATGCACACATGGTCATATACAAATCCGCACACTGTTTTCCCGTCGAACGCACAACAAAAGTTCAGTGTGAACATATCGGCAGGTGTCCTCGGCGATTATCTCATAGGACCATATTTACTCCCAGATCTACTCAATGGCAGTACGTACTTGGTTTTCCTACGGGATATCTTACCGCAGTTACTGCAAAATGTGCCAGCAACATTGCGCCTCAATATGTGGTTTATGCACGATGGTGCACCGGCACATTTTTTCATAGGTGTTCGCAATCACCTCAATTCAACATATCCTGGGAAATGGATTGGACGCAGTGGACCTGTTGCTTGGCCTGCACGCTCTCCAGACCTCAATCCGTTAGACTTTTTTGTTTGGGGACACCTTAAATCGCTGGTGTATGAAACGCCTGCGGATACACCGGAGGATTTACTAGCGCGAATCGTTGTCGCTGCAGGAGACATTCCCAACTCCGTCGGAGTTTTTCGGCGTGTTCGCCAATCTTTACGACGTCGCTGTCGGCTGTGCGATTCTGTTAATGGGCGCAACTTCGAACACTTATTATAATAATGTCCGTTCGTCTGCCTTCCGACATTGAACTGTGCAGCGCAGGCCAGAAGACTATGCTTCACATATGTCATAAAGTACGTGGAATGTAATTCTTTATTTGTCATTTTTCTTTTATTTTCAACACTTTATGGCACAGTATTTTGTAAGTCACAGACTGTGGTGTACTCAAATTGTAAATTACAAAGTTTGTATGAATTAATTTAAAATTTAGTGTCTTTTTTAAATTTATAATTAATAAAATTATTATGCTATTTGTTATTATTATTTCCTATCATAAATTATGATGCACATATACATACAATAATTGTCCATGTAAAACATGTACTGAAACTTCTTGCATAGTTACAAATCGCAATATTTTTAATTATTTCCGAATTTTCACCACCAGTTTAATTTTAAAGAATTTAACTTAAGCTTTATATCAATAAAAGACCACTTTAAGATGTAGACTATTATTGTAAAGTTATTTTGGTTCATTCAACTCTTGAATAATTAAAAATGTTGCATCTCAGAAGAAGCATGATCGAAAATGTATAGTTGAGAGTAATTAAAAAGGCGGTGTTTCCAATCGTGATGGGCGGAGTTTAACCTTTGCTAGTGTCAAAGAAAGCGGAGTTGTAACTAAGAAACTGATTAATTTTTCTCACACAATTAAACCGATATGGTTCATTGTAAGCTTTTTCGAAAGTTTTCGGAATGGACCAAATTTTACTACATTTTCCTTGTTGTAGCTAGAGTTGTCTTTTTATAATTAACGATTAACTATTTTGATGTATATTGGATTTCGTACTTTTTTCACTGTTTCAGGGCTTGTAACTCGTCAATAAATATTGCTATTTTAATACAATTGATGTCATTTTGTAGGTTTTTTTCTGCTCTTTCTAAATATGTGCTTCGTTTTTATGTAGCATTATCGATAGTTTAGCAATGAGGGTTCTTTTACAATTTTCCGAATTTTCATTCTATTTGCTGTAACTTGAAAACTATTGAGATCCGACCAGGCTTTATATACTGATTTATGCTCCATGTGATCTCCTCTATTACCCCTATTAATATTGGACCCCTTTAAGGGAACACCCTGTATATATATATATATGTATATATATAATTATACATTTTTAATAATATTTGGTTTATGTGGTATTTGTGATTTCATAATTATTGGTCATTTTCCTTATTTTTCAATGGTATTATTGTACAGGAAGTTTATATATATATATATATATATATTGTCTTTAATTGTTTATGGCATCAAATTTGATGGTTTTTCATATGTTTTAAATGAATTAATCGTCCGCAATATGCTGGTGAATTAGTGGTATTTTATTTGATTTGCTGTTGCATGTCATAGGTTCCATTTTTATTTTCAGTTTAATTGTTCAATTTAATGTCAGTGTAATATAACGATGCTAAATTTGTTAATTTTATTTTATTAAATGGATATAGAGGGCCGGAGTATCAAAAAACTCTACCTGACTCTGATTCTGTCCTTCCAAAAAAAAAAAAAAATAAATAAATAAATAAAAATACCCCTATCATGAATTTAGATTCATATTAGTAAATGTTTTCCTACTAATTATTGATTCATAGTAACATCAGAAATTCAATCAAATCATTTACTATTTACTTTTAAATATTTATGCAAAACGAAGAAAGAGTTATTAAAAACATTTATCTAGATGCCAACTGAATATATACTTAAGCGAAATAAATAATTGCTGTAAAAGGTTGTAAAATGAATAATTGCTGTAATCTTTTAAAGTTCAGTCACTATTTTCACCCTACGTTCTCCGTTTTCGATCATCTGATAACACCGGCAAGTTTCCCCTTCGTTTTCGGCCTGCTGGTAACGGCGGCAAATGGACCGAACGCGACTACTAACGTTCTAAAAAATGTCGCGACTACTCTCGGGTTAACAGATGACTTTATTTATGGAACTTTTCTGGCAATCACGAATACTACCATCCAGACCCCTTTTTTTAAATAAACAACCTACAGTACTCAAATTCTGATGGAATAAGTGTTTTTTTTTTTTTTTTTTTTTTTTTTTATTCCATCGTGTTTGTGAAATATGCACGGATTTTACAAGATATATATATTTTTTTTACAGACTACTTCAAGAGACTATTTATTTAAACATTTTTTGTTACTATTTATCTGTATTTTTATATATTTGGTATTTTTTTATATGTTTTGAAATGTTTGATTCAAATAATTGTTTAAAATATTTGTATGCACCCCCTCCTCCCCCAACACCTGCATTTATTTTTTTCCTTTTTTCCCATAAGCTATAGTAACTGACTGCTGCACTACATAAGACGATTTTTTTCCTTTTCCTTTGCTTAGATCTTTTTTTTCTCCCACTAAGACGGATAATTGAGAGGAAAACTATTTTAAAGACGTGAAGTTCTACTGGGCAAACCTTCGTAGAGACGAAAGACATTGTTACACCTGCCACACAACTGCATTTTTTAACTTTCATTTTTTTCTCTTCGAAGAAGTTTTTCTTTCTTCATGTAGTGTTAGTACAGTCCAGCCTATGCATTATAATGGAAAAGTCCAAATTTAATTTTAATTTTTTTTTGTTTTGTTAGCTGGATTAGTCCTTTTGGCTTCTTAAAAAATTTTTAAGATATTTTTTTTCTTTAGCTTTAAAAATTTCAGAAAAGTTTTCCTAAAGTGTCGTTTTTTTTTTAAAGATAAGTTTTAGTTTGCCGTTTTCTTGTTGCTTTTGGGCTTACGTATGCAGGGGCGCACACATCTCAAGACGCCCGAGTGTGGATGTGGCTTGCGCTTTCCAAAACATCCTGACCACATTCTGACCGCAGCAAGAGGGTGCAGATAATTCTCATGAGAACTAACAAAGCTTGCAAATTTCAAAAGACAATAAACTTGATGACTTAGTGATTTTGCACCTCCAGCCTGAGAACCGAAGGTTAAATTTGATTTCGGAGTTCTTTTGCGAGCTGGCGTGAGAAGACGTCCAGTCAAACTCAGATAGTGCGCCGAAGTATTGACGGCCTGTAAATTGCAGCATAAAGCCCCTTTTATCCCCTTAAAACCTGTATAAAATTTGTATGTGATGTAAATATAATTCATGCCTTACTCCAGATATTAAAATCGTGTTATTTCTACACCATTGAGTCATCAATGAGAAGTATTTATTACCAAAAGTCAATTGCACATGCATATGCACATACATACACAAGTTCTTCCAGACATTGTCACTCATGAAAATTTTTTTCAGAATTATGGAAAATCAGAAGTGTTTTAAATACTTAAAATGATTCAAATAATCGCTGAAATTGGCGACTATTGTTTTACTAATCTGTGTACCGCTACTGCTAAATAACAATAATCTTGAAGATTAACAGAATATTTTTAATTTTAAATAACGATAGAATCACTAATAATATTAAACAAATAATCGCAAGAAATACTCCTGGTGTATAATCGTTTAATAAATAAGAAGTTGCAATTTCATAAAAAATAGGAAACCATGTTTTAAAAATTGTACAAACAAGATGAAAATTAATTATTTTGATTATGTTTATAAAAAAAAGTTTTCATACTACTATACCGTATATGACAATGACTGAAATTTGTTTTATCATAACTTTCTTTTTTTTAACTAATAAAAGATTTCACGGATTTTTTTTTCAATATATATATATATATATATATTAATTTTCTTTTTTTTTAACAATGTTAAACATTTACTGAATCTCAATGTGTAGTTAAAATAATTTCCGCTTTTAGTCAAATTACTGGCACCCGATTGACTAAAAATAAAAAAAAGAAAAACCGTTTATTTCGTATCTTTAATGTTTTAATTTGAAAAGCTCTTAATCCATATCTGCAGTTTTATTCCATTACAGAACAGTGCATTTTATGCAGATCTACTAATGTTTCATTTCTCAATCTTTCTTAGATAATGGCTTTTAGAGACTTTTTGAATATGTTTATATAACAGGAAAATGGAGATGATTACCTAATGTATTAAAGTATATTCCTGAATATAATAATCCGCAACTTGCATGTTTATTTCAATACAGAACTGTATATTTTATACAAATTTAAGGTTATTCCAATCCCTTTGTAAATCCGTACCAGCTAAGGGCTTTTGAAAACCTTTTGCGATTACTTTAGTTTATACAACAGGAAAATAAAAATGATTGTGTTGGAACACATGAAAATGTATTCAGTTATTATTTTCGTCCGGTATATATCAGAAATACTTTAAACTTTCTCTATCAGAAAACTGATATTAATATGCACAACATGAATAAATATTTATTTTACTTGAAGTCGTACAATAATTTTGAAATTTGTAATACATGAAATATTATTATAAATTATATATTCTTGCGTGTTAAATAAAATACAAAAATACATTCTAAGGAATAAATTATAATAATACAGGGTGTTTATAAAGTCCCGGACCCATTTTGATGTTTAATAACTCATAAAATAATAAAGATAGATTAAAATTAATAACATAAATGGTTAGATAGACTCAAGAAGTTTCATGACCCTTGTCAATGAACTTCCACAAGTGCCCGCTTCGTCGCACGGGGAATATCAAGTCGATTGTCAATTTCACGCCAGGTAGCGGCAAGCATGTCGGCATCCACAGAGGCTATTGCGTTTCTAATTCTGGCTTTTAAGTCATCAATGTTCGACACTCTCCTCCTTTAAACATTGTTCGTTACAAATCCCTAAAGGAAAAAGTCCAGCGGTGTTATATCAGGTGATCTGGGTGGCCAAAGAATTGGACCTCCTCGCCCAATCCATCTTCCTGGAAACGAAACCAACCGCAATAGCCTCTGTGGATGCAGACATGCTTGCCGCTACCTGGCGTGAAATTGACTATCGAGTTGATATTCTCCGTGCGACGATGGGGTTCACGTGGAAGTTCATTGACAAGAGTCATGAAATTTTGAGTCTATCTAACCATTTATGTTATTAATTTTAATCTATCTTTATTATTTTATGAGTTATTAAACATCAAAATGTTTCCGGGACTTTATAAACACCATGTATAATAAGTATGCAATATTCTTAGAAAATAAAACTCTAAGAATATCATCTGTGTAATGTAAAGTATAATAGCACATAAAGACTGTTATGTAATAGCAATTAACTTTCGCATACATAACTTGTAAAATTTTAATTGCATAACAACGTTTTAAATATTGTCGGAGTTTCCTCTTAGTCCGCACAACTTTGAAGAAATCCCGTGCTATTTATATGCTGCCACCACCGATATAATTACGTGATGTCGGTCACGCACTGAGAGGATTGCTTAAATGAAAACCAACGCTTTCAATTAACTAAATTAACAGTTTATTTACACACTATTTACACAATACAAAACACTATTTACACTTAAATCTCGGATGTAGGTGATCCGGTTCAACATTAAATTAAATACAGTAAATGCTGGCTGTGTACTGTTAAAACTACGTTATCTCACTCTCACTGTATACACGTTAAATAAGCTTTACCGGAGATCAATGTCAATCTCCCAACACATGGGCTATAAGCCTAAGCTCTCCGAGCCTCTCTCAACCTTACGCTCTCTCTCAGAGCGATCGTACCCTTGCGCTTGGCACTGAAGCCTTCAACTCAACCCTACGCTCTTGTCTAAGAGCTATACGCAGGAACTACTGTCCACCCTGCGCTCTCGGCTCCAACTGACTTTCTCAGCAGAAGAGCCTGCCCCTAGCAACTTTCTGCCTTTTCTCAACCTAACCCCCTCGGGGTTTTCTACTTGGCTCGCATTCCAAGCTCTTTTCTTCGTTCGTGGAATGCCTTTTGTCTACCCATCTTCCACAGACATCTCAAAAGGTTGG
The DNA here is from genome assembly GCA_963932465.1 of Maratus speciosus. NCBI lineage: Eukaryota > Metazoa > Arthropoda > Arachnida > Araneae > Salticidae > Maratus > Maratus speciosus. Next base: position 216,000,463 of record OZ010794.1, read on the forward strand.
GCAAACCCCTCTCCAACTATATTTTTCCCCTTCATTCCATCTGTACATTTTCCCCGGCTTAGATCCAGTTTTAGACAAGGAAAGGATGTTATTTTGAAATTCCAGTACACAGGCCATACAATATATCATATATCAAGACAAAAATAATATAGAACCCCATTTCTAATAGCAGATGTTTCTCAGAACCTGACAAATATTATAAAATTTATAACTCTAACTTCTCCTACTCTTCATAGGAAATAATATTCCATCCCCGAATGTCATCTCTGAAATATTATGTAAAGTAAAAATATAAAGACTGTTATATAAAAGTAATAAAAACATGTATAATAATCACTTATAAACAGATTAAGTAAAATAATGGTATAAAAAGTGACGAAATATCTTTAAAAAGATTGACGATCGTTTCGTCGACGAAACGATCGTCAACCCTAATAAAGATATTTTATCACTTTTTATAGCATTATTTTACTTAATCTATATAAAAGTGATTGGATTTCGCAAACAAACTTTTAAAATTTTTAATTGAATAACAACAATTTAATATTTATAATATTTATAATACTCATTTGCCTTATTTTTTTTTTAGAACATACTTGCTTAAATTAAAATTTAAGCAGTTCAATCCCACGTCAATTACATAAATTTACGTAATAGATCTATGAATAAAGATAACATATAGTGACATAACTGAGAATGCAACCACCTGAATATTAGGCCTCAGAGCTGGCACAATAATGACGACTGCTGAAGGCAGATTTTTTTCGGTTTGTGTACTGTGCCTTAAATTTGACATGAATAATTTTTAAAGTTATTTCAGATTTATTTTTCTGAGGTTAAAGAAGTCAAAGACATTTTTTATAAAATGCTGATTGCTAAATTGAAGGGACCGTACATACGTTAAAAAGAAATCCGCAAAGATCATCCGACATTTTCGTGTCAGCGCTTAGGACTGGTATCGAGGCGGCAGTGACGCACCCACCGCCCCCTGAATACTAGACATGAGAGGTGACACAAAAATTTATGTTGTCGTAGGCGAATTTTTTTAACCTTTTGTCCGGTCCCCTGAGATTACACAACACTAATTGCTAACAGATATCTTTGACTTATTTAACCTCAGTAAAATACGTCGGATATAACGCTTAGAAATTATTGCTAATAAAATTCAAAGAACCGGACAAATACTGAGAAAAAAAAATATTCTACGAAAGCCGGCATTTTTGTACCAGCTCGCAGGCCTAGTATTCAGGATGCGGTGATGTAGCCTCAAGACGGTGACGGCTGATGTTTGTTTACATCGAGTTTACAGGGCCTGAGTACAACTAGGTCAAACTTCCACATGGAAATCTGAAAAGAAATTTTTGCCTCGTTTAAATGCCTTATTCATGCAGAAGTTCTGTCATCAGTAATGCAAAAAATTCGATTCATTTTTATTGACGGAAATTTTCCCGGTGATAATATAATATTTTTCACGGACATTGACAGTAGGATTATTTATGGCTACTTCCATGAGCACTTGTAGCATAAGTCACATGCTACGACTTTATCCTAGCACTATTTTAGAACGGAAAATGTGACTTATTTTATCGGAAATACTTCATTAACCCTCTGTCTACCAGAAGGGTCCAATGGACCCGATATGTATATTCAAAATATCTATTCAAACCAGAAAATTTCTTCAAAACAAACTAAATGTATAAATCAGACAATAATAAGTTAAATAAACAAATTAAATAGTTTTAAGTAAAAATTCTGGTGTAGAATGTTTTTATAAAACTTGAGTAAAATTTCCGGTAGTTCTAGGGTTAATTGAATAAGGCGAAGCAAACTTTTCGATAATATCTCTGTCCAACAAGCATAACAGTTATTAACTATGTGACTTACAGTACAAAAACCGATGGAACTAATCTTATGTATTCAGGATCTGGCGATAACGCTGGGCCAGTCTACCAATGGATATCAGTATCTTTAAACCTCTCGCTGCGCAACCAGAGAGTTTCTCGGACAACCTAAAAGTAGCAAAATTTGCGCAACCCGAGATTTCATCGGAGATGTATTTTCTCCGTCTTATTAACCGGCCTTGATCATTCCCACCAGTTACTTTTTATTGTAAATTTTGCCTTATCTAATCGGAGCATTTTCCCGATTAAATCAGAGCATTTTCCCGATTAAATCAGACGGAAATTTTTGTTTTGAAAAACCGGTGGCAAAAGAAAAAAAATTCTTAAAAGACGCTCGTCCCGAAGGAATTAAATACGCAATTTTTGAAGCTATTTTGATAAAACAATTACGCAGCGAGAGGGTTAATAGTGGTTACCAAATTACTTTTGCCACGCCCAACCTAACCATCTATAAAACCAAGATCCCCCTCACCCCTGGAATATGCTTATTGCTTATTACTGAATACGCGAAATCTTATTCACACGGAGAAATCCTTAAAATGAAATTTACTCTTTCGCATCGGTATGTTCCTAATTATTTTTAGGATACACTTTCTTCGAATAGTTATTTCAGATTTATTAAATCGCTGAAAATTGATCATTAGATAAAGTTGAAAATTATTGTATCGAAAAAGTGATAGTTGGTTTAAAGTATTTTAAGCAGGGATTTGATATGAGGAAAGACGAACACAAAAAATAGGGTACTAAAATATACTGTATTTGTCTGTAATAGTATTAGGTCGATCGGAAAGTCGTGTCGTGTTTGTGAAATCAGTTCGTACCGGAAAATTCTATCATTTAATTATCAGACGTCGATTCCGATATGTAATGTTTAATAATTACTGGGCAGAATTTTCTGGTACGAATTGATTTTCCTAACAAGACACGACTTTCCGATCGACCCAATAATATACATATGCATAGGTGCAACCTCAAACTAATCTTTCGTAATAATTGCGTTAATCTGACCTTGGTTTAATATGATTCGAACCAGAATTTTTTTTAAGAAATGAAATTAAATATGTTCCACGTAGAAACCTGGAATTAACTAAGTAAGCCTTTATGAATTAAATTTTCTGGTTTGAAATGTGGTTAACGTGGGTCAAATTAATCCAAACATTACGGAAGATAAGCGGAAGGTTGGCAGCTATGCATATGCGTAGGTGCCAACCTCAACCTAATCTTCCGTTATACGTTCGTTAATTTGATCCTGGTTTAATATGTTTGGAACCAGGAATTTTTTAAAGAAATGAAATTAAATGCGTTTCACATAGAAAACTTGAATAACATAAATAAAGATTCATGAAATAAATTTTTTGCTTCGAAAGTGGTTAATCTGTGTCAAATTAATCCAGATTTTTACGGAAGATTAAGGGAAGGCTGGCAGATACGCATATGTAAAAAAATTTGTTGAAATGTCCAAGTTCTTCCAGCAATTCTCACACATGAATTTTTTTTTTCAGAATTATGGAAATTCAGAAGTGTTTTAAATACTTGAAGGATGTAAATTGTCGCTGAAACTGTAGGCTATTGTTTTATTAATCTATGGACTGTTATTGCTAAATAACAATAATCTTGTAGAATATTTTTAATTTGAAATAGTGGTAGAATCAATAATAATAAAAATAAAGTAACCGCAAGAGACACTCAAGGTGTATAAACATTTACTAAGTAAGATGATGCAATTTCATAAAAATACGTAATCATGCTTATTAAATTGTGCAAACAAGATGAAAAATAATTATTTTGATTATGTTTATATAAAAAATAAGTTTTCACATATATCCTATATGACAATGACTGAAATTAGTTTTATCATTACTTTCTTTGTATTTGTAACCAATGATTGTTTAAAAGGATTATTTTTCGATTTATTTTTTATTTTTTCTTCTTTTTTAACCCCTTGAGGGACAAGCAAAAATGTCCCTATATATTGAATTCTCACCGGAATAATGGCAAATTTTTATTTTTAAATAAGGAAAAGCAATCTTTCAGCGATTTTCCTCCAAAGTTAAAATTATAAAATTAAGTTAAAATTTTCTGTTGAGAATCTTGCTTAAATTAGGTGCGATATTTTTTATCCCACCGCCCCTCAATGGTTTAAGAATATTAAACATTTACTAAATGTCAATGTGTAATTAAAATAATTTTAGTTTTTAGTCAAATTATTGGCACCCGATTGACTAAAAAAAACCCTTTTATTATAATCCATATCTGCTACGTTTATTCCCGTTACATAGTGCATTTTATGCAGATCTACTAATGTTTCATTTCTCAATCCTTCTCAGATAACGGCTTTTAAAAAACTTTTTGAATATGTTTATACAACAGGAAAATGGAGATGATCATCTAATGCATTAAAGTATATTCCTGAATATAATAATCCCCATCTTGCATGTTTATTTCAATACAGAAATATACATTTTATACAAATTTAAGGATAGTCGAATCCCTTTGTAAATCCGAAACCAGCTAAGGGCTTTTAAAAAACTTTTGCGATTATGTTAGTTTAAACAACAAGAAAATAAAGATGATTATGTAACACATGAAAGTAAATTCAGCTATTATTTTCGTCCGGTATATATCACAAACACATTAAAAATTCTCATCAGAAAACTGATATTAATATGCACAGTATGAATAAATATTTATTTTACTTGAAGACTTACATTAATTTGGACATTTGTAATACATGAAATATTATTATAAAACATATATTGTTACATGTTAAATATAATACAAAAATATATTCTTAGGAATAAATTATAATAATATAATAAATATGCACTATTCATAGAAAATAAAGCTCTAAGAGTATCATCTGTGTAATGTAAATTATAATACCACATAAAGTCACATGTTATAGCAATTAACTTTCGCATACATAACTTGTAAAATTTTAATTGCATAATAACAATTTAATGATTAAAAAATTTTTAATTCTAACTTCTTCCACGCTTTTTAGGAAATAATACTCCATCCCTGAATGTCATCTCTGTAATGATGTGTAAAGTAAAAACATAAAGACTGTTATGTAAAAGTAATTGGATTTCGCAAACATACTTTTAAAAATTTTTAATTGAATAACAACAATTTGATACTTATAATACTGATTAGCCTTAATTTTTTTTTATAACATACTTACTTACATCAGCAACTGATTACAAACGGGGCACATTCCCACCAGTAAAAAGAAATAGAAAATTTTGCCTCATTCAAAACTGAACTTTTACTTGAATACGACGTCTTGATAAGGCGAACAATTCTTTTAAAATTTACTGGTGTGAGTGTGCCCCGTTGGTAATCAGGCCCTGAATTAAATTAAAATCTAAGCAGGTTAAACCCACGTTATTTACATAATGTTACGTAATAGATTTATGAATAAAGAGGGCATATAATTACGTAACTCAGAATGCAGTCATCTGAATATTAGGCCAGAGAGCTGACACAATAATGACGACTGTTGAAGTCAGATTTTTTTTCAGCTTGTGCACTGTACCTTAAATTTTGGCACCAATAATATTTTAAAGTTATTTCCACTTTATTTTTCTGAGATTAAAGAAGTCAAAGAAACCTTTTATAAAATGCTGATGTCTAAATTGAAGGGGCCATAGTTACGTTAAAAAGAAATCTGCGAAGAACATCGACGTTTCTGTGTCAGCGGTTAGGACTGATATCCAGGGGGCGGTGACGCACCCACCGCCCCCTGAATACTAGACATGAGAGATGACACAAAAATGGATGTTGTCGTAGGCGAATTTTTTTAACCTTTTGTCCGGTCCCCTGAGATTACAAAACGGTAATTGCTAACAGATATCTTTGACTGATTTAACCTCAGTAAAATAAGTCGGAGATAAAGTTTAGAAAATATTGCTAATAAAATTAATAAAAATCGGACAAACACTGAGAAAAAAAATCCTCCGACGAAAGCCATCATTTTTGTGCCAGCGCGCAGGCCTAGTATTCAGGGGCTGTGATGTAGCCTCAAGACGTTGGCGGCTGATGTTTGTTTAACATCGGATTCACAGGGTCTGACTATCCTGGGTCTTACGTCTATACGTAAATTTTGATTAAAAATTTTGCTCGTTTAAATGCCATATTAATGCAGAATTTCATTCTCCAGTGATGCAAAGAATTCGATTCCTTTTTACTGACGTAAGTTTTTCCGGTGATAATATAATCTTTTTAACTGACATTGACAGTAGGATTGTTTATGGCTATTTCGATTATCTGTATGAAACAATCACTCTTGTTTGAGCATTCCAGTAGTTTTGGTTGAAGCCTACTGATAAAAATCTGAAAATCTTTCAAATATGAACAGTGATGGGTGAGTCAAACCTTCCTATGTTCAACTTTCCCTAGTCTCCCCTATACCAGCACTGATTTATTTTTGGAATTTCTTACAATAGAAGAGGAATATTAGTTATCTCATCTTCCTTTTATAAACTGCTAGCATGATCCAATATTGCATATAAGAATAAGTGTTGTTTATCCATTTAATCCTCTCGCAGCGCAACCCGAAATAGACTCGGGCATGCAGTTTTCCGTCTAATTAATATTATTTATATAATAATAAATATATCCCACCAGTTATTTTTTAGTGAAAATTTTACTTGATTAACCCCTTCACGCTCGAATTAAATTGCGGTTAAAAAATTCAAATTGCTTATTGGCACCACTATTATGAAAAAGAAATATTCGCCTTATTTAATGACAGGTAAATCGATACTAAGATATAGCCAATTTCATTTGATTTCACTATTTTACAAAACTGGTGGGAATCAAACAATCCGAATAAAAGACGCAGCCCGTGAATACGACGGGAGCGAGAATTAAGTAGTTAATCAGGACATTTTTCCCGATTACCATACTCAAAGATTTCTGCTTTAAAGAACCGGTGACAAAAGATTAAAAATTCTGTAAAATACGCTCATCGCGAATCATTACTTACTCAGCGAGAGGGTTAACCCCCTTGGGGACGAGCGACACGTATACGTGCCGGAAATAGGCCTAAGGATCCTCGTTCATCCTCACCAGTAAAATTTTACTGTAAAATTTGCCTTATTTAATCCGAGCATTTTCCCTATTTGAATAGGCACAAACTTCTGTTTTTTTAAAACCGGTAGCAAAGTAATAAATATTTCGTAAAAGGCTCCCGTCGCGAAGGGGTTAAAGGGCAGCGGGATTAATTTTAATTCCCAAAAGCTACATTGGCACCAGAATTTTGGTGTTGAATTTTGGTGCGAAATATACGCGATGTGCTCGAGTATAAATATGCAAGATGAAAGTTGTGGTTGCTTTCATTGAAGTTTATACGTTAATATCGTTGCCATCCAATCAATGACGCACTTTGCTGCTAGTTACATGTGTCTAGTTACATGAGTGCTTGTAGTGTAAGTCAGATGCTACGATTTTAGCCTAGCAGTATTTTAGAACGGAAAATGTGACTTATTTTAACGGAAATATTTTATTAAATGAATAAGGCGAAGCAAACTTTTCGATAATAACTGTAGCGAACAAACATACCAGTTATCAACTATGTGACTTACAGTACAAAAACCGATGAAACTAGCCTTATCTATTCAGGATCTGTCGAAAACGCTGGGCCCGTCTACCAATGGAGATCAGTATCTTAAATAGTGGTTACCAATCTTACTTTTGCCACGTCCAACCTAACCACCTATAAAACCAAGATCCCCTTCACCCCTGGAATATATGATTATCATTATTGAATACGCGAAATCTTATTCACACGGAGAAATCCTTAAAATGAAATTTACTTTTTCGCATTGGTATGTTCGTAATTATTTTTAGGATGCACTTTCTTCGAATATTTATTTCAGATTTACTAAATCGCTGAAAATCGATCATTAGATAAGGTGAAAATTATTGTACGGAAAAAGTGATAGTTGGTTTAAAGTATTTTGAGCAGGGATTTGACAAGAGGAAAAACGAACACAAAAATTAGGTTACTAAAATATACTGTATTTCTCTAAGATAGTATTAGGTCGATCGAAAAGTCGTGTCGTGTTGGGAAAATCAGTTCGTACCGGAAAATTCTATCTTTTAACTACACTGCTCAAAACAATTAAAGGATATTGCAGTTTTAGGTGGATTTTGTATCTGGTAAACTGTTTAGCTGATTGATACATGGTCGACAGACATAGTAGGTTATATGAGAATAAATTACACATGTTTGGAAGAAAAAAATGCATTTTATTGCGCATTTGTGTACTAAAGAAAAAAAAACACAATTTGTGCATATGAGAAAAAAATAAGAAGAAAAGGTGTTTTCTTCAAAGAAAATCATTTTCAGTAGGGGGTATGGTTTCCACGGGCGGCCAGCAACGTTGAACACCTTTGAGGCATGGACTCAATGAGGCTATTAATGACGAGTTGGGGTATTCTGCCCCACTCTTCCAGAAGAGCTCTTTCCAGTTCTTGGAGAGTTTGTGAGGGTTGTTGTCGGCCAGACACTCGTCTTCCTAGAGCGACCCAAACGTGCTCGATTGGATTCATGTCTGGAGAACACGCTGGCCCTTCCATTCGAACGATTCCTTCTTCGAAAAGGAAATCCTCCACCAGGTTTGCACGATGTGGACTGCAGTTATCGTCCATTAAAATGAAGTTATCTTCGATTGCTGCAGCGTAAGGGACTACAATAGGTCTGAGGATCTCATCTTTATATCGGCGACCAGTCAGAGCTCCATCTCGAATGATGTAGAGGTCAGTGCGCCCGTCAATGGAGATGCCACCATACACCAACACTCCTCCACCGCCAAATCTGACACTTTCGTGCACGAACGCAGTATTATTCCTACTGCCACGGTCCCTCCAGATGAAAATACGCCTATTATCCGGATGCACAGAAAAACGGGACTCGTCAGAAAACAGAATATTGCTCCATTCATTTCTCCTCCACTTGACATGCTCGGTTGCCCACTCCCTGCGGTCGCGACGATGCCTTGATGTTAATCTAACGCATGCCATCGGTCGGCGAGCATACAGACCTACAGCATGGAGCCGGTTTCGGACAGTCTGAGTTGAAATCGTGGTGCCTGTAGCCGAGCGAAGGTGTTGTTGGAGAAGAGTAGCGTTCATGGTTCGGTGTCTCCGAGCTGTTAACGCTAAATACCGATCTTCATTGGGCGTTGTTGCCCGTCTACGACCTTGCCCTGGTCTTCAGCCTGCGCATCCACTCTCCAAAACACGGTTCCAGATCCTGGAAATGACACTTTGTGACACTCCAATGGCTTGCGCTACTTAGGCTTGAGTTTGGCCCCCTTCTAACCTACCAACAATTCTCAAAGCTTCTGAATCTGTCAAATGACTTCGCTGAGACATCGTACTCATCGAAACAAAGCAATCACTGAATGCCGATCATCCTTGTCTTCATTCTCTTTTATCCAGTTGAAAGTCAAATTTCATTCGCTGCCGCTGAAGCGACGTTTTTGACGTCGAACTCAAAATTTGCATACTCCACAGTTTGAAAACCAGAAAAATTTGCATTTGTGATTCTCTTCTTCTATTTTCGGCAAAAAAAAATTCGTTTATATCTTTATTTTATATAAAACTTCAAATATCCTTTAATTGTTTTGAGCAGTGTATTAGACATCGATTCCGATATGTAATGATTAATAATTAGTGGGCAGAATTTTCTATTACGAATTGATTTTCCTAACACGACTTGACTTTTCGATCGACGCCAACCTCAAACTAATCTTCCGTAATACGTGCGTTAATTTGACCCTACTTTAATATGTTTGAACCAGGAATTTTTTTAATAAATGATATTAAATGATTTTCACGTAGAAACCATGAATTAAATTAATAAAGATTCATGAAATAAATTTTCTGCTTGGAATGTGGTTAACTTGGGTCAAATTAATCCAGATATTACGGAAGATCAATGGAAGATTGGCAGCTATGCATACGTAACAAATTTTGTTGAAATGTCCAACTTTTTTCAGCAATTGTCACACACGAATTTTTACAGTATGGTTGTTGACAGTAAGACAAAGACTGTTGTTTGAGTATTCTAGTAATTTTGGTTGAAGCCTATTGATAAAATTCTGAAAATCTTTTAAATATGAACAGTGATGGGTGGACCAAGCCTCTCCTGTGGTCCACCCTCTTTAATCTCTCCTATACCAGCACTGACTTATTTTTAGAATTTCTTACAATAGAAGAGGAATGTTAATTATCTAATTTTCCTGTTATAAACTGCTAGAATGATCGAATATTGCATATAAGGATAAATGTTATTTACCCATTTGAAGGTCTGCGGTATTAATTTTAATTCACAAAAGCCGCATTGACACCAGAATTTTGGTGTTGAACTTTGGTGTCAAATATACGCGATGTGAGTATCTACAGCTATACAAAATGAAAGTTTTAATTGTTTTCATTGAAGTTTATACGTTAATCCCGGTGTCATTCAATCAATGACGTACTTTGTCGCTGAAATTTTTAACGCTAGTTCAGTGTTGCCAGTGGGCTACTTTTTTAAAATTCAGGTTTCTTCATTGCCACCACTTATTTGAAACGGTAAAATGCCCTTTGCTTTCGGCGTAATTAATATGTCATTACGTAAGGCGCATTTTACAATTTCAAAAAAGGGGTGCCAATCAAGAATCTGAATTTAAAAAAGTAGCCTATCTGGCAACACTGGGCTAGTTCCATGAGTACTTGTAGTGTAAGTCTCATGTTACGATTTTTGCCTACCCGTGTTTTCGAATGGAAAAAATACGACGCATTATATCGGACATATTTCATTAATTGAATAAGACGAAGTAAACTTTTCGAAAATAACTTCGGCCAACAAGCATAACAGTTATCAACTAAATGACTTACAGTACAAAAACCGATGGAACTAGCCTTATGTGTTCAGGATCTGGCGAAAATACTGGGCTCGTCTACCAATGGCGATCAGTATCTTTAATAGTGTTTACCACCTGTAAAACCAAGATCCCCCTCACCCCTGGAATATATGATTCTTATTATTGAATACGCCAGGGGTGTCAAACTGTGGCCCGCCCGATACCACTAAAATTTTACAGTTATCTTTGCCTTACCTAATTGTCGAATTGCTGCGATTCAACTTGTCGACTACTTCTTTAAAATTTTAGTGGTATCAGGCGGGCCACAGTTTGTCACCCATGGAATACGAGAAATCTTATTCACTCGGAGAAATCCTTAAAATTAAATTTACTCTTTCGCATCGGTATGTTCCTAATTATTTTTTGGACGAATAGTTATTTCAGATTTATTACATCGCTGAAAATCGATCATTAGGTAAGTTGAAAATTATTTTATAGAAACAGTGACAGTGGGTTTAAAGGGTTATGAGCAGTCTATAAGGCACGTATAGCAAAGTGCGTAACAATGTTAAGTCACTTCTTCTTCTTTATTATTATTATTATTATTATTAACACTAGAACGTCCAGCTGGTGTCATTTCAACATCAGCAGAATGATAAAATGTACATTCGAACCAGATTTTTTTTCCATAAAATCAGTTAAATTGTAAGTAGAGAAAACTCAGTTAAATACATAAATAAAAAAGTTTAAAATAAAAATTCTGGTGTTAAAATATTTTTATTAAAGTTGGATAAAAGTTCCGGACGTTCTAGTGTTAAACAGTATAAAATTAGTTACAAATATTTACATAAATCTATAAATTAAATAGGGCCCCCAGGACTCTTAGAATTGAAAAAAAAGAAAAAAAAACGCCTACATTTAAAAAATTGAAATATGCATAATTAATATTTATAGAAGGCTCCAAACTGTCAGACATTTGTCAAGCAGAAAATTGATATAACAACTTACCCTCTGAATTACAAAACACATTTTGCAACTAGAATGAAATTTTTGGTGCCTACTTATAAATTTCCGTTTAAAGCATTTTTATATTTTTAATACAAAGTTGTATTTAGCTAATACAAAATCTTCAAAATTTGAAGTGCATAATTGCATGAAAAATATTTTTTGTTGAACAATAAAAAGGAAATTTTAGGTTTAGTTTAAACAGACTATCACGAAAGATATATTTTGAAAATTTAATTAAAAAGTAATCAGAAGTTTTTGAGATATCCTTTGCGTTATACCCAAAACGTCATTTGGAGATAAAAGAACTTTAAACATTCGAAACGTTACTTCAGCTATTGTGCGGACATAATTCTAAAAGCCATGACATCTGTTCTAATGGAATTTTCAAGGAAACAATTATATCAAAATGTTGTTAAAAGATAGCAGTTTAACATCTATAAAATTTTGAAACTTTTGAAGCTCTAAGAGACTTGATACCACTTACTTAATATGTATTCAATTTCATATTTAGATGAGACTTGTTCTTTACCGACTCACCTCACTGTGAAACAGAAGTGTTATATGATCTACAATTTTATATTCATAACTGCCTGGAAAAGAATCTCACATTTGGAAGTAAATTTCATGGCATTAATACATTTTATAATTGACTTTATTACCTTATTAACTCAATAACCTTCTCGCTGCGTAATTGTTTTATCAAAATAGTTTTAAAAAATGCGCATTTAATTCCTTCGCTACGAGCGTATTTTAAGAATTTTTATTCTTTTGCCACCGGTTTTTCAAAACAAAAAATTTCGTCTGATTTAATCTGGATAATGCTCCGATTAGATAAGGCAAAATTTACAATAAAAAGTAACTGGTGGTGATGATCAAGGCGGGTTAACCCTCTCGCTGCGTAGTTGATTTATCAAAGTAGCTTCAGAAATCGCGCATTTAATTCCTTCGCGACGAGCGTCTTTTAAGAATTTTTATTCTTTTGTCACCGGTTTTTCAAAACAGAAATTTTCATCTGATTTAATCGGAAAAATGCTCCGATTAGATAAGGCAAAATTTTAAATAAAAAGTAACTGGTGGGAATGATCAAGGAGGGTTAATTAGACGTAAAAAAATACATCCCCGTTAAATCTCGGGTTGCGAAAATTTTGCTACTTTTACGTTGCCCGAGAAACTCTCGGGTTGCACAGCGAGAGAGTTAATTATACGGAGAAAATGCATCTCCGATGAAATCTCAGGTTGCGCAAATTTTGCTACTTTTACGTTGCCCGAGAATCTCTCGAGTTGCGCAGCGAGAGGGTTAAAGCCAGTTAGCAAGAAAACTTACCATGAAAGGCGAACAAAATTTTTAAATTTCGATACCAGTATTTTAGTTTGGAAATTGTCACATTACCTAATCTCAGATTATGTGTGGTTAAATATTTCGAAATTACAAAGTTGAAAAAACTGTTGTCGAAGAATTAAAAGAAGTGTAAAGGAGGTTCGTCGTTAATGGGTTAAGAACAGAAAGAATATTTTTGAATTCTGATTTTTCTATAAATAATATAGGACTGCCACGGGCGACTATTTTTTTGTTCTATTCGCACCACTATTTAAAAAAAAAGTTTGTACTATATTTCTCTTGCAAATGTTATCAAACTGTTTGCCAAAGATTTTTGTTTTGAGAATGTGGTGTGAGGTAGAATTAAAAGACAGTCGCCTGTGGCAGCACTATATTGTAATACACTAAAAGCGTTTCTGCATATTCTATTCACAATAACTTTCTCTAATAGTATAATCTAAGTCAGGACATGGAATTTCAGTCTAAAACTTTTGCTCCCCATTATTTTACATTCATTCAAACAGCAACACCAGTCACCAAACTTGCCCAGAAAATAAACTATTTATGACAAACTGAATTTAAATTGTCCGTTGTTAGAAGGAGCTGTCTGTTAAATCAGGAATATTTTATATTCAAGAAAAATATGAACAATTAAATTGTTAACAGATGTAGTATGAAGAACTTTCTGGTGACCGAAATCATAAAAGAATGCAGAAATTGAAAAATCGAAACATATTTACTGCAAAAGAAAAAAAATAATAATATTAACTCAAAATAAGGTTTCTATAAGGATTCAGTGGTTACAGAAATTGTCACATACCACTAAAAAGGCACGACAGAAAAAGTTCCTGTACTTTTAGAACTTCATGCTTGTGTATCTTTGCCTTTCTGCACTGAAGTACCACTTGTCAATCGCAGCTGTAGGGACAAAATCTGTTAGGGTGGACCCATTAATAGAAATTCTGTGTAAATAATCCAGTGTCTCAGTCTTCAGAGAGTTTATGTATGCAGTATTGAGTCTGTTGTGACAGCTGAAGCCTCTTGCACGAAGCTATGCTCACTCGTAGAACAGCACAAATTGATAGAATCTGGAGCGAATTAGTAAATCTTGCTGGGTACTTTTAACTGTAAAACTTCTCCAGCATATCTTTCAGTGTTAGTGAAAAGAGCACAAACTTGAATTCTGCTCACTCTGGCAATACAATATCCACTTTTTGATTAAAGAGACTTGGGATCAAATACATGAAGAGCTTTTTTATTTCTTCTAACCCAAATTCAAGAATTCTTTACTTTGGGATGCCAACCCAAAGTGTCAAACACATGCAGAGATGTTAGCACATTCTGTTGACATAGATTACAGTCTTCCTGTGATGTATATCTTTCATGTTTAATTAATATCCCTCTTAAAGTCTGAAACTCTTGGTCAACATTTTTTTATATTTGCCAGCTGTACAACCTTGAATATCCCTGATATGGATAGTTGGTTCAAAAACACCTGTTCGTTTGGTGCAACACTAGATTCGAGATCTGTGAGAACTGAGATGCAATGGTCAATTTTTATTTCCAGCTGAAATGACAAGTTCCTTGTTTTTTAATGCACTCTTAAAGGGTTCAATTTCCTTTAGAAATCCAAGAGGAAGTACATAACTTAAAGAAGTTTATAATCCTTCAATCTTTTCAGCAAAACCTTAGCTTTACAACTATCATTGTCTTTTCCGTTGTCCCCCTGTTCAAGGTGGCATGCAAAAGGGTTTTCACAGCACTTTATTTGATGGATAATCATCTAATAGTGTGGATATCACTCAGATTAAGACTTTTTCTCCTAGAATTTCTCCTGTTTCTTTTAATATAACCACTGAATCAAATGTTATCAGACATTCAACTTCACCACATGCATCCAAAACAGCCAAGTGCAAATGGTGTGCAAGGCAGGGAATGTTTATCAATTTAGCAGAAATAGATTTCTTTTTCATAGACAGTTCTGATTTGTATCTAGCCATATTTGGAGCACTATCAGTACCCAAGTCTACAAGATATCACCTGTTTCTATATTCATTTGGACCTATATTATAATCTATAAAAAAAGTTATGGCTGTGAAAATAACTGAATGAAGTAGAATTTGGCAGCTCTATTGCTCCTAAAATGTCCTGTTTCATATGATAATCTTTTGCATCTACGTATCGAACATGCACATTTTCACGTTCAACATCTGATCTATCTGTAGTACCATCAACCAGAATGCTGATACATGTACACTTTTTTAATTTTCCCACTAAATCTAACTACATAGTTTCAGAAATAAAATGAATAAAATACCTGCATTGTTTTTCATTGCCATACTTTGTTAAAATATTCACATTTCTCAGCTAAGCACAAAATATCTACAAATCCCGCATGTCGTTGTATTGAGGCACGATATTCAGAGCGTACATAGTTTGATTTAAAACACAATATTTTAAAAGACAGAACTTACTCGCCAACCTTAAATATTTGCTCGCCAATGGCGAGCTGGCGAGCGGAGATTTCGCGCCCTGATCTAAGTTAACTTTCAATTCTAAAAATTTACTTTCTCTTACAGAACAATTCCATTACAACGCCCCTTAATAATACTTCCTCATCGCATCAGGATGTTGTTTCTGCCTCAAATATCTGATCCCTTACATGCGGTTCTGTATCAACAGGAGGCGGAGAAGGAGGCGATCGCTTTTCACCTCCTTCAGCTGCTATAACTGTCACATTTTAGGTACATTTCATAAGAAATACTACCTATTGCAGTCGGTACCATGGTGCGACTTTTGAAAAATTCCTTCATAACTTTTCATTTTATGACCACAGGAACCCTAAACTACCACCACCTAAAAAGTTTATAACCATTATATAATTACAATTCATCATCTATTTACAATTGCTAACATTAAATTAAGAAATTCAGCTTCAATACATAACACTGAGATTATACAAAATAAAGATGGAACCTTTAACTTGTAATACAAAATCAAGCACAATACCGCTAATTCACTAGCGCATTGCGGGCGATTAATACATATAAAACATATGAAAAACCACCAGATTTTGATACAATATCCTATTAAAGACAAAAGATACAAATAACCATCGAAATAATGTTGAATCATTAAAAGACGTATAATAAACAAATAATAGATCAGGTGGATGGATGTAGCAGGAAGCTTATATAGCATTTCACTTCTTCAGGGATACATGAAATACAAATATAAGCAAAAACATAGTCGATTTCTGTAATAGAATGCAGCAATAAGATAAAAATTGAATTCCATTATGTACTCGATAGACTATACACCAAAAAGTATAAATTTACAATGTCATATAAATTGAATTAAATAAATCATTAATCAATGCAAGTTCCGTAATAATGAAAAATATGAAAAACATTTTGTAACATTTAAATTTAAGACATACTCAGCAATAGAATTGCTATGACCATATCACAATCACAATCAAGTATCCCATTTTAGCACAGCAAATAGCCCGCCTAATTAAATGGTACAGTTAAAAGCGAATCCGTACGGTTTCAAATCATTACAGCTTGCAGATTACATTATCATTCTTATAAACATAATATGTATATATATATATATATATATATATATACTAAATTTTGTCCGCACGATAAACGTCATAATTATGCATGGCTCGTCTTCAAACTCTCCAGACACATTGAGATTGCTAATATCTCAGCGGGTATTACAAATGACCAAAATCGGCCCAAGGGAGTAGGAAGGGGGAAGGGGGAATTTTTGAATGCCGCCTTAACAGTAGAATGAAGGTGAGAGGCCGTTTTGGGCCATTCCAAATGAATATATTTCGGATCGAGCCATAAATTTCTTTATTAAATAATTTTAAAAGATACAATGGTAGAAACGGTTAATTAACTCGTTACCTAATTTAGGAAAAAAAATTAAAAAAGGATTCGCACCAAAAACTTCTAACTATTTTTTTAACATTGCGGGAGGGGGGGGGGGGGATGTTACTGAACTGAACAGGTAATCAGCATTGAGGGGTTTCCTAGCTGATGACAGCGTAACACCCAGACTAGGAAATTGAAATGTCTTATGTTTTAATGAGCCATTGGGAAAAAGTTAAACTGTAGCAAAGCTACTAGAAGAGTAATAGAAGTTAACAAGAGAAAATAAGAAATTTAAGAAAAAAAGGAATAAATTTGAATTTTAAAGCATAAACTTAAGATGAAAGAAAGTTAACGATAAATCTTAAAAAATACAAGAATCTTAAAATAAGCAAAGTCAAACTGAACAATCGCCTTACTTTATTAAAAATATTTTTTTTAAATTATTCCGGTGAGATTTGAATATTACGAAGACATTATATATTGCCCCTCAAAGGGTTAAACAAGTTAAACAGTTCGAAATAAAAATTCTGGTATTAACATTTTTATAAAACTTGAGTAAAATTTCCCATCTTTCAACATTGTTTATCTATAATTTTGATTTAGTTTTTGTTGGTGAAATTAGTACTTAACTTCGAAATCTACCTCCGCCGGCCGAGATGGGCATTTTTTATTCTAAAATGTATAACGTTATAAGACATTTCAGGTATGTTTATATTATTGTTTCTTGAAAAGCGTTTTAATACTTATAATTACCTTAAGTCTAAGTCAAAAAGAAAAGCTGGATTGGAGAACATATTACAGATTATTTCTCTCTTATAGGATGAAAATGACAGGACCTAATTACCGCCGAGCAAGCTTACACCAAAAAAATGCACAGAGATTTTTACATTGTTTTGGATTGAAATGGAAATTTTGATCAATGGAGCAATGTATCTTCTTGGATTACCTTGTTGCACTGCATCTTAAAATCCTGTTGAAAGATTTGTTTATGTGCAGAGCCAATGGGAGGGGGGGGGGGATAAAAGAAAGATAATTAACTCAGTATTGCCAGATTGGAGACTTTTTTAATTCAGATAATTTGACTGTCACCACTTTTTTAAAATAGAATAATTCGCCTATTTTTCAGAATTTTTTTATCTATTTTTAAATAGGGCAAATATTTCTATTTAAAAAAAGCGGTGACAGTCAACAATATGGGGACAAAAATGTCCCCAATCTGGCAACATTGAATTAACTGTAGTAAAAAAATTATGAAGATAAGAAAAATTAAACGTTTTGAGTGAAAAATAGAAAAATCAGAGACCAGTGTATCAAAGGTTTTAAATAGTTTAACAATATAAAATTAAATGACAAAAAAAGATAAATAAAACGAAAAAAAAAATCCATTAGATTCAAAAGAACAGACAAAATACTACCTAAGATCGGACCCATCTCATAAAAAAAGACTTTGCAGAGGCATACTTTTAAATATAAGGAAATAAAAATACTATTACAGCAAACAAAATAGATGTTATTGGTATTATTATTATTATATAAATATACACGGTTCGTACGGGTACAGTTATTTTCAAGGCAACATATCAGAATTTTTTAGTAGAAAAATAAATTTAGAATAAACGGACGAAATTTCGTCTTATATCAGGAGAGATTTTCCATAAGAAAATACTGGTACCGAAGAATTTCATAGTCGGGAAATTCAAGCACCCGTACGAACCCTGAAATAGCAAAGGACGAAAAAAAAAAAAAAAATGAAGAGACGGGAAAACTCAATCTCCATCTTCAATTAATAATATCTATGATGTTTGAGATTCTTGGGGTCGGAGACCTCATAGTCTGGAAATTCTGCGACGATTTTATTCGGTCAATTGTAGGCAGTTTTATAGAAGTTATTTTAGAGTTCGCTGATGCGTTTTTTTAAAAGTAAAGTGCTAATGAGAACTCTCAGATAGTGGTATTTCTGCAGTAACGATGACCGTTTCTGATAATTCGAAGATTTTTGTTATGTGTTTTGTAGAGCTAACTAATATGAGTTTCGCTGCCAGATCCCGAGTTAGGAGAAACATAGGTTGCTATAGAGCGAATGCATGCATAATTGAGATGTATATATTTATTTTTTTAATATGCAGTGTTACTCTTGATTGAAATGCTTCAGTGCAGAAGAGCGCTGAACAATGCTGAACAGTAGATCAGATTGAGAGGCTTCCTAGTTGAAAGAAGCTTAACACCCAGACTATTGATTGAACTTCTTTTTATATTGTGGGCCATTGAGAATATAAAAATCGTAGTTTAAAACTACTTAAGAAGCAAATGACAATAAAATGCAAAATATAAATAATTTAAAATTTTAATAAAATTTAAAAGATAAGAAGTGAAAATTGAAAGTTAAAAAATTAAGTCAAAGTAAGATTAATATGTAGAATAATAATTTAAAAAATGGATAAATAAGGTTAGAGTATAGTTGTAGTTACAGAAAGTACTAAATTTAAAGTTAAAAATGGTAAAAAAAAAAAAAAAAAAAAAAAAAAAAAAAAAAAAAAAAAACTTTGCACTTGTTGCAAAATAATACTCACCAACATATGGCATGAAAAGCTGTAAAGGTGGCGGCAATAGCCACATTATAATAAAAGTTTTTTAGCTAACAGTTTTTTATCTGTTTTTTTCTTTCCCCCAGCAAATAAAGTGTCGTCTCCAAAAAATAACGTTCCGTTGCATAAGCAAGCCGTAAAACAAAGCAGATGTATCAATCTACTGTTAAATACTCTACTGCAATTTTTAGGTGCCTTCGTAATTATATAAATACGTAGCACCCATATTCGTCGCTCAGTCCATCTGTCTGTCCGCATGTAATAGAGCAAAAACTACCAAACCGATATTTATGAAGCTTTAAATACAGTCGAACCTCTATTTAACGAAGTCGCTAAATCCCGGAAAAAAGTTCGCTATATGGAAAATTCGTTGAATAGAGATTCACCTTTTAAAATACTTTAAACTACATAAAACAGATTTTAAATTCATAAACACTAAATATTTTTACTAAAAGTAATTAATCACATTTTTTTTTAATAAATTATATCGAATTGTTTTATTTATTTTACCCACCAATATCCATCAACAATTCATTTTTTCTATGTGTTTAAATCTTTGAAATCTGCAAGGAAAACAAAACATTGTCCGTGAATACACTGTATTTTCTGTTTAAAGTAAATAGTTTTACATTAAAATTAACGAATTTAATGACATTATCGTATTTATTATTATCATAACAAATAATTTTAACCATACATTAACATATGCGTCCTTAAATTTAATTTCTGAAAAACTCTGTTAGTTTTGCCTGAGTTCTTTATTTTAAAAAGTGCTTTCTCTCATAATACGTCTTGCATCTTTGCAATACACCAAAAACCCCTTCATGCGTATTTTCTTCTAACTATAATTCCCGTCGGTTGTTTCAAATGATTTTAGCATTTCATCATACGAAGTTTTGTTAATTCCTGCATAATGACCATTTCCATCACCGTCATATTCGTCTTCATCGCAATTCATTGCTGTATTGTTTTTATTTTTCACACTGTCGAAAATATCCGATTCGGATAGTGTTTCCGAAGTCTCAATTTCAGAATTAAGTGAAGTAGAATCATCAATCAGCACATCATGGTTAATTTCTCCTTTTTTCCACATTTTTTAAAAGTTACTCTGAGGGATTATCGTCTTCGTCCTCCGTACTTACTGAATTCTCACTGCTGACAAAGAAGGCCCCTGGTAAAACCAGTTCAAGGCCATTGAACATCACAAAATGCGTTTAAAGAAAGAATAAGTTTGAAATGTCCAGAAATATTTTGAGATATAGGAAGAAAAAAATTTTTGATCACAAGATAAAGTTCGTTAAACAGAGAATGCACTTCGATATTTGGAGGTTATTTTACGAAGAAATTCGCAAAATATTCTTGGTTCCAAGGAAAAGTTCGCAAAATAGAGGTTCGTTAAATAGAGGTTCGACTGTATATAATTGTTGCAAATTTTTGTCGAGTCTTTTCAAATTTTATGAAAATCGGATGTATAGTTTAATTACAGGGACAGTCAAAATTTTTCCGATACATTACGGCCAATGGGAAAAAATACTTTAAGTGCATTTTAATGGTTACAGCCTTTCGAACAGAATAAAATTGATGTGCACTTAGAAAGTGAAATAAAATGTATATTCAGAACAATATGCGGTGCAAGAAATATTTAAAAAACTAGTTATAGTACGAATTCTTCTCATTTGCCACATTTGACGTGCAATTTCCTAATTATTTAAACTTCTAAGCATCACACATTTTAAAATATTTATACCGTCGCATTGGAAAAAAGTACTTTTTAATGCAATTTCTTTGAAAACTGCATCTCAAATTGTTTTTGAGATATTAATTATTTTTTTTTTGTAATTTGTCACGATATTTGTTCAATTTTGGCAACTCAAGTACTCCATTTCTGTAGAAAGCAAAGAAAAAATAGTTGAAAAATAGTAATTACAACTTTTTGTTGTCATTTTCGCATAACTACTGAAAAACATAATGTAATTTAAATACGCGCTATTTAAAAAATATATATAAATAAATGATTTATGATAAAACACGGAGCTATTATAAACTATATTTAATTTAATTATCTATATTACAAACAAGTGAAGGCATATGAATCATAGATAGCCAATTTTTTTTGTCGAGTTTCTTGAGTAACATCTTTTTTTTTTCTTTTTATGTGTGTGTGTGTATTATGCAGCTACAGTGACGTCATATGAATACTTTACTATAGATGTTGTTTAAGACTGGATCATATATGAAAAATTCTTCAGAAGATGCGAATGACGTCATTTTATATAAAATAAAAGCGTGTGTTTTAAGTCTTAAAATTTAAATATGTTTTGTATTATCTATATTTTTATACACATATATAATTTTTTTCATCGAGAGCGGCACTAAAATCTTAAAAGCAAAATTCCTGTTTTCTAGTTTTTTTTTTTTTTTTTTTTTTTTTTTTTTTTTTTTTTTTTTAATATGTTAAAAAATTCTCTTTAAATTTCCCTGTGGATGTTTGGCTTGCCGATAATCAGGCACTGCTGCTCACCAATCAGCTGAGTAAAGTTTGCATGTCGTAAGATTATTAAGGAAATTTAATAATTTTCTAAATAATAACGAAATTGTTTTGATATCTATTGTTTTGTTTTTTTTCATATAATTTTATGTGACATATTTATCAACCATCTGGGATATTATTTAATATAAGAAGTACTTTGAAAATTTAACAAAGAATTTCTTAGAAAGATTGAAATTTTTGTTAGAATATTATTTTATGCATGTGAAAAAAAGTATAAAAACATGAAATTTTTTAAATGTAAGTGAAATTGTGAAACATATTTTTTTAGCTCTAAGTAATATCTATGGGGAAATGTTAAGTAAATTGTGTACAATCAATCTATTTATTTATGCTTCTTTGTAACCCATCCACATGCACATTCATTTAAAAAAGATATATTTAAAAAGTTTATGGAGTTGTATACATTGGCAACAGATAAAATCAAAGCGGAATAAATTTATATGTTTTCAAAAATCTTTTCATATTTTTTCTTGCATTTATTTACATGTAGTTACGAATGTCATCTTTATCGCTCATCTACGATATTCTGTACAAGAAATGTGCTTTGAAAATGTTATAAGGAATTTCTATAAAAGATAGAAATTTTTGTAAGGAATAAATTTTTATGCATGTAAAGATTGAATAAGTTTGTTTACAAAGTGAGTATGATATATTTTTCGCAGGTCTCAGGTTATCAATATCTTAAAAATCTTTTCAATTATATTTTGTACAAATATTGTTTTTAAATTATTAAAAATATACGGAAGTAAACAGTTGGTTTAACGTTAAAAATCAATAAAAGAAAAATAAAGAAATTATTGTTATTTGTTTGAAATACATTTTTTAATTTGTCTGCAAATATATTTTAATATATTTTTATTTAAGATCTGAAAAAACAAATTCTGTAATTACTTTCTTTTATTTGTATTACATACTTCTTAGATATATTTTCAAAGAAAAAAAATGTTTTTAAATTGCGAACAAAAAGAAAATTTTATTGTTGCTGTGTTTAAATTGTAATAAGTAATTTCTAATAAATACCGAAATTTTTACAATGAATAATTTTTTATGCATATGAAGTTTGGAATAAGCTTGTTTAGAGGACGATAATTATATATATTCCACAGTTCTTAAGTATTCAGTAACCGAAAAATATTTTCAAATTTATTATGTACAAGTTTTATTTTTAAAATATTGATAAATATAAAAATGTTGAATTAATAATGAATGAATACATAACATTAAGAAAAAGAGTTTGTTGCTTTAATCATTAATGAAGCAAAAGTATTGAAAATATTTTTTTTAGTTAATCTTAAGTATATTTACAAGTAGAAAAATACATTTCTTTTCATTTATATATAACGGACTTAAATAATGATTTGTTGCATTTATTTCTTTAATGAAATAAAATAGGAAAAAGTTTTATGCATTTGAATAAGCTTATTACAAATAATTTATGATATATTTTTTCAGGATATAAAAAAAAAAAAAATCCAAATGATTACGACTAATCCTTTAAAAATATTTTTAAATATAAAAAAAAGATCACTTGGTAATGAAAGAATATATAATAATAAAGAAATAAATTTATTGTTTTACAAATCATTATAATAACGGAAATATATTAAACATATTATCGTCTGCATTGTTAAATAAACTTTTGTTAATTGTTAAATTTATATTCGATTTCTTTCTTTTTGCATCATGTGTTAATTATTATAACTAGGAGTACATATTTTACTTTTTGGGAAATTTTTAGTATTAATAAACCTTAAAGGAATTAATTTTAATCCCCATAATTCAAGTCTTTCTTCGCAATAGCGTAACGAATTTCTTTTTAATTATTAATTACTAATTATATGGATTTGACTAGGAGATTTACGAACAGAAAAATTGTATTAAGAAATAAAACCCAGAATATCTCGGATAGTAATATATAAATGTAGCAAATTTTGTGGAAGTGTCAAATTTCTCCTCATTTATTGGAACCCATGTTATAACAGTTGTAAACTTTCAATTGGGAGAAAGATGTCCGGGCCAGAATTAGAACCAGGGTTGTCTTAACCCTTTAAGGGGCATGATGCTTGTATTCGTAAGATGTTGAAATAATTGAGTAATACCAGTATTTACAAGATAATTTATTTGTAAATTAGTAAAAGTACATTTTCGTATATTAATAAAAGGGAAGTTTTCATAAAAAAAATCGGGTGTCAATGTGGAAATTAGGGATTAAAATTATGTGATGCCATAGCGGCATCACCGCTCTTCAAAGGGGTAAGGAGGATGGTAACTAAGCATAGAAATTCTCATTCGTAATGCTAAATGTATTGACTTTTGATGAATTCGTATATTTAAAATATCTACTCGGGAAATTCATATTTCTAACATATTCTTTCTCTGTACTCTTCTAAAGGATTTATTCTTTTAATCTTAATTTTTAAAATATATCTAAAATCTATGCTGAATTTAATATTTTATGTATTAAAAGAGGGCGAACTCTAAGTAAAATTTTAACACTTCATATAAAATTAAGTCTGTAATTTAAATATATTTTGATAACAAAGAAAAAAAAGAGACATATTTTTAGGGAGTGTACACAAGAAATATAAGTTAAAAATATTAATTTTCCGAGGAGATATTTTAAATATACGAATGCATCAAATGCCCATAGACTTTACATTAATGAGGGGAAATCGCAAGCTGGGTGACCAGCCCCCTTAATTGAAGCCGACAATGTTCTACCAACAGGATTGTCTTTCTCCGAGACATTCCTTTTTCGAATCCACCTGGACTTTTTTCACACACTTGGAAATTTACAACCGTTATGATTTATTTGTCAATTGAAAAATTGTGTTGAAAATCAATCTAATATAATTACGCATGCAGCGTTTACATCAGTTCCAAAAATAAGCTTCGATTTATTCTGTTGTGCAGATTAAGATATCAGACCAGATGCTGTGATCGTTAAAGGTTAGCTGGGTGACTTGTCCTCCTGATTCGTCAGGGATGACTCAGTTGGTAGGGCATTCGCAGCTCCAGCAAAAACATCCCTAGATCGAATTATGGCCTGGACTTTTTTCACCAACTTCGAAATTTACAACTGTTATTATTTATTTACCAACTGAAATATTGTGTTGAAAATAAATCCAATATAATTACGCGTGCATCGTTTACTGCAGTTCCAAAAATAACCTTCGATTTATTCTGTTCAGTTGATACAGATATCAAACCAGATATTGCGATCGTTAAAAGTAGCTGGATGAATTAGTCCTCCTGATTCGTCCGGGATTGCTCAGTTGGTAGAGCATTCACAGCTTCAGCAAAAACATCCCTAGTTCGAATTCTGGCCTGGACTTTTTTTCACCCACTTGGAAATTTACAGCTGTTATTATTTATTTACCAATTGAAAAATTGTGTTGAAAATCAATCCAATATACAGGGTGATTCAAAAAAGATGGGAAAATTTTAAAGAGGTGATAGTACACACCAAACAAACACTTTGTATCAAAGAATGCATGGTCGAAAACTAAACGTAAAAGAGTTAGAGGGCGCCAAAAGTTATGTTCTTATACGAGGCAAAAACACACAATGAACGATTAAGTTAAGTTACGAAAACAAATTTAATGGCATATGATTACAATAAGTGCTGAAAACATTGACCGGCAGCTGTTATGCACGCAGTACAACGGCGAAGAACATATTGGCGAATTTTCTGAAACACATCAGGCACCACCACGCTCGCTAGATCTTTCATGTCTCCATTTTTTATTTTTTATTATTTTTTTTTTGTGTGTGGGGATAGCTAAAGTCTCTTGTGTATGAGACTCCCATTGAATCCGCAGAAGAACTTGTCGCCAAGCTTTCGGCTGCTGTAAGGGAAGTTCGCGATATGCCTGGTGTGTTTCAGAAAATTCGCCAATCTGTTCTTCGCCGTTGTACTGCGTGCATAACAGCTGCCGGTCAATGTTTTGAGCACTTATTGTAATCAAATGCCATTAAATTTGTTTTCGTAACTTAACTTAATCGTTCATTGTGTGTTTTTGACTCGTATAAGAGCATAACATTTGGCGCCCTCTAACTTTTTTATGTTTGGTTTTCGACCATGCATTCTTTGATACAAAATGTTTGTTTGGGTGTGTACTATCACCTCTTAAAATGTTTCCCATCTTTTTTTAATCACCCTGTAGTTGCGCGTGCATCGTTTACTACAGTTCCAAAAATAACCTTTGATTTATTTTGTTGATATGATTCAGATATCACACCAGATGTTGCGATCGTTAAAGGTTAGCTGGAGGAATTATTCCTCCTGATTCACCGGGATTGCTCTGTTGGTAGAGCATTCGCAGCTTCAGCAAAAACATCCCTAGTTCGAATTCTGGCCTGGACTTTTTTCACCCACTTGGAAATTTAAAATTTTTATGATTTATTTACCAACTGAAAAATTGTGTTGAAAATCAATTCAATATAGTTACGCGTGCATTGTTTACTGCAGTTTCAAAAATAACCATCGATTTATTCTGTTGAGTTGATTCAGATATCAGACCAGATGTTGCGATCGTTAAAGGTTAGCTGGATGAATTAGTCCTCCTGATTCGTCCGGGATGGCTTAGTTTGTAGAGATTCGCGGCTTCAGCCAAGACAACCTTGTTCCGAAACCTTGCCCGGACTTTTTTCATTCACATGGAAATTTACAACTGTTATGATTTATTTACCAACTGAAAAATTGTGTTGAAAATCAATCCAATATAATTACGCGTTCATCGTTTACTGCAGTTCCTAAAATAACCTTCGATTTATTCTGTTGAGTTGATTCAGATATCAGACGAGATGCCGCGATCGTTAAAGGTTATCTGGATGAATTATTCCTCCTGATTCGTCCGGGATTGCTCAGTTGGTAGAGCATTCGCAGCTTCAGCAAAAAACATCCATAGTTCGAATTCTGTCCTGGACTTTTTTCATTCACTTGGAAATTCAGAACTGTTATGATTTATTGATAAATTGAATAATTGTGCTAAAAATTGATCTAATATAATTACGCATGCATGGTTTACTGCAGTTCTAAATAAAACATTCGATTTATTCTGCTGAGCTGACTCAGATATCAGACCAGATGATGTGATCGTTAAAGGTTAGTTGGGTGAATTTCTCCTCCTGATTCGTCCGGGATGGCTTAGTTGGTGAAGTATTCGCGGCTTCAACCAAGACATCCCTGGTTCGAAAACTTGCCCGAACTTTTTACACCAACTTGGAAATTTACAACTATTATATTTTATTTACCAATTGAATAACTGTGTTAAAAAATGTAATACCCATGTAATTAAAAAAATCGGATTTTTTTTAAATAGCTTAACATAATTACATGATTATTAAATAAGAATAAAAATCTTACACCACTTTATGTATTGCAGAACTTCAAAAGGCAGATACTTATTGTTATTTTGTGTACTACAATTTCTGATCAATAATAATCGACCTTGAAAATTAGTAGAATATTTTTTATTTTTAAATAATAATAATAACATAAATACCATTGACAGCCCTCGTGAATAGCCATTTAATGAATAAAGTGATACAATTTCATAAAAATTATGTAACTATTTAAAAAAAAATCTCTTGAACAAGATGAAAAATAACTCTTTGTGTTATATTTATGAAAAAAGTGTTGTCTCATTATTCCGTATACAGAGCTGCCAACATAAATACCATTGACAGCCCTCGTGAATAGCCATTTAATGAATAAAGTGATACAATTTCATAAAAATTATGTAACTATTTAAAAAAAAAATCTCTTGAACAAGATGAAAAATAACTCTTTGTGTTATATTTATGAAAAAAGTGTTGTCTCATTATTCCGTATACAGAGCTGCCAACTTTTACGCTTTCTTCCTACCACTAAAATTTTATAGTAAATGTTGTCCTATTTAATCGTAGAAATTTCACGATTAGAGAAGACGAAAATCTCTATGAAAATTTAGTGGTAGTACAAAAGCGTAAAAGTTGGCAACTATGCGTATATGAGATAATTATAATTTTATAATATTAGTTTTATCACAACTTTTTTTTTTTTGCAATATTTTAAATGATATTTGTTTTTTTTTTTTAGAATGCTAAATATTAACAAAATTCCAATGCATAAATAAGATAATTTGATATTTTAGTTAAATTATTGGTACCGATATCTTAAAACAAAGACCTAAAAATTTTGTCTCTGCTGTATTTTCATCGCTTTAATTTCAAAATATCATAATCCATACCTAGCATATTTATTCCATTAAGGAACAGTGTATTTTATGCAGATTTATTAATGTTTCATTTCCCAATCCTTCTCAGATATCGGCTTTTAAAAATTTTTTGAATAGGTTTGTTTATGTAACAGGAAAATGGATATGATTACCAAATGCACTAAATTATATTCCTGAATATAATAATCCGGATCTAGAATATGTATTTCAACGAATAAACGTACATTTTACACAGATTTGGTGATATTTCAATCCTTCAGTCAATACGTACCAGCTAATGAATTTACAAAACCGTTTCTTTGAATATGCTAGCTTAGATAACAGGAAAATGAAAATTATTGTGTAGCATATAAAACTTAATTCAACAGTTTCGTACATGCAGAATATGACTAAATATTTATTATACAAAAAAAGGTTTTATTAACCCTTTGCAATTCTTTGTCGCGTCTGAAGCGACGTCATCTTTCTTTGCAAAATTTGTTTCTGGCACCAGTAATAAAGGAACATAAAAATTTCTTTATTTAATAAGAGCATTTTTAAAATTGTTTACTTGAAGGAAGCCTCTTATTGAAAAGTGGTGCAGGCCGAATAAACTTTGTTTAAGAGACACTGGAGTGAAAAAAGTTAATTTCGAAATTTGAAATACCATCAACTATTATAATCTATATTAGCATTATAAAAAATAAAGTTTGTTTATTTGTAGGAGGTAAGATCTCGAAGTAGCGAACCGACTCCAAAAGTAATGGTATCAAAATGATGGTGTTAGTCCCAATTAGAACACCTATACTAATATTATAAAGAAGTAAAAAATGTTTATTTGTAGGAGGTAAGATCTGGTACTTCCAAACTGATTCCAAAAGTAATGGTATTAAAATGATGGTGTTAGTCCCACTTAGAACATAGGTTATATATTGTTTCCGTGCCAGTCGCCAAAAGGGAGTGCAGGAGCGAAAACTTCCTAAAAATGCGATTTTTGCGTTACTGAAGGGCCTAGAAACATGAAATTTGGAACGGTAGTTACTTATAAGATATGAATGATCGCTAAGAACATTTCTTAAAAAATTCGAAATTTAAAAGGGCTCAAAATGGACGAAAAACGTTCTAAATGTCGATTTCTACGCAATCTCAGAAAGTACCCAACCGATTTCAAAAGTAATGGTTGGAAATTAATGATGACAGCCTTTGCTCCAATATAGGATCTATTTCATGTCGGCGTCACTACCACCTTGCGGTTGCATTTTAAAATACTTTCTAAATTGGGATTTTTGTGATACTAAAAGGGCTAGCAACTTGGCATTTGGCATGATAATTACTTATGAGATGTAAATGTTCTCTGAGATCAGTTTCTTAAAAGTTTGGAATTTAAAAGAGATGAAAATGAGTGAACAGCGTCTAAAAATGTTCTAAATAGCGATTTCTACGCAATCTCAGGAAATGTAAACCAATTTCAGAAGTAATGGTTTCAAATTGACGGTGACAATTCCCGCTCCAACATAGCCTGTATTTTATATTGTTGTCACTACCACCTGGGGATTACAGCATCCAAAAATGCTCTAAATTGCGTTTTTTATATTACTGAGGGGGGGGAGGGGGTCTAACATTTTAAATTTGGAATGGTAATTACTTCAAAGATGCAAGTGCTTTCTAAGAATTGTCGGAAGAAAATTCCAAATTTAAAAGGATAAAGTCAGCGAAAAGCGTTCTCTAAGACTTCTAAATTACGATTTTTATGCAATCGTATAAAATACGAAACCGATTTCAAACATAATGGTTGCAAACTGATGGTGATAGAACCTGCTCAAACCTAATCTATATTTTATGTTGGTGCCACAACCCCTAGAGGGTTTCAGGAACAAAAAACTTTCTAAATTGTGATTTTTCTGCGGTACTGAAGAGGCTAGAAACTTTTAATATAGCTCGGCAGTTACTTATAAAATACAAATGTCCTCTAAGTCATGTCTGCGTAATGTCAAGTCTAAGTCATGTCAAAAATAAATTTGAAATTAAAAAGGGGTGAAGTGAAGAGAAGGAGTGAAAAACATTCTAAAAGGGTTATAAATTACGATTTCTATGGAATCTCTGGAAATAATAAACCGATTACAAAATTTATTGTTTGCAAATCGAGAGTGATAGTCCCTGATCCTATGCGGGTGATATTTTATGCCGTTGTCAACTGGTTGTCAGGAACAACAAGAACGCCTTTAGAAACATCTAAATTCCGATTTCCATAGAATATTAGGAAATACCAAACGATTTCAAGGTTAATGTTGTTAAATTAATAGTGACAGTCTCTGTTTCAACATTTTTCGAGACATTCTATTTCATCTCTATTTCGGCATTTTATGTTGGAGCCACTAACACCAGAGAGGTGGTAGACTCTTAGACAAGAATCTTGGAATTTGGCATGATGGTTGATTTTAAGATGTAAATGTGTTAAGATGGTTTCTAAAAAAATTAAAACATCAAATGAATACTGAAATGAGCGTATAAGTCTCAAAATACTTTCTAAATTATCCTTTATTTAGAATTAGTTTTAGTTCTTCTTGTTAATTAATATCTCATTTCTGTATATTGCAGTTTTTTAATGAAGTTTAGTTAAACTGCCGCTTAATTTGTAATTTTTAAATTATTTCAAAAAGTGTTCTTCTGATAAAAAATATTCATGCAAATAACACTTAGCATATTTCAATTATTACGCGAGCTAAGCCGCGGAGTTTGCTAGTACAATTATAAAATTCATTTATATATAATAAAAATATATCAATTTTTTTATTTTAAAAATATAATATAAAAATACAATATAATATACTATTATAAAATACAATTGTTACATATAAAATGTTAAAGAATAGAGTTGTTCGGCAATAAAATAAAATAAAATACATAATTGTTATGTATTATTTTTTGAAAATAATATTCGAAGAATGTCACTTCTGTAATGTCACGTAAAGAAAAAAAAAGGTTTTGTAATAATAATTAACTTTTGTAAACGACACTTTTAATATTTTAAATGAATAACAACAATTCAATAATTACATCGTTTATAATACTAAATTGTTTTGAGTCTTTTAGCACATAAGGTTAGTTGGGGTAACTGGACCTACGAGGTAACTGGGCCATAGGCTATCTTATAAAAATCCGTTGATGTATTTTAAGTTTTAGCTTTTGTGAACAATGCCCCTTAACCTCTACTTCCTAAAACAGCGTGTGTCAACTCAATAATAACTCTCTCTTTGCTGTGATAGGTTGTCTAAAATTTACTTCGCTTTTTTTAAAGACAACGTCAATTTGGTTGAAATTCCTCGGCTTTTTTATGAAAATACTGGAAATACTATTATTAAACAATGTTTTTTTAAAGATTAGGCATATAACTACGTTAATATTATTAGGTTTATTTACACATAACCTCCATGTTTCAAATGTAAGACCGGTATCTCCCAGTTACCCCATAAATGTTTCAAGAATGGGGTAACTGGGACATGTATCCGGGGTTACTGAACCATGCTTGATCCAGCTACCCCAATAGCTATAAATAATTTTTTTGAGTTTCTCTTATAACGGGAAATAAATTTCTCCATTGTTTTTTGCTCACAATAAAGAAAATTATAGAATACCTTATTAAAATTACGTAATAAAAAAGCATATTGTGTGATATCAAACCAAATTTCTTGATCCCTTGATAGGCGGTGTTGCCGTTATGGCATCACATAATTTTAATTCTAATTGCCACATTGGCACCGGAATTCTACAATGAAAATGTCACCTTTATTAAGCACCATGTTCGGACCTTGTGCGCATGTCGAACGAGCTCCGCGGCTTTGCGGTCATGTGACCCAGTTCAGTTGTTCTTTAGCTACCATTGCGGCACGTTGTGTATTCGAGCGGGTCTTATCCCCAAGTATAGAGTAGTTGTTCTTTAGCTGCCATTGTGGCACGTTATGTTATAGCGGGTCTTATCCCCAATTATTTTGTTACGTATAGCGGGAGTATTCCCCAAAATATGTTTTACGAACGTCACTTGTTCTAACAGCGGATTAATACCCCAAAGTCACCTCATCATTCTATATGTTTTTCAGTGTTTGTGATTGTTTGTAACATTTGTGTGCTGTGTGATATAAAAATGTGAAAAAGAAAACTATTTGTCTTCAATCTTAAAGTTACACACAGCATTCACATACAATTTTGTGGTCAGTCGAGCCAGAGCGAAATAGGTGCTATGGAAAAATTAAATAGAACAAAAGGTGCTCTAAAAGGTACTATAACGAAATTAGAAAATTTCGTATAAAAGATAATACATACGAAATTAATTACTCGAGTACCGAGCTCGAAGTAAAGATTCGAAAATTACCTGAGCTTCAAGCAAAGGTATGGGAAATACGGGATAAATATTATGATATCCCTGATATTAAGACTTACCAGAAGTCAAAAACGAGTTAGATGAACTCGAAGATCGTCTCGAGAAACTTGAGGTAAGTCTCAACATATTTCTTAAAAATCTTAAAGTTTCTGAAATAAATGTGCATGCTGATAGTATTGAATCTTTAAGTTTGAATAATATTAAAGTTAAGTTACCTGAAATCCCACTACCAACATTCAATGGTAAATGTGAAGAGTGGTCAATCTTTAAAGTACAATTTACAAATTTAATTATCAATAATGTCCAGTTAAATGATGCGCAGAAGCTGTTTTATTTGCGAGCTTCGCTGAAAAATGAAGCAAAATAATTAGAGAGTCCAGACGATTCTCTTGAGTCATTGTTTACAGCACTTACTGAAAGATTCGAAAATCAACGTTTGCTCATTGACACTCATTTATCAGCCATAATTAATTATGAAAAAAATACATTACGAGTCTTCTAAAGAACTGAGATCCTTTATTGATTGTGTAAATAAAAATTTGAGGGCTTTGAAAGTATTACAATATGAACAAAACAATGTGTCTGATGCTATCTTTATCAATATTATATTGCAAAATGTAGATAAGGAATCTCGAAAATTATTTGAATATTCGATTAAAAAATCAGAATACCCACAATTTAATGAATTAATGTCATTTTTGGAAATCCGAAGTTCTACATTTGAAAGCGTAAATAGATACTCTGCTTCAAAACCCTTAAACAAAAACATTCCTCTTTCGAACAACAAAAAAAAAAATTCATGCTAAATTCGAATGATAAATCGAATGGAAAAACTTGTATTCTGTGCAAATTGGCTTTTCATAATTTGAACAAATGTTCTCAGTTTCTAAAAATGAATGTTTCTGAACGATACGATTTTGTGAAGAAAAATAAGCTGTGTACCAATTATTTGAATAATTCTCATTTCGTAAATTCTTGCATTTCAAAATATAACTGTAATACCTGTGGATTGCGACACAGCTCATCGCTTCATCAAGATAAAGAAAATAAATCCAAAAATGAATTGGCTTCCCCCCCCAAATTTCCTCCCCTCTTGCAGGTGCGGTAAATAGA
Organism: Maratus speciosus; assembly: GCA_963932465.1. NCBI lineage: Eukaryota > Metazoa > Arthropoda > Arachnida > Araneae > Salticidae > Maratus > Maratus speciosus. The sequence goes on from OZ010794.1 coordinate 216,034,262, forward strand.
GAAACGAAAAACATTTCCGTAAATAATGACGAATCTTTAAAGACCTTGAATAATATAAGTAAAGAAAAAAATCTATTTTATTGAGTACATGCTTTGTTTATATTGAAGATAATTTCGGAAATAAACGAAAGATTAGAGTAATATTGGATAATGCTAGCAATTTCAATATTTTAACTAAGGATTGCGCTGACATGCTGAAATTTAAAAAAAGGATAATTAATGTACCCATTACAGGATTAAACGGTTATACATATAATGTAAAAAATAAAATTTCGAGTGTAATTACAAACGAAGATGGCTCTTTCAGGGAGAATATAGATTTCTCAATTGTTCCCAAAATCACGGATGTAATTCCATCAAAGCAATTAAATGTATCGGACATTAATTTACCGAATATTGTGGAATTGGTAGACCCCACATTTTTCAATCCGGGAAAAATTCACGCATTGGTTGGGGCTGAATTATTTTATAGAATTTTAAAGCATAATTCAGTTAAGATAAACGATAAACTTTTTCTGCAAGGCACTGTTTTTGGATGGATCCCAACGGGGGCGCTAGAGGAGAACACGCAAACAAACAATATTGCTATGTACAATTTCGCTAGAGATTTCGATGAAATAAATGATAATTTAAAACAATTTTGGGAGCTCGAGTCTATAGGCATTAAATGGATTTAAACGATAATTTTAATGTTGCGAAACAGCGTTTGGAAGGTCTAAAAAGAAAATGTTATCGAAACCCAGAGCGTTTTCGACAATATTCTGAAATAATCAGGGAATATTTAACCAAGGAATTATAGAGCAGATGCAAGAAAATGAACCTGTTTTAGATAGGGCAGTTTATTATTTGCCCCATCATGCGGTCTGTAAAGAAGATAAACTTACTACAAAGGTCCGAATCGTCTTCGATGCCAGCTCTCATGATAACAATGATTTGTCCCTTAATGATTGTTTATGTCCCGGCACCAAACTTAAATCCACTTCTATTTGATATTTTAATCCACTTCAGATTATACGAAATCGCCTTTTCTTCTGATATCGAGAAGGAGTTCCTTCAAATCTCACTCGCTGAAAAAGATCGGGATTCTGTCCGTTTTCTGTGGTATGATGATGATTTAAAATCTTTCAAGGTCTTCAGATTTAAACGTGTTATTTTTTGAAGTCAATGCCTCCCCATTCCTCCTATCAGCTACCATAAAGGAGCACATCAAGCGGTTTACGAACCTACACCCAAGAACTGTTCACCTACTCGATAAATAAATTTATGTGGATGATTTTATATCTGGCGAAGATACGCTGCAAGACGCTCTTGATGTTTCCCAGAATGCTAACAAAATAATAAGCAGGAATGATTCTTCGAAAATGGATAACCAGTGATGAAGCGTTACTGAAGTGCTGGCAAAAGGAAGGTTTAAATATTGAAATGCAGTAAACCAACGTTTAAAATGCACAAATAATGCGTGAAAAAGCAGCAAACAGCTGTTTCGAATCTACAGCGAGATTCTTCTTCAGTGCAAGAGAGGGAAAAAAAAAGGAACAGCGTGCTAGAAAAAGCAAGGCTGAGCCAACTTTTCTAGCACGCTGTTCCTTTTTTTTTCCCTCTCTTGCACTGAAGAAGAATCTCGCTGTAGATTCGAAACAGCTGTTTGCTGCTTTTTCACGCATTATTTGTGCATTTTAAACGTTGGTTTACTGCATTTCAATATTCCTGCACAAAGGCTTTAATTACTATTTTAAGGTTTAAATACTCAAGAAAACATGCTGCAATAAGCCTAGGAAGCAATCTAAGCAAGGTATTAGGAATGTCCTGGAAAACAGAAGAAGATTGTCTGACATTCGAAGTCAAAAGTTTAATAGAATTCTTGTCATCGCAAAAAAGCTCAAAACGTCTACTATTGCAAGCAGTTGGTAAAATATACGATCCGTTAGGCATGCTTACGCCATTCACCATTAGAATCAAATGCCTGTTCCAAGAACTATGGCTAAAGAAGACAGCATGGGATGAACAGTTGCCAACTAATGTGCACGAAAGGTGGTTGAAGTGGTTCGAAGAACTTCCAAATTTAGCTGAATTAAAAATTCCGAGGAAAATTCTTGGTTGCTTGAATCAAGTAATAGCTGTAGAAATACATGCCTTTTCTGATGCTAGTAAAATAGCGTATGGCTCTGCAATTTATCTGAGAATAAAAAGAAAGAGTGGTGTGGAAATCAATCTCGTGACTTCAAAGAGTCGTGTTGCACCGATAAAGGAGATAACTCTGCCGAGGCTGGAACTTATCGGAGCCTTACTAAGTGCAAGACTGACCAAAAAAGTAAAACCCATCCTAGATCAAAAAATCGCATCGAGAGTGTACTATTGGACGAATTCCAAAATAACCGCATTCTGGATCAAAGGATCATCAAACCGATGGAAACAGTTTGTGGCAAATCGTGTCATAGAGATTAATGCACTTTCAGATTCGAACTCTTGGTATCACTGCTCCAGCAAGGACAACCCTGCCGATCTCTTGACCAGAGGTGCGAATGTTAATTCCCTTGTAGAGAATCCAATGTGGTTTAGGGGACCAAACTTCCTAGCAGCTGATGACTTAGTGACTGAGCAAGAAACTATTTCTGTGCCAGAAACAGATTACATTCCAGAGACTAAATCAAAATATAAAAATAACTGTAATGATTTCAATTCTAATATTTCTCTTTCTCTTTTCAGGAATCCTGAAGAAGTAAATTTTTTTCTCAACATAATTGGTAAATACTATAGTATTCTTCGCATACTGGCATGTGTTTATAGGTTTTTTCACAGTTGCAAATGTAAGTTAGCAGACTGGCGCAGAGGCAGCCTCACAACCCCAGAAATAAAAAATTCAGAAGTTTCTCTAATTGGATTAGTACAAAATGCAGAATTTCAGGAAGAGAGTAAGGGTTTAAAACGGGAATGAAGGGTTCCCCCTTCCAGTAAAATTAAATGTTTATCCCCCTTTTTGGATCAAGATAATATCTTAAGAGTTGGCGGTAGGTTGGAAAATTCAGATTTAAACTTTGATAAGAAGCATCAAATCATTTTGCCGAAAGGCCATAAACTCACAAAACTCTCATATTTGAGAATTTTCACAGGAAGTATTTTCATATTGGTCCCCAAACTTTAATCCATTACGTACGTATGCGGTTTTGGCCCGTAAGTGGAAAAAATTTAGCGCGAAAAGTAGTACATGATTGCGTTGTCTGTTTTAGGAACAACCCAGTTACTGCTAAACAAAATCATGGGTGACCTCCCATCGGAAAGAGTAACTCCAAATTTTACGTTTAACCATACAGGAGCTGATTTTAGCGGCCCTTTTGAGATTAAATATAAAAATCAAAGAAAAGGGATTTTTCGTAAGGTTTATGTCGCGATTTTCGTTTGCTTAGTAACAAAGGCTATTCATTTAGAAATAGTAACGGATCTAACTTCTGATGAGTTTATCGCCGCACTTAAACGCTTTGTTTCAAGGCGAGGAAAAGGCGCTTTTATTATGACAAAGAATGCTACGAATTTTAGGGGTGCTAAATCAGAATTGCACAAACTTCATGAGTTATTTCGTAGACTGGATGAAAAATTAGCTAATTACCTTACTTCAGAAGCTATTGAATGGAAGTTCATTCCTCCTAGATCTCCCAACTACGGTGGTTTATGGGAGGCTGGTGTAAAATCTTTCAAGTATTATCTTAAACGAACATTAAAGGGTGCTAGATTGACTATGGAAGAATTCCAAACAGTCACCACCCAAATCGAAGGGGTACTAAATTCGCGTCCCTTACCTCCGTTATCGACCGACATAAATGATTTTAATGCATTGACACCAGGCCATTTCCTAATTGGTCGGCCTATCGATGCCATTCCAGAACCTCAGTTGACTGATATCACAGAATCGAGATTATCTAGGTGGCAGAGAATCACTAAATTCGTCCAATTAATTTGGAGAAATTGGCAATTAAATTACTTGAGTCATCTCCAAAATCGTTCAAAATGGCAGGTAAAAGGGGAAAACATCAAACCAGGGGCGATGGTAGTCATAAAGGAGGACAATTTACCTCCCTGTAAGAGGATGCTATGACGAATCTTAAAGGTTATACCAAGAAAGGATGGTAATGTTAGGGTTGCAAAGGTTAAAACAGCCTCAAATATCTTTCTTAGATCCATATCTAGATTGTGTGTCTTGCCCATTAATGAAACCTAATGTACATACCTTTTCTCATTGTCTACTTATTTTAAAGTGCACCTAAGATTTACATGTTATTTTACATTCAACTTTCTTAAGAACAATATAGAACTATTTTTAGAAAATAGCTTAACTTTGTTTAACATAAAATTGCATTTTATTGTATCGTATAGTCCTTCTTATTGCAACTTATCGTTATCGTAATCTTATTTCATGGTATTGGTATTTTATTTAGTTCTTGTATTTATAGTGTATTTTAATATTTTGAATGTGCTACGCACATTGCAACGCGGGCGGCATGTTCGGACATTGTGCGCATGCCGAACGAGCTCCGCGGCTTTGCGGTCATGTGACCCAGTTCAGTTGTTCTTTAGCTGCTATTGCGGCACGTTGTGTATTCGAGCGGGTCTTATCCCCAAGTATAGAGTAGTTGTTCTTTAGCTGCCATTGTGGCACGTTATGTTATAGCGGGTCTTATCCCCAATTATTCTGTTACGTATAGCGGGAGTATTCCCCAAAATATGTTTTACGAACGTCACTTGTTCTAACAGCGGGTTATTACCCCAAAGTCACCTCATCATTCTATATGTTTTTCAGTGTTTGTGATTGTTTGTAACATTTGTGTGCTGTGTGATATAAAAATGTAAAAAAGAAAACTATTTGTCTTCAATCTTAAAGTGACACACAGCATTCACATACACACGTGAAAATATACTTTTACTTGTGCCCTCACTGCTACCAGCTATGAATTTTGCTATTCCATTTAACCTATACAATCTTATGTGACGGGGATATGGGGCAAGTGGCACCGGGCTCCTCGACCAAATCATCGTCGAAACATACTTTTAATTGCTTTCAAATAGATTCTCTTCTAATTACAGGTGTCATTAAATTATTTCAACATTTTACGAATGCAAATACCTTGCCCCTGAAAGCGAAATAGCCATAGCTGCCAACGTTCCACTAATCCTCCGTAATGTCTGGATTAATTTGACCCAGGTTAACCACATTTCAAACAAGAAAATTTATTTCATGAATGCTTATTTATTTAAATCCAGGTTTCTACGTGGAACGCACTTATTTTCATTTCTAAAAAAAAAAAAAATTCTGGTTCGAAATCTATTAAACCAGGGTCAAATTAACTCAAGTATTACGGAAGATTAGTTTGAGGTTGGCACCTATGGAGATACCCAAACCTTGAAAATGTACGATACAGGGGTCGCATTCAATAGAGAAACGTTTATTGTTCCCACCACTATTTTGAAAATAATATCTTCTTTGCACCTTTCTTTAGGAAATGTTAAATAAAATGATCATGAACGTAACTCATAAAGTGTTCTGGTAGAAACAATAACATTTTCGCTATAGAATGCGACCCCTGGATGCAGATTAAGTACTTAAGTACTTACGGAGCCGTTTGTTCATAGACTTACCTTGATATTTTCCCATTAAAATACCCATGTGACTTTTATACTTATTACCTATACTAAAGTACATAAGTACCTACTTAATTTTTATGTTTTCCCAGGTAAAAAAGTCAGCAAAAAACCTTTAAAAAAACATTCAGGAAACCTGAAGGTATTTCGGACAAAAAAATCTGCGGGTTTCCTTTAGGTAAAAAACCTGAATTAACCCCCCACTTTTTTTGTCCGAAATACCTTCAGCTTTCCTTTAGGTAAACAAACCTGCGCATTCTCTTACCATGTTGTCCGAAATACCTGAAGTTTTCCTTTAAGTAAAAAATCTGTGTATTCTCTTTACATAAAATCATGCAGTATCACTGTACGGCCTGCTTTTGTCTTAAATATCAGTGGTTTTCCTGAAAGATAAGCCAGTGAAGTGGTAGAAGGAACACTGGAGGTGCATAAAATAAATAAGTGATCACAGGCCGTTCCAAAAATATGTCACAAGGTGTGCCAACAAAATTGATAAAAGTGCCTCCTCAGGGGGGGGGATGCAAAGAGGGGTCAGGGACATCAGATGTGTATAACATGAACAATTAGTTATAGGCCATTCCAATACTATGTCATATGAGGGGTTTCGGCAAAATTTAGAAAACAGCCCCCTCAGGGGGAGCAAAGTGGGCGGAGGGGCATCAGATGTGCATAACATGAAAAAGTGCTCACAGGCCTTTCCTACAATATGTCACATGAGGGGTGTCAGCAAAATTTAGAAAAGAGCCCCCTCAGGGGGAGCAAAGTGGGGGCAGGGACATCGGATGTGTATAACATGAATAAGTAGTCACAGGCTGTTCCGACAATATGTCACATGAAGGGTTTCGGCAAAATTTAGAAAACTGCCCCCTGAGGGGGGAGCAAAGTGGGCGGGGGGCATCAGATGTGCATAACATGAATAAGTGGTCACAGGCCTTTCCTACAATATGTCACATGAGGGGTGTTAGCAAAATTTAGAAAAGTGCCCCCTCAGGGGGAGCAAAGTGGGGGCAGGGACATCGGATGTGTATAACATGAATAAGTAGTCACAGGCTGTTCCGACAATATGTCACATAAGGGGTTTCGGCAAAATTTAGAAAACTGCCCCCTCAGGGGGGAGCAAAGTAGGCGGAGGGGCAACAGATGTGCATAACATGAATAAGTAGTCCCAGGCCTTTCCGACAATATGTCACATGAGGGGTTTCGGCAAAATTTAGAAAACTGCCCCCTGAGGGGGGAGCAAAGTGGGCGGGGGGGGCATTAGATGTGCATAACATGAATAAGTGGTCAAAGGCCTTTCCTACAATATGTCACATGAGGGGTGTTAGCTAAATTTAGAAAAGTGCCCCCTCAGGGGGAGCAAAGTGGGGTCAGGGACATCGGATGTGTATAACATGAATAAGTAGTCACAGCCCGTTCCGACAATATGTTACATGAGGGGTTTCGGCAAAATTAAGAAAACTGCCCCCTCAGGGGGGAAGCAAAGTAGGCGAAGGGGCAACAGATGTGCATAACATGAATAAGTAGTCCCAGGACTTTCCGACAATATGTCACATGAGGGGTTTCGGCAAAATTTAGAAAACTGCCTTCTGAGGGGGGAGCAAAGTGGGCGGGGGGCATCAGATGTGCATAACATGAATAAGTGGTCACAGGCCTTTCCTACAATATGTCATATTAGGGGTGTTAGCAAAATTTAGAAAAGTGCCCCCTCAGGGGGAGCAAAGTGGGGGCAGGGACATCGGATGTGTATAACATGAATAAGTAGTCACAGGCCGTTCCGACAATATGTCACATGAGGGGTATCGGCAAAATTTAGAAAACTGCCCCCTCAGGGTGGGAGCAAAGTAGGCGGAGGGGCAACAGATGTGCATAACATGAATAAGTAGTCCCAGGCCTTTCCGACAATATGTCACATGAGGGGTTTCGGCAAAATTTAGAAAACTGCCCCCTGAGGGGTGAGCAAAGTGGGCGGGGGAGCATCAGATGTGCATACATGAATAAGTGGTCACAGGCCTTTCCTACAATATGTCATATGAGGGGTGTTAGCAAAATTTAGAAAAGTGCCCCCTCAGGGGGAGCAAAGTGGGGGCAGGGACATCGGATGTGTATAACATGAATAAGTAGTCACAGGCCGTTCCGACAATATGTCACATAAGGTGTTTCGGCAAAATTTAGAAAACTGCCCCCTCAGGGGGGAGCAAAGTAGGCGGAGGGGCAACAGATGTGCATAACATGAATAAGTAGTCCCAGGCCTTTCCGACAATATGTCACATGAGGGGTTTCGGCAAAATTTAGAAAACTGCCCCCTGAGGGGGGAGCAAAGTGGGCGGGGGGGCATTAGATGTGCATAACATGAATAAGTGGTCACAGGCCTTTCCTACAATATGTCACATGAGGGGTGTTAGCTAAATTTAGAAAAGTGCCCCCTCAGGGGGAGCAAAGTGGGGGCAGGGACATCGGATGTGTATAACATGAATAAGTAGTCACAGCCCGTTCCGACAATATGTTACATGAGGGGTTTCGGCAAAATTTAGAAAACTGCCCCCTCAGGGGGGGGAGCAAAGTAGGCGAAGGGGCAACAGATGTGCATAACATGAATAAGTAGTCCCAGGACTTTCCGACAATATGTCACATGAGGGGTTTCGGCAAAATTTAGAAAACTGCCTTCTGAGGGGGGAGCAAAGTGGGCGGGGGGGCATCAGATGTGCATAACATGAATAAGTGGTAACAGGCCATTCCTACAATATGCCATATGAGGGGTGATAGCAAAATTTAGAAAAGTGCCCCCTCAAGGGGAGCAAAGTGGGGGCAGGGACATCGGATGTGTATAACATGAATAAGTAGTCACAGGCTTTTCCGACAATATGTCACATGAAGGGTTTCGGCAAAATTTAGAAAACTGCCCCCGGAGGGGAGAGCAAAGTGGGCAGGGGGGCATCATATGTGCATAACATGAATAAGTGGTCACAGGCCTTTCCTACAATATGTCACATGAGGGTTGTTAGCAAAATTTAGAAAAGTGCCCCCTCAGGGGGAGCAAAGTGAGGGCAGGGACATCGGATGTGTATAACATGAATAAGTAGTCACAGGCCGTTCCGACAATATGTCACATGAGGGGTTTCGGCAAAATTTAGAAAACTGCCCCCTCAGGGTGGGAGCAAAGTAGGCGGAGGGGCAACAGATGTGCATAACATGAATAAGTAGTCCCAGGCCTTTCCGACAATGTGTCACATGAGGGGTTTCGGCAAAATTTAGAAAACTGCCCCCCTCAGGGGAGAGCAAAGTAGGCAGAGGGGCATCAGATGTGCCGTTAACATGAATAAGTGATCACAGGCTTTTCCGACAATATGTCACATGAGGGGATTCGGCAAAATTTAGAAAAATGCCCCCTCAGGGGAGCAAAGTAGGCAGAGGGGCATCAGATGTGCATAACATGAATAAGAGGTCACACGTCTTTCCAACAGTATGTTATATGACAGGGGTCGGTAAAAGTTATAAAAGTGCCCCTCTTTGGGACTAGTATTGTGCCCCCCCCCCCCTTTGAAATTTTTATATATTACAAATAATATTTATCGGAAGGCTCCGTAAAAAAATTCAATCTAAAATGATGAAAATACTGCAATAAAAAAAAAAAAAAATCTGAAAAGTAAGACATAATAAAATTCCCCAAAGCAGAATATGATTATAAATGCGCCATACATTGACTTCACTACAGAACATTTCAAATTTTCATTTTCAAGAAAAAAAAAAAAAAAAAAAAAAAAAAAAACTCAAACTTTTTAATCGTTCATTTAAAAAGATTGCGAAATTCATCAATCGGTCGCAAGAAAACTTGTGTAATTCGTCAGTCATGGAGAACAATTCATAAAATCCTTTAGCTTACTGTGGGAAAACATACAAAATTCAACGAACAGTTGCGAGAAAAAAATCCATGATTTTCGCCAATCGGTTGCAGATAAAAAAAACGCAAAATTTGTCAGTGCACCTCTAGAAAAAACAGCGAAAAAAAAACTACAATCTTCTCTAATCGTTCGCAAAAAAAAGCCTCAAAATTTGCTATGTTACATCGAAAAAATCGTGAAAATTGCAAATCGGTTGCGGTTAAAAAAAAATCGTGAAGATTGTCAGAAGAATCTGCGAAATTCGTAGATCAGTAGCGGAAAAAAACTCACAACTTTCTCCAGTCTGTGTCAAGACTTGCTTACTGGTTCAAGAGAAATATCGCAAAATTTTAAAATCGGTCACAGGAAAAAAAAAAAAAAGTGAAATTCGTCGGTGTATTATCGGAAAAAATAGAATTAGTCGATCAGTCGTGCAAAAAAAAAAAAAAAAAAAAAAAAAAAAAAAAAAAAAAAAAAAAAACATGAAGATTTAGCCAATCAGTCGCAGAAAAGCGACAAAGTTCACCAGTCGACCGTGAGAAAATAATCACGATATTGACCGATCTGTCGCAGTAGAATGCGAAATTCGTCGATCGGTTGCAGAAAAAAATGGTTTTTTACCAATCGTTTACACGAAATAGAGAAAAAATTTGCCAATCAGTAAAAAGAAAATATAATGAAATTCGCTTATCAGTCGCATGTAAAAATAACTCTGAAGTTGTCAGAAAATTCACGAAATTCTTCGATCAGTCGTGGAAAAAACCAACGATTGTTTCCAATCTGTCGCAAGAAAAAATTGGAACATTTGCCAATCAGTCTTCGGTAAAAAAGCATGAAATTCATGGATCGGTCGTGTGAAAAAAAAAAACTGATTTTCGCCAGAAGGTCAATGAAAAATATCACAAAATTCACCCACCAGTCGTGGTTAAAAAATGCGAAATTCATCAATGAATTGTGGAAAATATCAAAATTCTTCACCTAATCCCGCAGGAGAAAAATTGTAAAATTCATCGATTTGGTCAGAGAAAAAAGGCCAAATTCGCCAGTTGACAGAGGGAAAAATCTGAAATAATTCGAAAATCATCAATCGATTGTTGGAAAAAAAAACCCGCTAAATTATCATCCGATTAGGGGGGGGGGGGGGGAAGAGAGAAATCACAAAATTCACCAATAATTTCCTTCGCGTGAGTACGTCAGGGTTTTATGAAATGGCTTTTGCATTTCTATAAAAGATGCAATTGCACTTCTTCATATATAAAGAAAATTTTCCTGTGACTTTTTTTTTTAATTCACACAGAACATTTGATTAGCTGAAGTACATTGCAGAACATTGCAAAGTATTCAGCTTTGGGAATGAAATTCTTTGATCAGCCGCAGAGAAAATCTGTGAAATTCAGTCAGCGACCATATGAAAAAAAAATTCAACAACTGTTTATGGGAAAAAATGAAGTTTGTTGATTAGCTGGGAAGAAAATCGGCAAAATTCATAAACAGGATATGTGAAAAAAATCACACGAGTTTTGCCAATCAGCCGCAAGGAAAAATGCAATATACGCCAATCGGTATGGTTTAGATGTATTATAATCCCGCATTTGCCATCTTTGATTTTTTTCTTGCATGAAAACTACTTTTCCGCCAAGTAGTAAATGTCGCCAATGGTTAAATATTGTTGATAGATTAATATAACATTGAAAAAACTGGAATATAATCATTATAACTATTAATTAAAAAACATTTTTAATTCACGCCAAGAAAAAAATCCAAGATGGCAGATGTGGGATTATAAAACATTTGCTCTGAAATAAAATATCACAAAATTTATCAGTTGGTTGCGGGGAAAAAATTGCAAAAATTCTCATTCAGTCACCTGAAAAAAAACTGAGAAATTCAACCGTCAATTAATGGGGAAAAAAAAATCTAGAAACCCTTCAGTCGATTGCTTTAAAATATTGTGAAATTCGTCAATTGGTCACAGGAAAACAACATGAAATTCAGCAGGCAATCATGAGAAACAATCGTGAAATTTTACAGTTGGCTGCAGAAAAAAAATGTGAAATTCGTCAAACAGTTACAGCAGAAAAACATAATTCGTCAGTCAACAGGGAGGAAAATCAAGAAATTTCATCAGTTGCAGGAAAATATCACAAAATTAAAAAGGTCAAAATAAAAAAGGACTAAATGCAAAATATTTTCAGTAAACAAGGTTCTTGAGTGTTTTTTTTTTTTTTTTTTAAGTGTCCAGCTGGCAGTAATTTTTTTCTAGAGTCCACACTGTTGAAGGCATTTTTAATATAATTGTAGAATAAAATGAAATAAGTGATTACTACTCTATTGTTATTCATACTGCTTAATATGTTTCTGAATAATTAATTTGTTAAGACAGTGTTATCATTGTGAATTTGTATTTTTTTTTTATTTATTTACATTTGCTTGTGGATATTCCTTTTAAAGGTGATTTCAATATAAAAAAGAATGCAGGTGTGCATTTTTATTATCTGCCTCTTAAATAGGGAAAAAAAAAGAATGAAATCTTGTTTTTCACCCTTTTATGATATGAATCCATGTATATTAGCATTGAGCTTTAGCAGGGCGCAGCGCCGGCAGCCTTTTTTTTTTCTTTTTTGTGCATGGCAAAGCTCTTTTAAACCCTTCTGCTCTTTTTAACACTTCCTAAGCTCCCTGTTGCAATTCAACTGATCGCTTGAAAATATCGCAAACTCTAGGGACTCTAAACAAACCAGTTCAAAATATTTTTGTGAATGATGTACAAGTGTGCCCTTTTTTAGAATAGTGTTTCCTTTATGAAAAATTCACGTCCGGCAGTCCTTTTTTCTAGAGTCAACACTGCATATATGTAATGTAATATTAATGTTAAAAAAGGAAGGAGGCACATAATAAAAATGCACACATGCATACTTTATACACGATTAAATCAAGTTGACAAAAAGATCTAAAAGCAAATATAAAAAACACCAACTGACCAGTAGTAGAATTGACATAAAAAAGCCACTGGTCCCAAGGAACAGCAAGCATGAGAATTTATTTGTGCGCAGTCATCATCACTGGTCTGCTACATAAAATTCTATTTCATCCCTTTAACCCTTTGAGTGACAATTAATTACTTCATATGACTAAGATTTAATCGAATTTTCTTTGTTTTTTTAAATAAAATAAAGTTATGCGATATGTGCTTAGTTGCAGTTTTTGCAGGGAGAGGAAAGTTTACGTTTACCTGTCAGAGAGGGGGGGGAGGGGAGTTACTGGTCCTGCAGATTATAAAATTTTTCAAATTAGTGGTCCAATTGAATTTCTGGTGGTACAGAACAGTCCCAACGGACACCCCAAGGAAATCGAACGCTGAACTGACAGTGAATAATATGACTTTTTAAATATTTACTACTCAAAAACATATTAAGCAATATGAACTGAACAAGCACAGAATGAAATCAGTTATTTCTTTTAAGCCTGTAAATGATAAAAGTAACAATGCAAACAAGAGAAAATCACACAATAAAATTTACATACACAATAAAACATGCGAATCTGCTCAAAACATGGAAGATTCTCACCCATTACAGAACAGTCCTTTTTAATAATTGTTTTGTACACACAGGAGGTAAACACATGAGTCTATCCAGGCAAAATTTGAGGGTTTTTTTAGGGCCCTTTCACAAAAGTCTATTTAATAAAATAGGCCCCATCACAAAATTAAATATTATAAAATGAGTCCCTTCACAAAAATAAATTTAATAAAATGGGCTCCTTTACAAAAATAAATTTAATAAAATGGGCCGCTTCACAAAAATAAATTTAATAAAATGGGCCCATTCTCAAAATTCCTTTTAATAAAACAGGCCCACTTCATAACACTCTTTTGCATAAAAACTATTTTAAATATGTAATTAGTAAATAAAACCAGGTCATGCGAAACAAAAACTTTAACTGAAATTTAAAGAAGTTTCTGTTAATAAATTCTTGATCCGAATTTGAGTAACTGGATTTCAACTATAGTTACAAAATATTACTTTTCACAAAAATAACTTTTAATTTTCACAAAATGGAACCCAAGAATAAAAACCTGCCTCGACCCCTGTTTGTTAAAGGCCCCAAGAATCTATATATAATTTTTAATGATGTTATGCACTATAGAACAATATTATTGCTCTAAATTTGTCTTTAAATGTTTTTTCGTGAAAAAATTACTTTATTTAAAATAATTATACACATGTAAAGAATTTTAAAATTATTTTTCCCATATTTAATATTCTGTATTATAAATTATTCTACAATATATAATTTTTTTTAAATTAATTTTATGAGTCGAATATTGCAGCTAGAGACATTAAACCCCGCTAAAAGATTTGCCAGAGATATTCCCTCATAGCATGCATGGTCACGGTGACGTCATTGTGACGTCACTGTAAGTCACTGTGGTCACGTCACATCTGTGACCAAAATGCCACCACTCAGTGATGTCACGTTGTGACTGAGATGTGAACTTCTTAGAAAACTTTAAAAAATTACAAAAATTCTTTAAGACATGTTATTTACTGTAAAATTATATTTTTCTATCAATTAAAAAAAAATTGAGACGTCATTGTTATGTCATTGCATGTAACGTACATCACGTCATATATGTGACAAAAAAAAAAAAAAAAAAAAAAAAAAAAAAAAAAAAACACCATATTGTAAGTCACAGTGTGAAAAAAATATGAACTTTTAAATCTTTGAAAATGAAGAGAAATATTTTAAACAGTATTTTAAACAGTCCCGAGTTACAGCGGCATGAGGAATGAAAATATATTAGTGGATAGCAAATGGTAAATTCTGTCACGAAGGGGGGGGGGGGGGACATAATATATAAAGTGCACGATACAAGCATTAAAGAAATTTGGATAACATATTTAGAATTAGGAGTATTAAATCTGTACAGTATTTAGTTTGCAGAGAGGAAACTATTTTTTTTTTTCCAACCAGTGGTATTCGAAACACTTCTGTGGTTTCAAACTAAAAATTTTCTATTACAGTTAAGTCTGCAGCTTTTAATGAGCACGTAGAAAGAGTCTTCAGAGTTTAGTCGGAGTTTTTTTCTTGAGAGAGTTTTTTTTCCTGACAACTATTTAACTATTTTAAGTAACTATTTTTGAAAAAATTCTACTTCTTTCAGACTTTTCAAATAAATTAACATTTTCCGAAAATAAAAAAAATATACAAAATTTAGGCAAAACGCATGATAATAATTAATTATTCGTATTTCAAATTTGTATTTTATAGATATGACTTTAAAAAAAAGTTATTTTACAAATTGTTTTATTTTACAGAAAATTAATATGAAAAGATTGTCAGATTGACAAAGAATTCTTTTATTTTATCCTCGATAATCCTTTTTTATTTATTAAGAACATATCGCTCACCCGCAAGAAAAGTGACACATCTCACAGAAATTCATTTTGCGTTTTATTCCACTAAAAGATTTGTCATAGGTGCGTCTTGCTACACAAACAGTTTCATAAGTTTAGCTACATGAAAAATCACGTTATTATGCTATATCTCCATTTGTAACGAAAGAAGAGAGGTGGATTATGTAATGAGGTAAAATTATCCAACCCTCCAAACCACATCCTAAGTTTTCATTCTTATGTGCTTTACGCTTTTATGCACATTTTAATTCTTGTATGCAAAGCTAAGTGCTATAATTTCATGTTACAGTAAAATCATGCACATTTTCTTTTGCCTCTCCTGTGAAATTTACTTTTGTCGAGATGTGTTACTTTTCTAGCGGGTGAGCGATATTTTGTATTTATTACGTGTGAAACAAATTTTACTTTAAGAAAAGGGGGGTGGGGGTTCATTATTACCATTAAATTGATATTTACTCATTTTAAAAATTTAAACAAAGTTTTATCTAATAAACTTTAATTATTATTACTATTATTATCATTATTATTATTATTATTTACAAAAAAGAACCTTTACAATCCATTGTAACTTAAATTGTTTGGAACCGATAAAAAGAAAAGATAAAATACATTGGAAAATTCTCCAAAAAGAAAATTTTAATTAAAGACAGTCTCATAAAATTATTGCGCATCTGAGTTCGAAATCTTTTGTATTCAAAAACAAATAACGATAAAAAAGAACATCTGCTGAAAATCAAAATCGTCTGCGCACAGATGAGAAGATGCCGGAAGTTTACTCTGTTTAGAACATCACGAAGTCTACAACACTTTTTTATAAAATAAGAGAAAGAAGCCCGCCATTTTAAAATATTACAAATACACGGATATTATAAATGAGACGTAAATGTAAGTCTTATTTAATTTAAATGTTTTATCCCTGTTTTGTATATTATGATGACTTAAATAGTTTTATGTTATATTAGTAAGGGACTGTTCTGCAATTGTTTTCAGAAACATTTTCCTATTCGATGCTGCGTTGAAAAATATCTTAATCTGCGATCACTTAAAAAGAAAAGAAAAAAAAACAGCTGCGCAGAGACTGATTCATAACTGCATTCAGAGTGGAATTAATTTAAAGATTAATTTGCTGTTACTTGAGATTGAAAATATGTTGAGACAATGATTTGGAATTTTTTTCGGCTTCTTACTGTTTTGTGTTTCCTGATTACTAACACTTACAGTATTTATAGACATTATTATTTTGGAGTTAAATATGATTTTCGATTGTTATGATATTACGAAACTATTTCAGATTAGAAATTAGCATTATATTGGGAAAATGTATTTTTACGTATTACACTAGTGAAACTTTTCAAAGATTTTTCTTTTAGTGCTAATAATATTTTAAATTATTCTTTAAATTCATAAATCTTCATACCAATGGTTTTCAGATTTAGCATTTGCCAAAATTATAAAATAATAGAAATTTCTTATAACATATGCAAAGATTTTTTAGATATTGTTAAATCTAATAATACATTTAATTCATCTATTGTAATTTATTGTTGTTTAATAGTACAATTATAAATACTAATTATTATTTTTAGTGTTTTTCAAATTGGTATATTTATTTTTTTTAATTGTATATAAGCATTTTTTTTTTGGTTTGTGATTTTAATCTAACATTTAATTATGGACATTCTGAAGCGGTTATTAAATTTTCGTCTATTATAAAATTATTTTCTAAGTTTATGATATACGTAATTACTGGCACTAAAAGTAAAATATGATATTTAAACATTGAAATAAAAAGTTTTTCGTGTCTAATAGGAAGTTTATAAATTAAACTACTTTAGTATATATATATATATTTAGGTTCATATTTATTTACATAATATAGGAGTGAATATTCTTTTAAACAGATTAACAGTGTTTAACTTCGGTTTGCCTGTCCGTTTTTCTGTATGGTGTATATAAATGCTACAATTCGTATACAGGGCTACACAAAAGTACTCGTAAGGGTTACTGCGTACGGGCACAAATGGTTTAAAGGTGGTTTTTAAATGAGTTGTTCTTTTTTACACTGAAATGCATTTAATTTGCCAAGAAATGTTTGTAGAATATAGATAAAATGATATACAGGGTCACGTAAAGAATTGGATACATGGCCGTCTGTAAATCATAATTTCTGGAAATGTGATTTCAGCAGTTTTAAAAGTGTCTTAGTTTGAATTAAATTTTAACTAAATAGTGGCGTGTAATAAAGGTTCTAGGTAAATTACAGGATTGTACAAAAGTATTTAAGTATCTTTCCATTTATTAGTATAAATTGCTGAAAGAGAATTTCAACCTGTTATGTTTCAATTGCTAAACTAAATTTCCCCATTATATAGTATATATATCAACCTACAGATCAAATACAGGACTGTTCAAAAGAATTTGAAAACATATTTGGCTATGGACGGTAACTGCTGAAATCAGTTTTTCAAATGTTTTATGCGTTTTCTAAAATGTTTACTTAGTTATCTTATTTACGTTATTTCCCTAAATTACGATGTCTTGTTAAAGCATTCAGGAAGCGTTGGAAAGTGTTTTATAATCTATGCTTAACGCATGATTTTTCTTACTTGTTTTTTTTCTTTTTCGCAGATCAGTCTTTTCCTATAAAACATACAAAATCTATTTAGGTCATATTCACAAAATACAATATACACGGGAATAAAAAATTTAAATAAATATGGCTTATAATGTCGTATTTAATAAAGCAATGACTAATCATAATACATTAAAATCTTACACATTCTTAATATCGAGCTTGTACTCAAGATCAAGCTTGGAATTTAATAAAAAAAAGATGTCAGTTGATAAGCATTGTTTTTTAAGTGGAAAATTTAAAATATTTTAGAAGAATAGGACTCCAAAATAGCGATATTTTGCTAAAAAGTATGGTAAAAATATAAGATTTTGCATTTCAAACAAAACTTTATTTCAAAATTGTGCATTTTAAAATACATCACAGTGCTTATGACAAGAACCATCACAGTATTAAAACTTGGAAATTTTTCCAGAGAGAAACATTCGGCTTGCATACAATATTTCAAATGAAAATCAAATTTTAAATTAATTGCTTAAAAGGTGCAAAGGCTAACATAGTGAAAAAGATTCCTTGCCGGGACTCGAACCCGGGCCATCAGTATAGTGCACTGACATTCTCCCGACTAAACCACATGGAACGATACCCAGCCTGGAAAATTTCTCACTATTGCATGTTGGCAAGGCTACAAAAGCAGCACGAGAAGGGATATTTATCGTGAGCCACCGACATGTGGCAAACACGAAACTTAATTAAATCCAGATTCGATTGAAACTACATTAGTACTTGGAAATTTTTCCAAAGAGAAACCTTCGCCTTGAATGCAATATTTAAAATGAAAATCAAATTTCAAATTAAAACTACCTTTTAAGCATGTAATTTGAAATTTGATTTTCATTTGAAATATTGTATGCTAGGCGAATGGTTCTCTCTGGAAAAATTTCCAAATATTAATATAGTTTCAATCGATGCTGGATTTAATTAAGTTTCGTGTTTGCTCCATGTCGGTGGCTCACGATAAATATCCCATTTTGTGCTGCTTTTGTAGCCTTGCCAACATATAATAGTGAGAAATTTTCCAGGCTGGGTATCATTCCATGTGGTTTAGTCGGGAGAATGTCAGTGCGCTATACTGATGGCCCGGGTTCGAGTCCCAGCATGGAATCTTTTTCACTATGTTGGCCTTTGCGTCTTTTAAGCAATTAATTTGAAATTTGATTTTCATTTGAAATTATCACAGTGTTTATGACAAATTCGTCACAAATGACACATATTTCACAAATTGGTTACAATGTGACTTCAAAACATTGTCACATTCGTCACAGGTTCGTCACAAAGTTAATGCCAAATTAGTCACAAATGACACACTTTTCACAAATTAGTCACACCGTGACTTCACAGAGTGGTCACAATGTGACGTCACAAACGACCTCTAAAACGGCCATAACGACCTCGCATTCTAGTCACTATGACGTCACATCGACGTCACGTGACGTCACATCGACGGTCACAAAATCACAGTGTGACTTCACAACGACGTCGCCGTGACGTCACCATGCCTTACGGGTTACACCTCCACTGAGTATTAATCAAGCATCTATGTTCCTAAAAAGATTATAGCTGCTTGATTTTTAAAGAAACCAAATTACTTACTCATAAAGTGATATTCCAATACAGTGATCTGCTTAGAAAGAACTTAGGTCCTTTAAAGGACCCTTCACAAACTTTTCCCCCTCAAAAAAGAGCCCTTCACAAAACGTTTCCACCTCCAAACTGAGCTTTTTACAAGTTTAATTATCAAGAAGTAATTTAATCCTTCTATCACTTTTATGCATAATAGAAATATATGCATATATCTCCTTAAAAGTATAAACAAGAAACTGAACATAACGATTCTTTGAAATTTAGAAAATTATGACTAGATTTTTCACAAAAATAAAAAGACGTATTAATGAAAATATCAAAAAATAAAATAGTTCTCTTTGGATGTATTTGAAAAGTGAAGTGTCACGCCGTTTTTAAAACTAAGAGATTTTTATCGCTATTATTTTAAAAAATAGTAAAAATTCATCTTTAGTCATAAACGAAGATTTCTTGTAAAACATTATCTCCATACCACAGTATTTCTATACGTGGCGATCTGATTTACCGAAGGTGGTTAGTATCGCATGAATGGCGGAATACAAATGGCCAAACAAATATCAAGCTATAATATTAAAAATAAGTATAATACAAGGCTCACTTATACCCCTCTTACGGCTATATATATATCCATTTAAAAATTAATTAAAATGTGACTAATATACAGATAAAAAGAGCCTGCAAAAAGGAAAAATAGAATAGCAAAACGACAGCGTAACGACTCCTCCCGCTTATTTTCCGAGTGGCGGAAAAGTAAACATGCTTTCTGTGTGTTGAGTTGATAACTTCCTTCTCATTCTCCCATGACATGGAGTCAGAAATACAGCTACATGAGGGCTGCTGTCATCTCGAGGGCCCGGGTTCGAGTCCTTGGGTAAGACATTTATGTAATTGTGTATGTCCCATTGTAGTTATATAATATATGTAATGGAAAATAAAAATTGTAGTGACTTGTTGTTTCTATGTATAATAAGGATCATTCGAGGCGACAGCCATTGTAGCTATAGGCCCCAAAGCATTCTCCACCTCGGTGGACTTCAAATGTCAAATGACAGCTACATGATCAAAAATCAAATGTTGCAACGAAAACTTTGTTTTTGAAGAAGTAACTTTTATGAAAACTGGAATTCACGCCTGATAGAGGATAAGGGCAAATTATGCATGTAATAACCCCACCTATATTTTTCAACTTTAATCGTGGATGCTACCAAAATGAGGGAAGGGGGGGGGGAGGGACCCTGCCCCTCCTTAGATTTTAAAATTTAAGTAACTAGATATTTCTTTTTGTTATGTTTTCAAAAACAATATAAAATGTATTATTTTCGAGTAACTAAATTAAAAGAGCCCCTTTTCTTTAATGTTAGTATGTGCAAAATTCTTAGTTCCTCTTTTTTAAAGAGGTGCTGTTTGTGTTGTTTTATGATGGCCAATTGTCTACACTTGGGATATTGGGCCGAAGGGTGGGGGGGGGTGCCTGGGGTCTTTTAAAGGGAAGCTAATCCGTATTTAAGCAAAGAAATCCAAGGTTCGAAGAAAACCACGAAAAAAACTCCGAACGACTAGGCCGACGGGCGCGATTGGGTTCGAACCCAGCATCTCCCGTCTACCAGCTTTGAGAGCAGAACCTCTCGGCCACTGGTGAGGTGGTTTTGAAGAGGAATTAAGGATTTTGAGCTAGGACGACAGGAGTGGCATGGTGGAAGAAGGGGGGGGGGGAGCGGAGTGCATTGTATCCCTTCCTGCATTTTGAAATTTAATTAACTAAAATTTCTTTTTTTTTGTCAGATTTAGAAGAGCACAGTAAAATATATTCTTTTCGGAAAACTTAAAATGAAAAACTAAATAAGACATTTTTAGAAAAGGTAGAAGGGAAATTGGGGGCCCTCGTTAGATTTTGAAATTTAACTAAAGTATTTTTTGTGCGTGTTTGAATACGATTTTAAATATTAATGAAAGGGACTTTGAAATAATTTGGAGATTTTTTTTTTTTTTTTTTTTTTTTAGGGTGCAATTCTTGTACGTGTTAGACTTCGAAGGGTTATTTTTACTGGTGGTAATTTAAGAGAAATTTATGACAAATTTTAGGATAAAAAGGGGACTTTGAAATACTTTCGTGATTATTTTTTTTCGTTTTAGAGGGAATATTTTGAGATTGAAAATTTTGAGCTTGTTAGAGTTAGAGGTGAAATTGTTACTGGTTATAATATTAGGAAAAATTGTGACAAATTTAAGGTCAAAAAGTGCTTCGAAAAAATTTCGTGATTTGTTTTTCTTTTTAGGGGGAATTTTCGGAGATTGAAATTTTTGAGCGTGTTAGAGGTAATGTTACTTGTAATAATTTCAGAAGTTAAAAATTTTTTATTGTACGGATGGAAGACTTGTCATTGACTTAATGATTGGACTTAATGATTTCCGTGTATTATCTAAAATATTAATTTAGAAATTTATTAAAATTATTAACGAGGAAACACAGGCATATCAAAATCTTAGATACCATAATGTGCAATAATAAAACTTTCAAGTAAAACCTTCATATTACCTGCATGAGAAACAGTTTTCATTTTCCCTGAAAATATCTCAAGCGATTTCACGAAAATTTTCTAAGTCATTGAAGATGATTTGGGGGTGATAACTTACAGAAATAAACCTGTATGAAATCTTTTAAAAAGCGGTATACTTCTCTTAAGAGAACCTTTAGTTTTCATTTTCCTTAAAGATACCCGCTGAAACCTTCAAAATGGCTGCAACATCTCAAAAATTTTAAAGGTTTGTGTCTGATTTTTTTACCTGTATTTGGTTTAAATAAATCTAATATTTTCACTTTTAGTGTTTTTTTTTAAACACATTGACAGCAAAGGTTCCCTTATAATCAGGGTTGCAAGCGCTGCGCAACAAATGACTGATTTTCACCACTAAATTTTAGTAATATTCTTCGCCTTATTAAATTTCAGAAATGCTGACAATAAATAAGGTGAGAAATACTAAAAAAATTTAATGGTAGCAATCAGCCATTTGTTGCGCAGCGCTTGCACCCCTGCTTACAATACTCTTTATTGACGTATAATTTTCATGATCTGCCTGGTTTAAAATTTTTTAAGTTGCTTACACTTTTTCAAACAGGACCTGATATCCCATATCAAAAAAATAAACGCATGTGGAACATAGACCCTCCTGGTCCACTTACCCCATTTTTATGGGGCAACTGGACCCATGAGGAAAGAAAGATGAAATATGCATATTTTTATATTTTTAAACATTAAAATTTAATTTTGAGCATTTCTGTCTGATAGAGGGAATCTAACTGAATATATTTATAGATGTTCAGTCTTTAATTCAACTGAACATTAGCTTTTTGAAGCTGAATTGTTAGAAGCTTTTGAGTCACATTGTAAAATCATGGCCCAGTTGCTCAACTAACCTTACCTGCTTAAATTAAAATTCAAAGACTGTCAGATCCATACGGTTACGTAATGGATACAATTTCTGAATACTAGGCCTTTCCGCTTTCAAAAAAAAAGGACGGTGCTCTGGATTCAGACAGATGTATTTTTTAAACATTACTTTGATTCTTTTAATTTTTGAAAAGCAATTTGGTGAAAACTTAAAAAAAATGTATTGGCATTATAATTCAACAAGACGTACAACTAATGTAAGAAATCCGCCTACAATAGAAGACACTTTTGTGTCTGCGAGTAGATCTAGTATTTAGGAGGAGGTGTATGAATAATAGTAGGAGAGCTGTTGAACATTTTGGAGTAGCTATTTGAGGCACCCTGAAAATTTGTGCAACACTTCTTTTGTAATGGCTGAATACAAAATCGAATGTCTGGCTGAAGAATCGTGGCCCAAAAACTGTGCCAGACACGTGTCAAGTGCCATTTTTTGACTACCCAAAAAAGGTATTTGAGGCACGCTGAGATTGAGACAGAATAATATTTATACTTAGAAAAAAAATATTTTGAAAACGACAGACACTTTAGTCGGCCCAAAAATTGTAAAAATGGCACTTGACACGTGTCTGGCACAGTTTTTGTACCGACTAAAGTGTCTGTCATTTTCAAAATATTTTTTTCTAAGTATAAAAATTATTCTGTCTCAATCTCAGCGTGCCTCAAATACCTTTTTTGGGTAGTCAAAAAATGGCACTTGACACGTGTCTGGCACAGTTTTTGGGCCGACTAAAGTGTCTGCCATTTTCAAAATATTTTTTTCTAAGTATAAATATTATTCTGTCTCAATCTGAGCGTGCCTCAAATACCTTTTTTGGGTAGACAAAAAATGGCACTTGACACGTGTCTAGCACAGTTTTTGTGCCGACTAAAGTGACTGTCATTTTCAAAATATTTTTTTTCTAAGCATAAATATTATTCTGCCTCAATCTCAGCGTGCCTCAAATACCTTTTTTGGGTAGCCAAAAATTGGCACTTGACACGTGTCTGGCACAGTTTTTGGGCCGACTAAAGTGTCTCTCGTTTTCAAAATATGTTTTTCTAATTATAAATATTATTCTGTCTCAATCTCAGCGTGCCTCAAATACCTTTTTTTTTGGTGGGGGGGGGTAGTCAAAAAATGGCACTTGACACGTGTCTGACACAGTTTTTGGGCCGACTAAAGTGTCTCTCGTTTTCAAAATATTTTTTCTAAGTATAAATATTATTCTGTCTCAATCTCAGAGTGCCTCAAATACCTTTTTTTTGTGATACCTTCCCTAAAATGTTTAAAAGCTCTTGGACTATAAAGCAGATAGATTAGTGACTTTCGGTTGGGAGTGAAGTATCTGCGCAAATGGAGTTATGAATAAAGAGGAGGAGACATAATGTACTGTCTACCAGTTGCGAGTGAAGTAACTGAGGAGGTTGCCACAAGATGGCGGCTATTTTCAATATCGTACCAGCAGTTTCTGATTACCGCCTGGACAAACTTCCCACCAGTAAATTTGGGTAGAAAATTTCATCTTATTTAAGCGCCTTATTCATGGAAATATTTAATTACAAATATGGTAAAATTTCCTATTTGTTTTTGCCTTTTTCAGTCTGCCACTTTATTATAATCTTTTTCACTTAAACTGAAAAGTGGTTACCTAGGTTGTCACAAAATGGAGGAAACGCACGACCTGAATACAGCTAAAGTATACTTACACAAGTAAAAATGAATATCTGCTTTTGCCATTATTTATGACTGAAATTTAGCATTTAATAAGGTGTTTAATTAAGAAGGAAATTTCTATTCAAAATTTACTGGTGGAAATTTCATCCGGTGAAAATCAACCCCCACGAAAGCGGTTACAGTTGAAGCTTCACTATTTTAAGGACATGTCAGTTCCTTTATATTAATATTTTCATGGCTGCGCATGTGTCCCGGAAATGGCTGTTAATGTTTGCTTACATCAGATAAAGAACACCTGATTAACGTAGGTCCAAACTTCCACCAGTCAGTTTCAATATAATATTTTGCATTGTTTAAACGCCTTATTGATATTTCATTTCTGTCACCTATAAAGGAAAAAAAGTGTATTTGTTTTTACTACTTGAAGTTTGTCTGGAGGTTTTATAATCTCTTTGACTGACAATGACAGAAGAATTGTTTATTTATTCACAATATGTGGAACGACAGGTCGTTGGAGTATACCCTCTAGACCAGGGGTTCTCAATCTATGAACGCGTACCAGTACTGGAACGTGAAGCTCTGTTTACTGGTATGCGAAAGTCTGATACTGATACGAGAAATGAAATAAAAATTACAGCATGTGAAATCAAAAAGCAGTTAGAACCCACTTCCATCCCGCCTCTTTCTTGATGTGTCACTTCACTGGTATCGTGGCGTTTCTTCTCTGTTACTGTTTTGACATCGTTTTGCATGTATTTTGGATTAGAATTTTTAGATTAATGCAACAATATTCGGTAGATGTTGAGTTGACATTTCATACACACCGAAAAAAAAAAGTTTCCTGCTATTGCTATATTGTATGTGTGTATATTACTTATTTCAACGAACTTCGATGTCGAATAATTAATGAGCAGTTTACTTTCGAAAGGTATGTTAATTTCTTATGTAGGTTATTCACTTATTAAATTTTCTTATGTGTATCTTACTACTGATATAAACATAGTATTTATATAACAAAACAATGGTGATCAAGGCGACTTCATATGTGTACTTTTTTCATGTTAACAAAACTACGGAATAGTATTATATTTAAGTATATTTTTATTTTTCACCCAAAAATGATACACTTTATATACAGGGTGTCCATAATTAAACGACCCTACTTTAAAGTTGTCTACAGACAAAACTATTGTTCATAAAGTTGTGGAATTTTGGGAAAGACATAATAAAGGGATGAGAATTTGTTTAGGCTAAAAAAATTGTAAATAAAGTAATTGAAAATTTTGACACCAGAGGGAATTTTATAATAAATTACACATTTACAATTATGATAGTTTAAAATTTTTATTTATTAACTCAACCTTACTCTACAAACAGCTTTTCAAGACATTTTAATAGCTTTTCCCTGAATATACTGCGGTCAACTGTGGAACAAGCTATCTTACGATTCCAGATGATATCTGAAAATGATGAAAATGATGCAGAACATGTTTGGTTATAACAAAATTTGTTAAACTATCGTAAATGTATGCTTAATGTGTAATTCATAAAAAAATGGCCCACTAATTTTTGTTTCTTTTTTGCTCACACATATTCCCATACTTTTATTATGTCCCCCAAAACATTTCACAACATTCTGAACAACAGTTTCGCCTGTAGACAACTTTAAAATAGGGTCGATTAATTATGAACAACCTGTAAATAAAGTTTTTTAACTAACCTAATGCTAAATATGTAATTTATTAATAATCGCCCTCTGGTGACGAAATTTTAAACTAGTTTTATTTATATATATATATTTAGCTTAAACGAATTCCCTTACCTGTATTATGCCTTTCCCAAAATTCCACACTTTATGAACAATAGTTTTGTCTCTAGACAACATTAAAGTAGGGTCGTTTAATTACGAACACCCGGTACATTAAAAAATATTAAAGTAAATATAAGCGCCAATTTAATAATTCAATCATGTAAATCGGAATAATCTCCTCAGACGGAAACACAATAGACTGAAAAAATATTTCGTTTTACACATGTTTCGTTTACACAGATTTTTCTATATTAGATTTGAGTTTATCACCTCGTGGAACACGAGGCAGTATGATTTTTTATTTAGTGGTACTTAGGTCTAAGAGTTTAAGAAACACTGGTCTAGACGATACAATGCGGAAATGGACCATTCAAAATGTCCAAAACAATTAAATCCCATAATCGTCGAATGATAAATGTCGATCGCAGTGACATCTATTACCCCAATCCTTATACAATGGTTACATTGATAACAGCTAGCAGATATCGCTGCAATCGACATGTATCTTTCCCGAATCGTTCATCACCTATAGGATTCTATTTTTTAGCACTTTTTGCAGCAACACCGAAAGCGCAGGTTGGCACAATATAATATTCTAGACACTATAGCCGGAACACTTAAACCAGTAAAAATGAAT
Organism: Maratus speciosus; assembly: GCA_963932465.1. NCBI lineage: Eukaryota > Metazoa > Arthropoda > Arachnida > Araneae > Salticidae > Maratus > Maratus speciosus. The sequence goes on from OZ010794.1 coordinate 216,060,957, forward strand.
AGATATTTTATCTTAATTATGACAGAAATTCTGCATTGAGTGAGAATTTCTATTGATATTTACTGGCAAATGTTTAATATGTTTTCCAATGGAGTTATGAATAAGAAGGAGGAGACATATAGTGTACTGTCTACAAGTCTCGAATGAAATAACTGAGAAGGTTGTCACAAGATGGCGGCTGTTTCTTTTATATCGTATAAACAATTTCTGATGACCGCCTGCGCAAACTTTCCACCAGTAAATTTGGATAGAAAATTACGTTTTATTTAAACGCCTTATTCATGGAAAAGTTTTATCACAAATATGATAAAAATTTCTGTTTTTTTTTACTGGTGTAAGTTTGCCCATATATTATAATCTTTTTCACTGACTCTGACAGGAAGGATGTCTAAGTTGTCAGAATATGGCGGAACACACAGCCTGATTACCGCCAAAATAGACTCCTACCAGTAAAAATGAATATCTGTTTCTTCCATTATTTATAGCTGAAATGTTGCATGAATAAAGCGTTTAATTAAGGAAAAAATTTCTATTTAAATTTACTGGTGTGAATTTTCCCTGAGGTATTCAAACACCGCGAAAGCGGTTACAGTTAAAGCTTTACTATTTTAACCCCTTCGGGACGGGAGCCTTTTACGAAATTTTTAATCGTTTGTCACCGTTTTTTAAAAACAGAAATTTATGTCTTCTTGAATCGAGAAAATACGCTGATTAAATAAGGCAAATTTTACAGTAAATTTTTACTAGTGAGGAAAAAGAAGGATTCTGAGCACTTCATGCGGCATGTATACGTGCCGCTCGTCCCCAAGGGGTTAAGTTTATGGCAGTTCCTCTTTATTAGTAGTTCCATGTGTTTTCCCGTCGGTAATCAGTTACGGGACAGCTGTTACAGTTTAAACTTCACCATTTCGAAGATTTATCAATTTTTGTAAGTTCATAGTTCTATGGAAAGGACACATAAAATGCAATAGTATTTAAATTTCTTACGCAAAATTATTTTCTTTAATTATATAATAAAACTTTAAAAACAAAGAATTGCCCCGATTTTTTATAACATACCTGCTTAATATACATTTAGAAAAAATAATTTCCGTTTTTCCATTAGTAATTGACATAAATAATTTAACTAGGAATGTGGCCATAAACAAAATATAGCTCTAAAGGAGTGGTTTGTAAAATATCATTTAGACAAATGCAATAAATCTAAATAGGACTACTATTTAGGCCATGAAGAACTTGTTTAATAGGAAAAACATTAAATAAGATATTGAATATATGTACACCGAAAAAACCGAACGGTTTAATATCGGCAGAAAGGCTAATAAAGATATGATAGAAAAAATATGTTTACAAGTAAATGCCTGCAGGGGTTTTCAACCACTCAATCGAAATTCGAAAACAGCTGATCTACCACTATTTCCGATGTATTTAAAAAAAATTTATCTATATAAGATATATATATATATATATATATATATATATATATATATATATATATATATATATGGAGAGAGAGAGAGACAGAGTGAGAAAGAGAGAGGGGGGGGGGGGAATCTGAAGCAATATATCAGGAATTATGCATACAGTAGAATAAAATCTGTTTCAAAAAGTTTTTTCTTATTTTTTATACGAATTTCCTTTTTTACCAAAATTAGGAATATTAAAATTCGGGTTACCCGTATCACCATATTATATGAGGGTGTGCCATACAAAGAAATTTATATTGGTAAAATATTAAGTAACTTGATCTAGAGGGCTAAATTGTATTTTTTAATCAAAATAACTTGTTTTACTGTTTTTATGGAGAATATTTTTAATAGCATTAAAAATAATTTTTGAAGACAAAAAATAATATCATAATTATTATTTCATTTTATTATAGTTACTTTTCATCGGGTTGTGTATATATTTAAAGAACTGAATGAGGAATTGGGGAGGGATTATAGTTAGAGCGTGCACAGTACGTGTTAAATTTGTTAGCGCCATTTTCATCTCCAGCGGCCGTTTACCAAAACCTAAGCATTACGTGCACACTATATGTAAACTTATTCCAATACATTTGCGGCAGTTTCTTCTCCTGAGATATATTCGCAGAACAGAAGTTCGTCGCAATATACGAAAGATAGCTACTAATAATATATATGTTCCACCATCCGTTATTTAACACCTTGAAAGTCACCGGTATATTACATATACCACTAAAAATTAATTCCCAAGTGCCACATCAGTTTTTAGGAATAAAATTTTCCTTCTTATAATATACCAGAAGAAAAGCTTCCTTCATAAATCCCGGTGCCATTCAATCATTTTAGTAACAGAAATACATTGCCCCTGAAGGGGTTAAGACAATCCATCCCACTGACCTAAGAGAAGTGAACGTTTAAAATTCAGTGTCTAGACTTAATCTAATACTAGTTAAATATCTCCGTTTTGATCAATTTTTTCAACAACAACAACAGCATAAAAATAGCAAATAAAGCCTTTGTGCAACAATATTTAAAAAGCAGAAAAACAGCGTTTAAAAATGCACAAATAAAACACGAAAAGCAACAAACAGCTGTTTCGAATCTGCTAGCGAGATTCTTCTTCAGTGCAAGAAAGGGAAAAAAGAACAGCGTGCTAGAAAAAGCAAGGCTGAGAAAAAAAAATAAAAAAATACCCCCTTTTTTTTGCTCAGCCTTGCTTTTTCTAGCACGCTCTTCCTTTTTCCCTATCTTGCACTGAAGAAGAATCTCGCTAGTAGATTCGAAACAGCTGTTTCCTGCATTTCATGTTTTATTTGTGCATTTTTAAACGTTGTTTTTTCTGCTTTTTTAACAACAACAACAAGACTTTTAAGAGAGCTCTGTTTTAACTTCAAAAATTTCTTAAAGTCATCTGCTTAGGTTTAATGTATAATGGCTTTGACATTGGTATAGGCGCTTGAATAAAAAATATATATACGTAAGTAAATATAAAATAAAAGAGGTATGCCTTTTGTATATTTACAGAAACCTTTTCAAAATATTTGATGCATCTATTTGCATGAAATTTTGAATGTCGTATTTCCCACTCATCCGAGATATTCAGCAGGAGACGATGTTTCTTGAATGTGTGATGAGGTGTTTCTAAGAAATGTTGAAACTTCTGCAACGGATAAAATTTTACGCATGTAAAATTTTCAATAATCCTGTTCACATTTAACCAGGACAGTGGTTGTGATATATCTTCCATCCATATATGTAGCTGAAATAGTATGAAATTACTTTCAGGTCTAAAATGAAAATTCTGTATATAGTAACTAGTTTTTAAGTTTTTTATGAAGATAAATTTTTCAATGGAAAATATTATAAAAAAAATTATGTAATACGTTTATTGACTTAAAATTGAAAATATCTCATGCACACGTTTGTTTAAAATCTGCATGAAACAACCCTTTATGTTTTTTTTTTATTTCCAGGACAGCAGGAAAAACGGTGATAGTCTTTAAATAAATATGAGGAGATTGACATATGTTTGCTTAATAAGCATATTACTGTTCAAGAATTTTCGAACTGGGCAAACTTCAAGATAATTCTTTGGCATACACAGTTGAAATTAGGTATGAAATAGAAAGAATAAAGAATATCTTCTAGAAATACACATTCGACAATCCGTGTAAAGGGGAAAAACGAAAAATGGCTTTCGTGTAACTGTTTGCTATTATCATGGCTTTCCTCCGAGGTACTTAATTTGTGGAAATAATAAAATGAAAGTAAATATAAAATGAAAGCGAAATAACTTATTGCATATTTAAAAATAACTTTTAACCCTCTAGCTGCGCAACCTGAGATATTCTCGGGCATGTATTTTTCCGTATAATTGATACTATTTGGTTATTCCCACCAGTTATTTTTTAGCGAAAACTTTGTCTGATTTAATCAGGACATTTACCCCGATTACCATAGTCAGAAATTTATGATTTAAAGAACCCGTGATAAAAGATTAAAAACTTTGTAAAAGACACTCATTGCGAAGAATTACTTACGCAGCGAGAGGGTAAAAATCTTTTGTTGCAGTTATTAACCCTAGATCTACCGGGAATTTTATTCAAGTTTTAATAAAACGTTCTACACCAGAATTTTTATTTAAAACTATTTAACTTATTTATTTACCTTATTTTTGTCTGGTTTATATACTTAGTTTATTTTAAAGAAATTTCTGGTTTGAATGAATATTTTGTATGTACCTGTCGGGTCCAATGGACCCGTCTGGTAGACGGAGGGTTAATGTGCATTTTTATGCCCTATTTATCACTCCTTCGAGGACTATCGAACCCAAGGATGTATTTTTAACCCTTTCAGGGTACGCAATTGGGTTTCCGTATTGTTGAATTTATACCGGAATTTTAAAAAAATCAGCTCAAAATATGGAAAAGCAATTTTTTAACTTTTCCACCAAGGTTAAAAAAGTAAAATTTAATTAAAAGTTTCTGGTGTGAATCGTGATTAAAATTATGTGGTATATAATATGTATACCGCCCCTCAAAGAGTTAAAAATTAATAAAGAATTTGAACAAAAAATCGAAATTTTCTGCAGCATTTAAAATTTTACGTATGTAAAATTTTAAATAAAATCGCTTACAAAGTGAGTATGACGTATTTTTTGCAGGTTTCGGCATTCAATGTTTTTCTAATCATTTATAATTTATTTTGTACATATTGTACTATTTTTGAAATATTGTTAAAAATAGTGGTGCATTATTAATGAAAGAAATATTTCTAACGGATTTCGGGCTTTCAGTTTCTTTAAAATCATTTCTTAGTTATTTTTCACGAATAATCTTTTTTGAATATTCATGAAAGATAACGATGAATTATTAAGAAAAGAAAGCATAATAGTAATACAAATGTCACGGATTTTTTATGCACTTAAAACCATACATAAATTCATTTTTAGATCTAAAATGGACAAACTTCAAAATCTAAAACTTCTCAGATCTAAGTAAATTCGTTTAATTAAAAAAGAATCTAAACCATGATTCGATACACTATTAAAAAATAATTCAATTTACTAAAATGAATATTTTTTAAATCTGTTAATTACTTTATTAAAAGATCAACGTGTTACAATTTTCAAAATTCATATCCTTTTTTTTAATTACTTAAACGGACTTTAAAAATTGTGTCCCTATTATCTGTCCGGTAGGCAGAAGTAAAAATAAAATAAAGTCCGCTACGCAAATAACACTGGTCAACAGTGGTTTTGTTGTAGAACTAAAATTAGTTGATTCTAGATGAGTTTTTGGTGCTGATTTCGAATATGCTTTCCGTTTATCTCTAGGTGGTCCAGGTTTTGAGAAATTTGCATATTTTAATTTATGCAAATTTAAGCTTTTTTGTGCTATTTTATGCAAATTTTAGATACAATATATGTCACATCTAATTAAGTTTTCTAGACAATGACTACTTGACTATTTGCTTCAGATAAATGTCACGATTTGCATATTCTTAACATTTATTTATCAGTTATTAAGCCTAATTTGCATATTTTTCTATGGTGTAATGTTTACATTATTATCAACTTTAAAATAGTTGCCACAGAATTGACGTTATGTTTTTCTAGACTAGATTTTTATGCTGATTTCAAATCTGCAGTCTCTTTTCTTATGTCATGTATAGTTTTTTGAGTAAGACGAATTTCTACTTTTGCACGGCATTAACACAGATTTGATATAAGATGCTTTTTAGGAGTGTGTAATTCATTGACAAGAAGGTGAACAGGGTCAGATTCATATCAGAGCATAAACAAAAATTTATATAATCGAAAAAAAATAAAATAAGTAGTAGAATCTATCCTAACTAGTTGAAGTTTATCATACAAAGTATCATAAAAAGCTATTTCTGGCTTTTTTGACCAAAAACTAAAATTTCACTTTTTTCAAAAACTGGACGTGATAGAAGAAAACTGATACAAGATTTGAAATCAGCTCAAAATACTGTTTTAGAAACATATTAGCGTACTCGTGCGGCAGAAATATTTGAACATCAAGAAACATTATTACAAAAACATGAAAAATATGCAAATTAGGTGCAATATTTCACAGTCTCATGTCAGTATAATCTCAGAAACAACGTTTTTGTGAAGTAAATTAGGTAGTAATCATAACATGAAACAAAAAACCCTGTTTGATATTGCTTTATACCTTAAATTTGCAAATAATTGTATAAAATTTACTAAATTTGCATAAATTGAAATATGCAAATATCTCTCAAACTTGACGTGCTGGAGTAAATCTAAAACTAGATTCGGAATCAGCACAAAAAACCGCATAAAAAACAACTAATTTCTGTTTTACAACAGAGCAAAAGTTCAAATTTGTTGACCAGTGTAATTTATCTACCAAAAAAATCTCATTTGAATAAACTTTATTTCTAATTTAAAGACTGTGTAAAAGTGCGCAGATTTGTTTTGCTATGTATCAAGAAAAATAACACATATAATAACACAAATAATAGAACAATAAAAGAACAATAATAGAAATGTGCAGCATATTTTTAAAGATGAATAGATGATAGAAAAATGTTTTGAGATCAATAACTTTGAATAAAATAATTGTGTGTTATTTTCATTACTTATCTTCAAAAAGTATGAAAACACATTCTTCCAAATACAATGATGATCACCATGGGATCTCAGCTCCCAAATAGATACTAATATTTTTTTTTTAATTTTTAATAACAAAAGAATCATATTTTTGTTTAGTTTTCTCCTTTTAAAATCCAAAATGCCCTAAGAAAGAGATTTTTTAGATTGTAACTCATAAAGGCGAATTCCGTGGCAAAATAGATATTGAACAATGTAGATAGTGTTCTTGATTACCTAAGTTGCGAGCAAACTTAACACATTGAAGACGGATAACGTGAAATTCACGTTTTATATTTGTCAATCATTGGACACGAGTCAAGTCAATTAACGTTTTTGTGAATTGTAGGAAGAAAATAATACTGGTACCGGATATTTTTAAGTATAAAATATGAAGGTGTAATCCAAGCATGACTGCTCCTGGCTAGTTGTGAGCTCGAATATTACGCATTGTTTTCGAAATTACTAGTAGCCTTCCTTTTAAACGAAACTCCCCTTTTAGTCCAGGCAATAGGGAATTTTACCTGGCAAAATTAATGGTAGTTCTGGAAATTGACTTACTTTATGTTTTTATGTCGCTGAATCCGAATTTGTAACTTCCCACCAAATTTTGGTAAAATGGTCCCCAAAAAAGGTTTTTATAAAAAAAAAATCATTTTTTTATTGTTTTAGGGAAAAAGTATTAGAAATACAGAAAGTAGGCAAAATTTGCAACAAATTACATATATGACATTGTGATGTAAAATGAAGGGTGAGGGGATCTGCCTCGGAACATGCGCCGCGGTGATGCGTGGACTAAGTTGCGCAATTCCACTTAACCATTCACATCGTTTACATTCACCCGGCAACTCCCCCCCCCCACCAAAAAAAATGATTTTTTGAAAAAAATTGGTTTCTCAGAACAGCGCGCGGGGAATTTTTCAAGGCAGCCCTCTCCCTCCTCGTTCATCCTACGTTGTAATGTCATATATCCTATGTGTTGCAGATTTTGTCTACTTTCTGAATTTCTACGTAATTTCCCCCTAAAACAATAAAAAAATTAACTTAAAGACAGCTACTTTGGTGGGGTTCCGGGGGGGGGGGCAAATTTTTAGGGGAAGTTAAAAATTCTGATTCGGCGACCCAAAATACTTAAAGTAAACCTTATAGGGAAAGTTTGGAGGGGAGTTGGGAGGGCGAATATAAACGATGTGAGTGGTTAAGTGGAATTGCCCAACTTAGTCCACGCAGCACCGCGCACATGTGCTGAGGCAGACCCCCTTTCCCTCCATCCTTCGTCATAATGTCATATATCTAATTTGTTGCAAATTTTGCCTACTTTCTGAATTTCTAATACTTTTTCCGTAAAACAATAAAAAAATGATTTTTTTAATAAAAACCTTTTTTGGGGGGTATTTTACCAAAATTGAGGGGGGGGGGTTGCCGGGGAAATTTTCGTGGGAAGTTAAAAATGCGGATTCAGTGACCCAAAGAACATATAGTAAGCCTTTTTCGAGAAATACCATGAATTTTGCTAGCATGAATTAACCCCTATGCGGTATCTATTGCCTGGACTATTTAACCGGCCTCCTTTTTTCCCAACATCAGGCAAAATTCAAAATGGATATTTTCGGTTCTCATTTCTTTATGGTTAATAAACTCAAATTTACATAATCTAGAATAGTTAATAATCTTATCATATCAATACTTAATCTTATCAATAACATAATCTTATAAAGGTATGTGACACGATTTCCAACAATTTAATTTATGTTAAATATTTTTCATTATTTGATATTAGGGATAATTTTTATTTCAATTCAGTTAATTACAGCTAGAATTCATTTCACAAAATATAGATATGTTATTTTTTTATACTACACAAATTAAAAAACTAAATGCATCATACGCATTTAATTAATTAAATATGCAATTACTTATTGAATTTTTTGGAATTCTCCTGTTTAACCGGTTTTTCTCTTAACCGGCTAACCCTCGGTCCTGCTGAGGCCGATTAAGCGGAAGCTACTGTTTCTCTTTTTATTTATACGATTTCGACGAAGTATGCGGGAATTCAGGTTATATGCTTTTCATCACATGCCGTCTCCAATGTGTTAACAACTAATATAACCATTTCAGGGGCAAAGCACTTCCATTGGTAAAATGTTGAAATGAATCATTGACACCGGAATTTAAGTACATATTTTTTTTTTTTTTTTAATACGAAAAAGGCTATATTTCACTCACATAATAAAGGGAAAAAATTCTACAAAAAGACTGGTGTCATAGTCGCATTTGGGATTTAAAATTAAGTGGTTTCATAAACATACCACCGCCCTTGAAAGAGTTAAATTTGGTTCGGCTATGTGAGGCATAGGGATAAATAAGAAAAAAAAAATTAAGTGTGGTTAATGCACATTTAAAAAGAAAAAAATATATATATTTGAATGACGAAAGTAGATGCGAGAGTAAATGAAATAAAGCATAACAATATATAAAGGTAGGGAATTAAAAAAATAAAGATAAAAGAATTACATTATATCCGTAAAAAGCAGGCAAAAGATCTTTCGAGGAAAAAACCAGGCCATATTTTTAATAATATATTTTTTAATGTTATTAACAGATACCATATTTTTCGTTTTAATAAGAATAAAAAAAATGCTAAAAATATAGCAGATTAATATAATAAATAAAACTAAACAAGAACAGGTATGGTTTTATTTGGTATTATTTATGGCGGCCGATTATCTGCAAGAGGGATAAACAAGAACAGAGCAGACAAAGAAAGTTTTAACCCCTTGGGGACGAGCGTCTTTTGCAGAATTTTTAATCTTTAATCGGCGGATTTTTAAAACAGAAATTTTTGCCAATTTGAATCAGGAAAACGCTCGCATTTAAATAAGGCAAAATTTACAATAAAAAATTACTGGTGAGAATAATCCCCGATTCTGAACACCTTACGCAGAACGAATACCGGTCGCTCGTCCCCAAGGTTAACACCTACAGCAGAAATGTGGTGGAATCTCAGGCTTCATCATCAATTAAAAGAGCATATCTAGGGCTATTACGGTTGGCGTGTCGGAAACCTCATAGTCTGGTAATTCTGCAGCTGTTTGATTTGTATTACTGTAGATAGTTATACGGAAGTTTTTGGAAAGCGGATTGAGTTTTTTAGAGTGATGTAGTGTCTAGTTCTCTAAGGATGGTGATGTTTCTAAGATAACGGTGGTCGTTTCTGATAGTACTTAGGATGTTTTTTTTTTTGTGTGTGTGTGTTTGTGCTCCCTAAAGAAAGTTCATGTTAGTTTTAACCCTTTGAGCTCTGGTGGGTAAATTTCTTCAAAATTCCAAGTGTCACATTCGCACCAGTATCTTTCAAAGAAAAAATTCGGTTTACGATATACATGAAAAAATGCATTAAACCTTTTTGAAATAAATTTGGTCGAATATTCCGGTGCCAGTGTGACATTTCGGAATTAAAATTAAGTGGTAGAAAATTCTACCATCAGAGCTCAAAGGGTATGCAAACCCCCTGATTCGACAAGCATAAAAAGATCATGGAACTATGAACAAAGAGGAATTGACATATCCTCAAAATGGCGAAGCTTCAACTGTAACCGGTTTCGCAATGGATCATTGCTCTCAGGGTTCACTTTGATCAGTAAATTTGAATAGAAAATTTCTATCCATTTAAACGCCTTATTAATGCGCATTTTCAGTCATTTTATTGCCAATATAGCATATAATATTTTTACTGGTGGAAGTTTAATTCGACGGTAGTCAGGCCCTGCATTTCCGTTATATTGTGACAAACTAAATAACCTCCTGTTAGTGTCAGTGAAAGAGATTATAGTACCGGGGTCAACTACCACCAGTTAAAACCAACAAAAAGTTTGGCCATATTTGTGAAAGAAATTTTGCATCAATAAGCCTATAAATAAAGCCAAATCTTCTATTTAAAATTTACTGATGGAAGTTTTTTTTTCGGCTGTAATCGGAAACCGTACCTCCTCTATGAAAAATCAGCAACCCTCTTGTGACAACCTCCTCAGTTACTTCATTCGCAACTCGTAGACTCTACTCTATATGTTGCCTCTTCTTTATTCATAACTCCATTAACCCCTTAACGCTCGAATTAAATTACGGTTGAAAAATTCAAATTGCTTATTGGCACCACTTTTATGAAAAAGAAATATTCACCTTATTTAATGACAGGAAAAACGATACTAAAAATAGCCAATTTCACAAAACTGGTGGGAATCAAACAATTTGAGTAAAAGACACAGCCCGAGAATATGACGGGAGCGAGAGTTAAGGGGTTAAAGACTGATGTTCTTTGATACAAGTAATATGTAGTAATTTTTACTAATATTTTTTCTGGTACGATATTACGATTAAATAAGATATGGAAAGATCTTTAAAAAAACTGGTGGGAAATAGCATGCTCAGATTGAGTAGCGGAATTCGTAATTGGTAACTCAAATAAACAAATGAAAATTTTTGAATTTCCCATGTTTCAAAATTTCACTTCCATTTTCATAACAATGATCTCCTTTTTATAGTGTTAACTCGCCACAATGTATGTTTTTCAGCATTTAATGCAACTGATTTGTTTAAAGCGGATTTGTTTAGTACTAAGGATTTGTTTCTAGCGTAACTTCAAGAAATGAAATCGAAAAAATACTACAAAGTAGCAACCGTACATTTCAAACGTTAAAATACACTACTTGCAAATAAATTGCAATAAGCTCTAATAATTTTTAAAAATTGTAATTATAATAAACACTAATTGTAAAATATAGATCACCCTTTTCTCAGAATTCCGTTTGTCAAATATTGTAGTATACAATACTGAAAAAAAAATCAAAACATTATTCCAGTGTTCTGACATTCTTATTCATTTTTAAGTATATTTGGTAAACAATTTAAAAATATTTTTATGCTTATACTTTTACGCGAGATATAGATTTGTTTCGTAAAAGTTTTATTTTTTTTTCAGACAAGTTATTTTTATTTTTTTCAAAATTATTTTTCAAAATCAACGTATTCAATTGGAAGGCGATAAAAATACCAATTCTGTTTTGAATCGACTTTATAACTTAATTTAACATTTATTGTTTTTCATCATATTAAGGCAAATGAAAATTTTAAATTGAAATATGAAGCAAAAATATAATGAATTGGCATGTAAAACGGAACCGAAAAATAATCCATTGTAAAATTCACATATGAAGTTTGTAAGCGAAAAGACTATTACGCTAACGAAATAATACAGTACTTCATTAATATATTTAAATTAACAGAAAAATACAATTTGTTATGCGAACGAAAAATAAACGAATATTACTTTTCTTAGAGCCAAATATTTCTAATATTCGCTGTTCTATATAATAAGACGGAATTGAATGTTTTCTTTTAATAATATTTAATTTTGTTTGTTTGTTACCTTCTTTTGCATTTTCATTTCAAAAACTTTAATTAACATTTGTACTAGAATTTTACAATAAAATCATTTGTATCTTTTAGATAATTATTTGTTCATATTTACTGTAGTAGAATATCTTATGTGGTAATATTTCGCAAATTTTCTTCCTTTCATTTTCCTCAAATTAAATTTGCCTATAAGAAAAGTTTCAATTTGACGTGCATAAGAATTACAAAAAAAAAAAAAAAGGGAGGTGTATAAAACTGTAACGGGGGTAATTATATTTCTACCTGTCTCATATGAAATTGTGAAACCGTAAACGAGAAAAATAAAATATATTCATATTGCGTTTGAGATGTATTTGTAAATGTCCAGTCCAGATGTGTTTGCAGTCCTCCCTCTGGTCAGGTTTTCTAATACCAGTATGTCTGCGAAAGCATTATCCGGTATGTTTTTACAACATTTGCAAGAAACATAACCGTCTGAATTTGTTTCTAAAAAAAAACTTGCTAGAAAATGATAAATGTTTTAAATAAAGTGGTGTTAAAAAAATAGATCGAGGTAGATCTTTGTATATAGAATGTGCGATTTGTAATAATATAATTTTGAGAATGAAATACACTGGCCTCCAAAAGTTAAGGTACACGGACTAAATGCGTTCGATCGCACACGTTTTGTCGAATATCTACAAAACTTATTGGCGAATTGTTCTTGAACTTCTGGGATGCAAAGAACATGTTTCATTTCATATTTCTCGGTGAAGATTTAGTCGGGGGTACAAATAGGGGCTAATAATAAATTTAATAATAAAATAATATTTGCGATCACCTATGTAACAGGAAAGGCTGGAAATGGTTTGTCACTGAGGTAAATGACTATTTGGGTCCTGTTCAACATTTGTATGCATTTGTGTAAGCATAGCGCTCATATTCGTGAAGATGTTAACGTTTTTGTGAAAAACTCAAACTTTTTTTTTTTTTTTAGCATACAGAGTTTTCAATCAAAATTTAACACAATTTTCCAAAAACCTGACAAAGAACAGTAGAAACAGTATACTGAAATTAAAACATGAATATATTGAATATTTGATGAGATATGGGCATTTTTATGAGATAATTTTTAACTGCGCATGCGCGGCAGATTTCAAAATTTTTATTTCAGAATTTGGTAGTCAGATATTTAGGGCAACTTATATAAAAAGTCTAGTCAAATATCGCGAAAATTCACAAAGATAGGGTCGATATAGTGAATTGCTTCCTAAAAATAGCTTTATTATAAGAGATTTTACACAACTTTTCAATCAGCTCACTATATCTTTCTAAGTTTTCACAACATTTGACTGGACGTTTTATAGAAGTTGCCCCAAAATACTGAGTACCAAATTATGAAATAAAAATTTTGAATTCTTCCGCGCATGCGCAGTTAAAAATTATCTCATAAAAATGCACATATCTTATCAAATTTTCAATATATTCATGTTTTAATTGCAGTATACTGTTTCTACTGTTCCTTGTCAGGTTTTTGAAAAGTTGTGTTAAATTTGGTTGAAAACTCTGTATGGTATAAAAAAAATAAGTTTGAGTTTTTCACGAAAACGTTAACATCTTCACGAATATGAGTGCTATGCTTACACAAATGCATACAAACGTTGAACAGGACACAAATAGTCATTTACCACAGTGACAAACCATTTCCAGCCTTTCCTGTTACATAGGTGATCGCAAACATTATTTTATTATTAAATTTATTATTAGCCCCCTAATTGTACCCTCGACTAAATCTTCACCGAGAAATATGAAATGAAACATGTTCTTTTCATCCCAGAAGTTCAAGAACAATTCGCCAATACGTTTTGTAGATATTCGACAAAACGTGTGCAATCGAACGCATTTAGTCCGTGTACCTTAACTTTTGGAGGCCAGTGTATATACAGAAAATTAAAAGAAAATAACATTTCAGCATGTCCTAAACTAGGCGTGCACAACCTGAGACCCGCGGGCAAAGCGATATAAGTATGCGCCCTATCTTAAATGGTAGAAGTAACCGCAAGATTAAGAGCGAGGTCACAACAATCAAGGTCATGTGCCACGTAGCGGATGGAGTGTGAACTACAGGTAGATACCTAACTGTTTTCTTACTCACACCACTAAAATTGTAACGTTTCTTAATAAAAGTTAATAACTGAAGTGCTTTTGATAAAGCGAAGAAAACTTCGTGGTGTCAAATGCATCTGGATGCCCCTCTCGCTACGCCATTGTTTTGCAATAAATGCGGCAAACAAAATTCATTCCCATGAATGACTAAAGATTTAGAAGATACGCGCCGCACTAAAATCCCGCGTATGTGAATTATCACTCCGTCCACAAGGTGGCGCAACTGTGTTAATTTACGCCTGATTCCAGAATTAAGTTTGTTCGCTTACTTATAACGCTTTCCCCGCGGGCCACCAGGAGTACCACTATTTTTATGCAGATCAATTTTACTCACAAATTGACAGAAACTTTGCTATTAAATAATTGAAATATTACTTTTAAATTTTTTGTGGTGGCAAACAATTTTCTGGCAAAAAGGTTGTACCCTAAACAATTTCTTAAAATAACATCGACAAAAAATCAAGATATTTTGCTGGTATTCTAGTAGGTATATTTTTCATAAAAGCATTTAATACCTGAGAATATTTTTTTTTTTCCAGAGAAGATCTGGAGGATAAATATGTTCAATTTAAATGCCTTTGTCGATATATAAAGAAAGTCATTTTTTTGTATTTAAAAATAAAAATATTTTTAAATACAAAGTGCCCCTTCTTATTATCATTCAATAGGTAATTCACTAACCAGCCAATTTTAGAGATAGATACAGTAATAGAGCTTGGAATAAATAATAGAGTCATGCATAAGGAGGAGGAAACATATAGCATAGCTGCCAACTCTTCCGCTTTTTCAGACCACAAAAATTTAATAGAAAATTTTGCCTTATTTAATCGGCAGATTACGGCGATTTAAAAAGGTAAAATTTTCCATAAAATTTTTGTGGTCTGAAAAAGCGTAAGATGTTGGCAGCTATGATATAGTGTATAGAGTCTACCAACTGCTAGTGAAGTAAGTGAGGAGGGTGTCAAAAGATGGTGAGTGATTTTTTACAATAGAGTTAATGAACAATGATCAGGAAACATGTAGTGTATTGTCTACCAGTTCCTAGTGAATTAATTGAGGAAGTTGCCAGAAGATAGCGACAGTTTTCGTTTTTTTTTTTAATCGTATTAAGACCTTTTGATTACAGCCGAGGCAAACTACCACTAGTATATTTGAGCAGAAAATTTCCCCTATTTTAAGCCCCTTATTCAAAAAATATCATGAATATTTCTATTTCTTTTTACTGGTGTTAGTTTCACCAGGTAATATAATATTTTTCGTTTCTTTTTCGTTTTCGTTTTTCAGTGAAGAGAGGTTGTCACAATACGGCAAAAACGCAATGCCTGACTACCGCCGAAGTAAACTTCCACCAGAAAAAATGAATATTATTTTTTTTTTTTGCCCTCATTTATGACTGAAATTTTGTATTGTAATGGCATTTCCCGGTTTTCACAAAAATGACTGTTGGATTTTAAAATTCAATAACTTGCAAACTGTGGCAGATATTAAAAAAATTCTTGCAGGGGTGTTATGTAAGATGTCAGAAATTTTTATGCTGCGATTCTCAGTCTTAGTTACAAATAGCATCGATAGATGGCGCTGCAAGAAATAGCCGCTAAATCCAGGCTCTATTTTTGGTCTCTTTTTTCTTCCATGTGAAAAAGGGAGATTAAAATATATTGAATGGATCTCGAAGTACCAAAAATCGGGTCTGGACTGAGCACTTATTGCTCCCAGTGCCATCTACTGTTTGAAATTTGAACTAAAATCTAGAATCGCAGTAAAAAAATTCAGGCTCGATTTTTCGACCTCTATGTTTTTCCATGCGAAAAAAAAGGAGATTAAAATATATTGAATGAATCCCGAAGTACCAAAAATTGTGTCTGAATTGAGCACATACTGCTCTCAGCGCCATCTATTGTTTGAAATACGAGCTAAAATCAGGAATCACAGTATAAAAACTCCTGACATCATGCATAACCCTCCTGCAAGAATTTTTTTAATATCTGTCACCGTTTGCAAGTTATTGAATTTTAAACTCCATCAGTCATTTTTGGGACACCAATAAATAAAGGGGAAATTTTCTACTTAAATGTACTGATGGATATTTTCTCCGATGACAATGAACGTCTGCGAAAGCGGTCACATATGAATCTTCTCTATTTTAAGAACATGTCAGTGCCTCTTTATTAATTCTTCGATGTTTTTTACAACGGATCAACAGTTTCTGATTTCTGTTGAAGCAAACTTCCACCAGTAAATTTTGAATAGCCAATTTCACATTACTGCAGTGTGTTATTTATTTAAAATTTCTCTCACAAATACAGCTAAATTTCTATTAGTTTTTACTGGTGGAAGTTGACTAGTCTATTATAACCTCTTTCACTCACACTGACAGGACTTTGTTTAGGTTGTAACAATATGGTGGAAACGCAATGCCTGTCTACAGCGGAAGTAAACATCCAACATTAAAAATAAATGTCTGATTTTGGGCACTATTATGGCCGAAATTTTGTATTAATAAGGCATTTAAATAAGGAGAAAATTTATTTTGATATTTACTGGTGGAAGTTTGCTTTGCCAGCATTGACACACTAAAAGGGCACTAGACTTCGAACGGATTAAATAATAAATCCATGTTTCTATGAGATAGCGATCGTCTTTTTAACCCTCTCGCTGTGCAACCCGAGAGTTTCTCGGGCAACGCAAAAGTAGCACAAAATGCGCAACCCGACATTTCATCGGGGATGCATTATCTCCGTCTTGTTAACCCGCCTTGATAATTCCCACCAGTTTCTTTTTATTGTACATTTTGCCTTATCTATTCGGAGCATTTTCCCGAGTAAATCAGAAGAATTTTTTGTTTTGAAAAAACGGTAGCAAAAGAATAAAAATTCTTAAAAGACGCTCGTCGCGAAGGGAATTAAGTACGCAATTTTTTGAAGCTATTTTGATAAAACAATTACGCAGCGAGACGGTGAAAACAGATTACAGTTGAAGATTCACCATTTGGATGATATGTTCATTCCTCTTTATTCAGAGTTCCATGAAATAGATTTGCCTTTAACGACTATTTTTTACATCTGTCTCGAAGCACTTTCGAAATCAAAATTCTTTTATGTTCACTTTGACAACCTGTACAATAAATTTATACATTTTTTAAATAGTGGTGTGAATAGAATATAGAAATAGGCTCCAATGGCAGCCCTGCACGTGGCGTAGTATCTACAAAAGGGTGGCGAGTGGTCAGGGAAAAAACACAGTCAAAAATTGGTGTATAATACCAGTATTTTGTTAAAAAGAAATTCGCCTTCTTTAATCCCTTTATATTACTCGAAGTATTTTCTATAAGAAAATACTGGTAGTTTCCTCTTTTTTTTACTGTGTTTTTCCCTGACCACTCGCCACCCTGTACAAGTTTAGAAGGGAGAAAATGAGGATATTGTCAGAACATGGCGCAAGTTATTATTTTACATCTGATCAACAGCTCATGACTACTTCTGGAGAAAACTTCCACCAGACATTTTCGCATATTATCAGCGCCTTATTGAAGTAAAATTTATGCTAATATTTTCACATTATGGAGGAAACTCTGGTCCTGGCTCCACCAGAACAAGCGTCCAACAATAAAAATTAATTGACATTTTTGGTTTAATTACGGCAGAAAATATGTGAGAATAAGACGTTTAAATAAGCAGGTGTTTTCTATTCAAATTTACCGGTGTATTTTACCACGACGGGTTTGCCTGTTACAGTTAAGGCTTCTCCATCTGAGGATATATTAAGTCCTCTTTATTTATAGGTCATGAATCAAGTTGCCAAAAGGTTTCACATTTTTTTTCATTATATAAAGACGTATAGTACGTCAAAACATTTATTTTTTTCAGCTTATAAAATTTAAGTAGTATGCGCTCTGTGCTACATAAGTTACGTTTAGCAAACTTTTCTCAAAGTTATAAAAAATAAAACAGTGAAAATCTATTTTTATACCACCGAAACTCCCTGAGTTGCGACAAGTTAAATATTATGAATTTATGAATTTCTGACTTTTTTTCCAATTAAAATGACAAAAAAAAAAAAAAAAAAAAAAAAAAAAAAAACGCGTTTTTAGTGCGCTTTGTCTCTAAATGTGCTGGTCCGTATATCTGGTCGGAATGAGCTGTAAAATTGGATAACTAGATTTTAGGCGATCATTATTCTTTGAGTTTAAAAATTAATTTAGGGAATAGTGCATAATTAGTTTTAATATGAATGTGTAATAATTTTCGCGAATAAAAATCTCATCGCAATTGCTTGAGTGAAAATATTCCTTCTGTTAACGTAATACATGCTCAGTATATCATACGAGATTAAACTATTCTACAATGGACAAAAGGCGAAATTTCTTTTTATATCTATCCGCTTTTAAAATCAACTGATGCATATTTCCATATCACAAGACAATATTCAGCAGTAGTATAATAATGTACAAAATATTTTTTGTAACATTTTTTTTATTAAAGATTTAAATTTTTGCGTTAAATTAATTTAGTGTTATTAAACATCCGAATTTTTTTTAATATCTGCATTTATTTTAATTACCTAATATTGCAATTCAACCTTTTTTATTACTAATATATATACATATATTAATAATATATATTTTTATTACCTAATATATTCTCTTAGGAAATAATTGCAAATTGGAAAAGAAACCTTAATTTTGAAATAATCTGTTGTATATAAATTTAAAACAAAATAACTTTCTGAACGATAAGTCTTTGATTTCGCTCGACTGCAATACGCTTATTATATACCTAGCAGTATTCATGAATAAAGTTATAGCGGGGTACAAAAATAGTCTACAATTGAATAGTAGATTTTTTTTCTTTTTTCTGGAGTGTTTTCTGCAAAATTTTACAAAAACCTTCCCGGGAGGCAGCGTATGATTACAATGGAGTTATGAATAAAGAGGAGGAGACATATAGTGTACTGTCTACCAGTTGCGAGTGAAGTAACTGAGGAGGTTGTCACAAGATGGCGGCTGCTTTTTTTAAATCGGATCTTCAATTTCTGAATACCGCCAGGAGAAACATCCCACCAGTAAAATTGGACAGAAAAATTCGTCTTTTTTAAGCGTATTTTTCATGGAAAATTTTCTGAAAAATATCGTAAAATTTGCTATTTGTTTTTATTGGTGCCATTATATCTTGAAAA
Organism: Maratus speciosus; assembly: GCA_963932465.1. Classification (NCBI taxonomy): domain Eukaryota; kingdom Metazoa; phylum Arthropoda; class Arachnida; order Araneae; family Salticidae; genus Maratus; species Maratus speciosus. Next base: position 216,080,292 of record OZ010794.1, read on the forward strand.
ACTGTCAGTTTGTTTCCTTGGTTGTCACAATATGGCGGAAACGCAAGAATTAACTACCGCCAAAGTAAACTCCTACCAGTAAAAATTAAAATCTGTTTCTAGCATTATTTATGACTGAAAATTTGTAATAATAAGACGTTTAATTAAGTTGAAGATTTTTATATAAAGTTACTGGTGGAAGTTTCAACCGGCCGGAAACAACGTCTGCGATAGCGGTTACAGTTTAAGCTTCACTATTTTAAAGATATGCCAGTTCCTCTGTATTAACCCTCCGTCTACCAGACGGGTCCATTGGACCCGACAGGTACATACAAAATATTCATTCAAACCAGAAATTTCTTTAAAATAAACTAAGTATATAAACCAGACAAAAATAAGGTAAATAAATAAGTTAAATAGTTTTAAATAAAAATTCTGGTGTAGAACGTTTTATTAAAACTTGAATAAAATTCCCGGTAGATCTAGGGTTAATAGTTCCATGATGATTACTAACGGGTAACATTCCCACCTGTAAAAAGAAGCAGAAAATTTTGTTTCATTCATGGCAGAAATTTTACATGAATACGGCGTTTAGATAAGGCGAAAGTTCCTTTTAAAATTTATTGGTGTAAGTGTGCCCCGTTGATCATCAGGCCCAGCCGGGAGGTCATTATTACTGTAGGTCAGGGACGGCGAAACTAAGCCACGCGTGCCACTTTTGGCACGCGAAAGAATAACTTTGGGGCGGCATTGCTTATGGCTCTAAATCAAAATATCGTTAAATTTGAGAAAATCGCAACTGATTTTTTTCTAATTTCGATTAAACGGAAATTGAAAAATTTTAATAACGGCGTATTATATTCCAATCAAGTTAATTATGGTCTCAAAAATGTTTCAAACAATGAAGATATTTGAAAACTATCGGCAAGAATTGATTATTAGACATCACTAAGTTCTGAAGGTAACGTTATGGCAGCTTTGAATTTATTTCAGAGCTATTCGAAGAAACTGGCCTTTGATATTTTTACTGTTTTTTTGCCTATTTATGCTTTCGAGTCGCTGTTTTCGCAAATGAGTAATATCACAACTCAAACTGAAAGCATTTGTCTGATAAATCCGGATCAGTTTGCTTTAAAATTAACCTGATATTAACACTAAAACGACTGCAAATTTTACTGAAGTTTTATAAACATATTTGACACCGGAATTTTTATTTAAATCTGTTTAACATGTTTATTTAACATTTTTCTTCTTTGTGTCTTTTCAACATATTTTACAAAGAAATTTCTGATTCGAACCGAAATATATTCATATGGTAGACCCCTCACGGTCTTTTTAGTGTTATGATGCAACAACAGAAATCAAATTACATCGCATTCATTTTTTAAATTCATTTCTAAAATGCATTTGTTTCCATAATTATTATAGTGTAGCACCTACATGCAAATTTCTAATATTTTTTAAATCTAAATAGAAAATTTTAAATAATTTTAATCCATTATTTTTCCATATACTAAATTTGTTTTTTAGTTGGCGGGTCATGGTCACGTAAAATATGTTTTGACCAAATTTGGCACGCAGCAATAAAAAGGTTCGCCAACTCTGCTGTAGGTGTTTGTGCATTTGATTTATGTCGAAGTTGAAAATAATTACCAGTAGATGCATAAAAAATTCTATTAGCAAAGTGACAATTTTCTGAATGGACACAGGAGCGTGTAATTATTAAATTTAAAATGTAACAATAGCCTTTGTTGAGAAACCCGGGTACGAGTATAGATTTCCCAGCAAAACAAGGTGCTGGTGCATTGGTGTTCACATACCAGAGGTTGAATTATATCTGAGCAGCTCCACCGAAGATCCGCCTGAACTAGGAAGTGTCCTTGAAATTTTTTTTTTATATTAATAAATTGATGACAGATACACTTAAATAGAGTTACTTCAGAAATAAATGAAATATAACGTTTTTAAATAGCTATTTAAAGCAGTGTTGCCAGATGGGCTACTTTTTTTTAGATCTAGATTCTTGATTTGCACCACTTTTCTGAAATGGTTAAATGCACCTTATTTCATGACATATTAATTATGGCGAAAACAAAGGTAATTGTACATTTTCAAAAAAGTGGTGGCAATCTAGAAATCTGAATTAAAAAAAGTAGCCTACTGGCAACACTGATTTAAAGCAACACAGGGAATGAGATATGAGTTATGATTGATGAATGTTCTTTTCTAAATTATAAGCTCCTGATGAATTATGGTAGTTGAAATTATGCTGCTTAATGATAGGTTCTTTATAAATGTTTAGGTTACATAAACAATTACTGAAAATATTGAGAAAACCTAAAAAAATAATCCTGTGGCGCTACAATATCTTAAGGGCAGTGTTGCCAGATTGGGGACTTTTGTGTCCCCAGATTGTTGATTATCACCGCTTTTTTGAAATAGAAATATTCAGCCTAATTAATCTTTTGAAGGGCGCTGGTGTTTTTATGAAACCACTTAATTTTAATTCCCATTTGACACAATGACACCAGAATTTTGGTATAAAATTGCCTATTTGTTATATATGCGAAATATAGCTTTTCTTATTTACAAATAAATTTGTTTTTAAATCCCAGTGTCATTCATTAATTTCAACACTTTAGCAACGGAAATGCTTTGCACCAGAAAGGGTTAAAAATAAAGCGATTTATACTATTTTAAAAAACGTGATGACAGTCAAATAATCTGAAAGAAAAAAGTCCCCAGTCTATTAACACTGCTTAAGGGCTTGGCCTAAAGTGCGCAGCCCTATTTTCTTGATCACGGGCGCAGAAGGTATAAAGAGCATACGTCCCAGCTGTGTGATCAGTCTAACTGAGGACCCCGTGTTTAGTTCCCAAGAAATCTTGGTACTCATTTCATCGACCTCGAAGTGATTAACCGTTTTGAGGGGAAAGCAAATGTGTTTCTGAAATGTTAAATTGCCACCGGAAATGTGGAAAAAATATTTTAAATAGAAAAAAGCAGATTTCCAGCTCTCTTTCACCAAAGTTATAAAAATAAAACTTAATTAAAAGTTTCTGTTGCAAATATTTATAAAAATTAGGAGGGATATAATATATCCTACCGCCCCTCAAGTGGAACCTTGCCCAGTCCGCAGTCTCAAACGGAACGGTTTATCAAAGTGCGGTACAGAGACGCACTGCCCACTACACTACATGGTTTTCATGTCGAAGAGTTTTATTACAAATTACATGTGGTGTTCAAAAAATGGAGCATTTTTATAATATCACATAATTTAACACCTTTACCTAGTCACCGACCCCTAAGTTCTAGCACTGACACGAAAATGGCTGCTGCCGAAGCAAGATTTTTTCTAATGTAGGTACGGTCCCTTAAGTAGAAGTACCAGTATTTTATAAAAGATTTTTCTGACTTATTTAATCTCAGAAAAATAAAGTGGAACAATCTTTAATAAATTATTGGTACGAATATTTAACCCCTTGAGGGGCAAGCAATTACGTTTGTGAAAGGCTGAATTCCCACCGGAATCTTTGAAAAATTCTATTTCAAAATATGTAAAAGCAATTTTATGGCTTTTTTCCACCAAAGTTAGAAAACTAAAATTTAATGAAATTTTTCTTGTGTAAAACTTCATTAATCGTAAGTGGTATATAATATATACTGGTGCCCCTCAAGGGGTTAAGGCACCGTGCACACGCTGAAAAAAAACCCGCCTTCGGCATCCGCCATTTTTGTGTCAGCGCTCAGGCCTTATTCAGGGGACGGTGATGGAAGTAATCAATCACGTGACTCTGGGCATGAGGCCTAAGCACTGATACAAAAATGGTAGCTGTCGTAGAAGGATTTTCTTTTCAGCATTTGTACGATTCCTTCAATTTGAACACCAATAATATTTTTAAAGTTTTTTCGACTTAATTTTTTCGAGATTACATGAATCAAAATAAACTTTTGAAAAATACTGGTGTCTAAATACAGGAAACCGTACAAACTCTGAAAAAAAAGTCGTCTACGACAGCCGTCATTTTTGTGTCAGCGCTCAGGCCTAGTATTGCGGGGACTATGGTATGAGCAGCACCCGCTTGGATATACAAATGACGGCTGCCGTTGGCAGAATTTCTTAAACAATTGTACTGTATCTTGAATTTGGTAGCCAGTATTATTTTGGGGGGGGGGGAGGGGGAAGATGTCCTTTTTAAAATTCTTGTAATACTACCATAAATATGTATTGAAATTGAAATGGTAACTTTGATTCTTCTACGTGAAATAAATAGATAAAATGTAAACCAATATAGTAAAAATGTAAAAATAACCAAATTTCGCACACACAAAAAAATAATAATTTTTTAACACGCATCACAGCATTTTAACACGCTGAACAAACGGGTGCAAACGGGACGGGTGCAACCACAGTGGAATGTCGATCCTCCGACATCAAAATCCATCTGCCAGTGGAATATGCAGAGGAGGGGGGAGACGTAACTTTGGTATCTGAAACTGACAAACATCTAAATCTAACATCTCCACACATCAAAATGTATTGATGTTAACCCTCTCGCTGCGCAAACCGAGAGTTTCTCGGGCAACGTAAAAGACAACAACGTCTGCGATAGCGGTTACAGTTTAAGCTTCACTATTTTAAAGATATGCCAGTTCCTCTGTATTAATAGTTCCATGATGATTACTAACGGGTAACATTCCCACCTGTAAAAAGAAGCAGAAAATTTTGTTTCATTCATGGCAGAAATTTTACCTGAATACGGCGTTTAGATAAGGCGAAAGTTCCTTTTAAAAGTTATTGGTGTAAGTGTGCCCCGTTGATCATCAGGCCCAGCCGGGAGGTCATTATTACTGTAGGTCAGGGACGGCGAAACTAAGCCACGCGTGCCACTTTTGGCACGCGAAAGAATAACTTTGGGGCGGCATTGCTTATGGCTCTAAATCAAAATATCGTTAAATTTGAGAAAATCGCAACTGATTTTTTTCTAATTTCGATTAAACGGAAATTGAAAAATTTTAATAACGGCGTATTATATTCCAATCAAGTTAATTATGGTCTCAAAAATGTTTCAAACAATGAAGATATTTGAAAACTATCGGCAAGAATTGATTATTAGACATCACTAAGTTCTGAAGGTAACGTTATGGCAGCTTTGAATTTATTTCAGAGCTATTCGAAGAAACTGGCCTTTGATATTTTTACTGTTTTTTTGCCTATTTATGCTTTCGAGTCGCTGTTTTCGCAAATGAGTAATATCACAACTCAAACTGAAAGCATTTGTCTGATAAATCCGGATCAGTTTGCTTTAAAATTAACCTGATATTAACACTAAAACGACTGCAAATTTTACTGAAGTTTTATAAACATATTTGACACCGGAATTTTTATTTAAATCTGTTTAACATGTTTATTTAACATTTTTCTTCTTTGTGTCTTTTCAACATATTTTACAAAGAAATTTCTGATTCGAACCGAAATATATTCATATGGTAGACCCCTCACGGTCTTTTTAGTGTTATGATGCAACAACAGAAATCAAATTACATCGCATTCATTTTTTAAATTCATTTCTAAAATGCATTTGTTTCCATAATTATTATAGTGTAGCACCTACATGCAAATTTCTAATATTTTTTAAATCTAAATAGAAAATTTTAAATAATTTTAATCCATTATTTTTCCATATACTAAATTTGTTTTTTAGTTGGCGGGTCATGGTCACGTAAAATATGTTTTGACCAAATTTGGCACGCAGCAATAAAAAGGTTCGCCAACTCTGCTGTAGGTGTTTGTGCATTTGATTTATGTCGAAGTTGAAAATAATTACCAGTAGATGCATAAAAAATTCTATTAGCAAAGTGACAATTTTCTGAATGGACACAGGAGCGTGTAATTATTAAATTTAAAATGTAACAATAGCCTTTGTTGAGAAACCCGGGTACGAGTATAGATTTCCCAGCAAAACAAGGTGCTGGTGCATTGGTGTTCACATACCAGAGGTTGAATTATATCTGAGCAGCTCCACCGAAGATCCGCCTGAACTAGGAAGTGTCCTTGAAATTTTTTTTTTATATTAATAAATTGATGACAGATACACTTAAATTGAGTTACTTCAGAAATAAATGAAATATAACGTTTTTAAATAGCTATTTAAAGCAGTGTTGCCAGATGGGCTACTTTTTTTTTAAATCTAGATTCTTGATTTGCACCACTTTTCTGAAATGGTTAAATGCACCTTATTTCATGACATATTAATTATGGCGAAAACAAAGGTAATTGTACATTTTCAAAAAAGTGGTGGCAATCTAGAAATCTGAATTAAAAAAAGTAGCCTACTGGCAACACTGATTTAAAGCAACACAGGGAATGAGATATGAGTTATGATTGATGAATGTTCTTTTCTAAATTATAAGCTCCTGATGAATTATGGTAGTTGAAATTATGCTGCTTAATGATAGGTTCTTTATAAATGTTTAGGTTACATAAACAATTACTGAAAATATTGAGAAAACCTAAAAAAATAATCCTGTGGCGCTACAATATCTTAAGGGCAGTGTTGCCAGATTGGGGACTTTTGTGTCCCCAGATTGTTGATTATCACCGCTTTTTTGAAATAGAAATATTCAGCCTAATTAATCTTTTGAAGGGCGCTGGTGTTTTTATGAAACCACTTAATTTTAATTCCCATTTGACACAATGACACCAGAATTTTGGTATAAAATTGCCTATTTGTTATATATGCGAAATATAGCTTTTCTTATTTACAAATAAATTTGTTTTTAAATCCCAGTGTCATTCATTAATTTCAACACTTTAGCAACGGAAATGCTTTGCACCAGAAAGGGTTAAAAATAAAGCGATTTATACTATTTTAAAAAACGTGATGACAGTCAAATAATCTGAAAGAAAAAAGTCCCCAGTCTATTAACACTGCTTAAGGGCTTGGCCTAAAGTGCGCAGCCCTATTTTCTTGATCACGGGCGCAGAAGGTCTAAAGAGCATACGTCCCAGCTGTGTGATCAGTCTAACTGAGGACCCCGTGTTTAGTTCCCAAGAAATCTTGGTACTCATTTCATCGACCTCGAAGTGATTAACCGTTTTGAGGGGAAAGCAAATGTGTTTCTGAAATGTTAAATTGCCACCGGAAATGTGGAAAAAATATTTTAAATAGAGAAAAGCAGATTTCCTGCTCTCTTTCACCAAAGTTATAAAAGTAAAACTTAATTAAAAGTTTCTGTTGCAAATATTTATAAAAATTAGGAGGGATATAATATATCCTACCGCCCCTCAAGTGGAACCTTGCCCAGTCCGCAGTCTGAAACGGAACGGTTTATCAAAGTGCGGTACAGAGACGCACTGCCCACTACACTACATGGTTTTCATGTCGAAGAGTTTTATTACAAATTACATGTGGTGTTCAAAAAATGGAGCATTTTTATAATATCACATAATTTAACACCTTTACCTAGTCACCGACCCCTAAGTTCTAGCACTGACACGAAAATGGCTGCTGCCGAAGCAAGATTTTTTCTAATGTAGGTACGGTCCCTTAAGTAGAAGTACCAGTATTTTATAAAAGATTTTTCTGACTTATTTAATCTCAGAAAAATAAAGTGGAACAATCTTTAATAAATTATTGGTACGAATATTTAACCGCTTGAGGGGCAAGCAATTACGTTTGTGAAAGGCTGAATTCCCACCGGAATCTTTGAAAAATTCTATTTCAAAATATGTAAAAGCAATTTTATGGCTTTTTTCCACCAAAGTTAGAAAACTAAAATTTAATGAAATTTTTCTTTTGTAAAACTTCATTAATCGTAAGTGGTATATAACATATACTGGTGCCCCTCAAGGGGTTAAGGCACCGTGCACACGCTGAAAAAAAACCCGCCTTCGGCATCCGCCATTTTTGTGTCAGCGCTCAGGCCTTATTCAGGGGACGGTGATGGAAGTAATCAATCACGTGACTCTGGGCATGAGGCCTAAGCACTGATACAAAAATGGTAGCTGTCGTAGGAGGATTTTCTTTTCAGCATTTGTACGATTCCTTCAATTTGAACACCAATAATATTTTTAAAGTTTTTTCGACTTAATTTTTTCGAGATTACATGAATCAAAATAAACTTTTGAAAAATACTGGTGTCTAAATACAGGAAACCGTACAAACTCTGAAAAAAAAGTCGTCTACGACAGCCGTCATTTTTGTGTCAGCGCTCAGGCCTAGTATTGCGGGGACTATGGTATGAGCAGCACCCGCTTGGATATACAAATGACGGCTGCCGTTGGCGGAATTTCTTAATCAATTGTACGGTCTCTTGAATTTGGTAGCCAGTATTATTATTTTTTTTTTGGGGGGGGGGGGATATGCCCTTTTTAAAATTCTTGTAATACTACCATAAATATGTATTGAAATCGAAATGGTAACTTTGATTCTTCTACGTGAAATAAATAGATAAAATGTAAACCAATATAGTAAAAATGTAAAAATAACCAAATTTCGCACACACAAAAAAATAATAATTTTTTAACACGCATCACAGCATTTTAACACGCTTAACAAACGGGTGCAAACGGGACGGGTGCAAACAAATGTTGATCCTCCGACATCAAAATCCATCTGCCAGTGGAATATGCAGAGGAGGGGGGAGACGTAACTTTGGTATCTGAAACTGACAAACATCTAAATATCTAACATCTCCACATATCAAAATGTATTGATGTTAACCCTCTCGCTGCGCAAACCGAGACTTTCTCGGGCAACGTAAAAGTAGCAAAATTTGCGCAATTCGAGATTTCATCGGGGATGCATTTTTCCGTCTAATTAACTCTCCTTGATCATTCCCACCAGTTATTTTTTTATTCTAAATTTTGCCTTATCTAATCGGAGAAATTTCCCGATTGAATCGGATGAAAATTTTTCTTTTGAAAAACCGGTGGCAAAAGAATAAAAATTCTTAAAAGACTCTCGTCGAAAAGGAGTTAAAAACACAATTTTTGAAGCTGTTTTGATAAAAAAAAAAACAATTACGCAGCGAGAGTGTTAAAACTTGGTGAGATGGTCTTTCTATTTAAATACAGTTAAAAAAATTAATGAGCAGTACCGTAAAAATAAGCCATCAGTTTAGGATATCTTTAGCCCGGACACCCTGTATTTGATAAGCTCAGTAATCGGGGAGCGCACATTTTTATATTATTTAATACCACAATTCTTATCGAAACAAAAACACAGCAGAATCAATCGATGTTTTTCTAAAATTTTCTTTTTGATTTAAAACTATTTTTGCTTCGTTTTAAAATTTAAATGGAGATATAAATCTCTTAAAAAATAAGATGTAAGATATAAGATGTTAAGAGTATAATTCATCATGTAAAGTTCCATTGACAGAATACCTTTATAATCACAAAGGATGATATATTGCTACGAAATGAGAATTGTTCAAAAGTTTTCATCTGATCAATACTTTTTTGCCGGTTCTTTGTTGTGGGTCACAGGTATAGAAAATCGAAATTTTCTAAAAAATACGATTGTTAAACTAGTTAAAGAGTTAAATTGTTTGAGATTGTATTATACAGGCGATTTTTCGTTTAAGGTTCTTGAAGTGCACTTAAATTACGTAATGACTTGAACTTTCTTTTTATTATTTTTCATTTTAAAAAGCATTAACGGACATTTTTAATATTTATACTTTGCTCTAGCAAATTTTTTTGTTCGTATTTATAGTTTGCATCTTATAGTATTTTTGCCCAAATCTGATTACTAACAATACATGTACAAGATTTTGCTTTTTTACATTCAAAGCAAAAAAAAAAAAATAGTCCAAACCTAGTTTTTTTAACATGTTATTTTGTTTATTAAGCACTTTTTTCATCATTTATAAAACTTTTTGTAACACATGTTATTTCATATATTAAGCATTTTTACATCATTTATATAATATAATTGTGTTAACACCTTATTTCTCAAGCCCGTGAATTTCACGGGTAGTGTAGGTTACATTTTTAATTCAGGACAGTTTTTTTTAAAAATAGTACAATTATTCGTATTATTTAATACAATTACAACATTTATTCTTGCATCGTTTTATCTGCCATTAAATAAGGTGAATATTTCTACTTTAAAAATACGTGGAGAAAATCAAACAATCTTAATTAAAAAAAAAAAGTGGTCTACACTTTCGGGAGCGATGCTTAAGTGATTTGCAACAGCTTTCTCTGTTACATATCGGCTTATCTTTGATAGTAATTTAACCCTAGAACTACCGGAAATTTTACTCAAGTTTTATAAAAACACTCTACACCAGAATTTTTACTTAAAACTATTTAATTTGTTTATTTAACTTATTATTGTCTGATTTATACATTTAGTTTGTTTTGAAGAAATTTCTGGTTTGAATAAATATTTTGAATGTACATGTCGGGTCTAATGGACCCGTCTGGTAGACGGAAGGTTAAACATAACTTTATTAATTTTAAACGATGTTGTTCTCCTTCCCTCGACCCCCCGCCCCTCGTTAACACTAGAAAGACGGGGAATGTTGCTCAAATTTCATAAAAATATTTCATACCAGAAATTTTATTTTATTTCATTAATTTATTTACTTATCTAGTTCTTTTTCGTTGTATCTTTTAAACTACTTTTGTAAAGAGATTTCAGGTTCGAACCGAAATATATTGATTTGGTAGGGGTCAGAATGACCGGTCACCGTCTTTCTAGTGTTAATCTGAACTATGTAATATAATCCAATTTTTAAAACCATACGATTTGTTAGCAACGTGTTTTTTTCCCCTTTCAATAAAGACTTAAATCCAATACTTTTAAATATTTCTTGAGTAAAGATGCACTTAACAGTTCTAAAAAAGGCGTTCTCACAAAATTATTTCTTTTCTGTTAGCACTCGTTGTTCATAAAGTGAAACAAAAAATAAAAATGCAGCTGTTCCGTAGCATTACGTCTACATTGTATCTTTTCATCGGCTTTCGTCCACATTATAAATAAGTCATTTTTATGCACGGGTAAAATGTGGCCGTTGTAATGAAATAACAAAAAAGTAAAATTTATTTTACGCGAATGCGGTCATAGAAATCATCTTTATGTACGTTGACTTGATTTATGTGCAATTTAGAAACATATGCCCTTTTCTTTCCATTTTCCATACATCCGTTGCATTACGCAATTAGAAGTATTGATCATTTTTTAACCCTTGCCGGCGCGAAGTAATTCTGTTTATAAACTGATGAAATAATGGGCTGACACGGAAATTTATAAACGAATTTCTTAGAAAATACAAACTTGCTTATTTTCACGTACATTATAATAGGAAAATTTTAATTAAATATTCATGGTGCCGTTTGTCAGCATTGAAATTAAAATTAGGTGTCCTTTTTTAAGGACACCGCCCTCGAAAGGGTTAAGCTAATGAGTTTGATTAATATAAACAAAATCCAGTCTTTCAGTCGCCTATCCCAAGGGTTAATGAACGGTTATTTAGGCAACCTATGACACACGCGTTTGGTAGGGAGACCGGATAATTTACTCTAAATTATATCACAAAACCTTTGTGCTCTTCGTTCAGTCACCAAAAACTGTAGTAAATTGGTGATAATTTGTAACGCCAAGTTATATTGACTTCTGGTGAAACTAAGCACTTCTCCGCTGGCCGTCATCTAGAAAAGATGTAAAAAAGGGCACATCGGTGCTTCTTCTGTTATGGAGCTCACTTTCCCATTTCCCTATATGAACCACCGCATCCACTGGATACTCTAAAATGTTTAAATAAATTTTATGTCCCCGTAATTATAGTTGGAGTTCTCATTTTGTGCAATTCTAAGGAACCCGGATCTGAAACTTCATCATATGATTAATTAGAATTTCTTAGATTTTTTTAAAGCTCGAGATATATTTACTAGCATTTTTTTTTTCATTTTAATTATTATAGCTGATTTCATATCAAATGATAAAAGTATTTCTTTTAATATATATAATTTTTTTAAGATAGTGAAAAATGGAGGTTCATCGAAGTTGCCATGAAAACTGGATAAAATGAGTAATGATAAATAGTACCTGCACTCTTTATAATGTAAGGAAGAACACACATAATTTTTACGGGTGCAATGTAAAATGAGCTTACAGAGGGCTTGATCTGTCTCGGTGATATCTCCGAAGAATTCCGAACATATGTCGGAAAAAATAACTGAATGCAGTGTTGCCAGTGGTCTATATTTTATAAATTCATATTTTTTTTATTTACACCACTTTTTTAAAATAGTAAAATTCGCCGGATTTAACCTTATTTAATGACATATTAAATAAGGCGAAAACAAGAAGAATTTTACCATTTCAGAAAAGTGGTGCCAATCAAGAAATCTGAATTTTAAAAAAGTAGTCCACTGGCAACAGTGACTGAATGTCTAATTTTTACCCAGGCTGGCATGGATGAGAAAAATCCTTGTTTTTTTATTTTTTTTATTTTATTTCTCATATCTACATCTACCGCGACGAATGCCGCATGTCGTGACGCAGGGAAAAGAATAAATTTAATCCCTTAGCGACTTGTATACGTGCCGCGTAAGGTGCTCAGAATCAGTGATTTTCCTCACCAGTAAATTTTTATTGTAAATTTTGCCTTATTTAATCCGAGAATTTTCCCGATTCAATTAGGCAAAAATTTCTGTTTTGAAAAAACGGTGATAAAAGATTAAAAATTCTGTAAAAGGCGCTCGTCCTAAAGGGGTTAATAATCATGCATTTAACGGTTTAATAGAAACCCAATCAAAAGCCTCTACTGGCTGGTTCGGAGAATAACAAGGGATGGTAATTAGGGAATTTCAACCATTCTTTTTTTCGCTGAATGAAGCATTTTGCCGGGATTTCACACAAAGAAGATCAACAACGAACACTTGTTGAATGCATTTTTTGAGCGTTTCCCAAATAAAATGTATCTAAGTCTGCACAATTCATTTTTTTTTTTTTTTTTTTTTTTTGGTCAAAATATATCATTTTCGCTATTATAACTTACTGTCATTTGCTAATATTACTGCATACAATCTTAATATTTTATTGTCCATATTTGTAGATAAAAACAAAAAGAGAAATCAGAACACATATACATATGATGTCCACATATTTTTGTTACAGTTTTGGAAAATTAAATATACAAACAAAGATAGGAATTTATTTTTCCAATGTGTTCAGTTTGGTAGTCCTTTTGTAGAACTATCACATTACATCTTGATTTCCAGGGTAAAACAGCTTTCATTAACCATTTCCGACACAGACAAATTTTGTTGTAAAATGATGAAATCATCGACTGACACCGGAATTTACATACGACTTTTTTTTAAATTAAAAACTTGTTACTTTATACTTTCGTCGTTAATGCAAAATTTTATTCAAATATTCTTGGTGCCGTTTGTAAGTTTGGAATTAAAATTATTTATCCCAACCCGGGAACACTGCGTCGGAAAGTGTTAAAATATCAATGTGGATTTTTTCACACTCCTTAACCACAAATGTCCAGAGCAGTGTTGCCAGATGGGCTACTTTTTTTAAATTCAGATTCTTGATTGGCACCAAATTTTTTTAATTTTAAAATGCGCCTTATTTAATGACATATTAATTAAATCGAAAACAAAGGGAATTTTACCGTTTCAAATAACTGGTGGCTATCAAGAAATATGAATATGAAAAAAGTAGCCCACTGGCAACACTGGTCCAGAGACTATTCAATATTTTGGAATGCCAATTATGAAGAAATTTTGTTCGAGGTCCAAATGTGCAATAATCTACGATAGACCATGAAACTATTAATAAAGTGGAACTGATATGTCCTTATAATAGTGAAGCTTCAATTGTAACCACTTTCGCCAGGTTTGATTACCGCTGGGACAAGCTGCCCCCGTAAATTTAAATGGAAATTTTTCTCTTATCTAAAAACTTTATTAATGAAAATTTTCAGTCAAAGTAATTATAAAAACAGACATTCATTTTTACTGGTTGAAGTTTATTTCGGCGGTGGTCAGGCCCTATGTTTCCGCCATGATGTGACACCCTACAGAACAACCTGTTAGTGTCATTGAGAAAGAGTATATACTACCTGGACAAACTGCCACCAGTAAAAATAAATAGAAGTTTATACCAGATTTTTGAGAAAAATTATTCATAAATAAGGCGCTTAAATAAAACGACATTTTCTAATCAAATTTACTAGTGGGAGTTTGCCCCAGTGGTAATCAGAATCTATTGATCCGATTTTTAAAAAAGCCGACATTTTGTGACAACATCCCCAGTTACTTCACTCGCAAGTGGTAGGCAATACAGTATACGTCTCCTCCTGTTTATTCATAACTCCATTCAGTAGACACGTGGGGGGATTTGGATGGGATGTATTTAAGTGGAATAGTCTCGATTCCGGATTCATTTCTCATTTTTTTAAATTATGGCAGTTCATTTAGAGGTATTGCTGGTAGTTTTATTCTGACGAAATATAACACAATCAAGATTATTTGATTAATATGATGGAATGCTTTCGTTGAAAACAGATGTTAAAATTTATTTCAGATAAAAATCGAGTATTTCGATAAAAATTAATTTTATTTTTCCATAACCCAGTCATTTTTAGTTTTCCATTATAATAGAATACATCAATAATCACAAAATCTTTAGAAAACTCTTTTCTCTGAACCAAAATTTGAGATCTTTCCCTTCTCTTTTTCGGTAGTATTTCGATTTTTTTCTATTACAATTACATAAATATATCAAGCTTCTTCAACTGTAACTACCGTAATTTCCGTCTTATAATCCGCGGATCAAGCAATCATGTTTCGATCCAGAAATTTTATTTAACAATTAAAGTTAAATCAATACTTTGATTTAATAAGTTACATTTTATAAAATACGATTTCTAGTTTCAAACATGATTGTTTGACCTGCGGTTTCTAGGCCGAAAATTACGGTACATATTTCCATGTTTCATCTGCGATATTTAAAGTTAAGAATATTTTTAATGATATAAAAGAATGTATAGACTATTATACGTTTTTTTGATGCCATGTATGTTTATTTATTTTCATTTAAATTTAAACCATAGAGAAAGTAAAATCGCTACAAAACTGTGCAAAGGCTATTCTATATTCGTAGGAAGTCAAGAAATCGAACACAAAAATAAATGTGATTTGATTAATTTTCCTGAAACATATGAAATATTTGCATAAAAGCAATATTAATTACTAGGGATAACACCTAATTTGACTTTTAGGAAATTTAATAATGAAGATAATTTCATTATGCATTTGAAACAGAAAACGTTTTAGTACATAAAAGATAAAACTAGCGTTTGCATAGAAATAATAGCATCCCAAGATATAAATCAAAGTGGAAATTAATAGGAATCTTACATACATAAATTCTAGTATTGTAAAAATGCCTTTTTTTTTTGCTATATATATATGTATATGTTGTTACAAAAAGTCATTATGTAATTTATATATATCAAACAAATACTCTGTCAGTTAAGACAGTTTTCAGTATCAGAAAAATATTTATAAAACTCCTGGAAGAAAGCTGAAATACGTTAATCTGATATTCGTTGCTGTAACATTCTAACATATTCAGATACAAAATATCATATATGAAAATTACATTATGCTTGAAATATATAAAAAATTATACTAGAAAGAGAAATTAAAGTAAAAATTCACATACAAAAAAGTAAAAGTTATATCAAAAGAGATGCAATCATATATTTCTGAATGTCAATCATAGAAAAGTATATTTCATCGTACCGATTTTTCAATCTATATTTCTATCCATCACCAACAAAAAAAAAAAAGTCACAATATCACTTTAAATAAATTATATAACTTCGTTAACAGATTTTCATGAGATAAAAGCTGTCTGTAACTATGTCATGTTCAACAATTGTTGCTACATTTTAATATATAACATGTTAGCATATCGTCGGTACCATGTCAAACTATCCAATATGAAAACAATGTTGCAGTGGACTATACACAGTATATATACAGTGCAGACTATATGCAGTGGACTACTTTTTCAAAATTCAGATTTCTTGATTGACAACCCTTTTTTGAAATAGTAAAACTTGCCTTATTTAATGACATATTAATTAAGGAGAAAACATGGAAAATTTTTCCATTTCAGAAAAGTGGTGCCAATAAAAAAATCTGATTTTAAAAAGTAGACCACTGACAACACTGTTTTCATATTGGACAGTTTAACATGGCACCTACGATATCTGCGCAACTTTATAAGACACTAACAAAACCGGCTTAGTTTGATCGAGTAATAGTTAAAATATGCCAAGTCATACGTGCGTCCCTATTTATATTAGAAAAAATTTCAAAATTACTAATTAAGAAACTCTTTGACTAAACTTCATTATTAGACTACATTAGGCGAAAATGAGACTTACATTAATAAGAAGAACTCAAATTAATTAAAAAATAAATGATATTTTCGAATGTATTTTGAAGCTGTTACGCTCATTTCAGTTTTCATTTGAGGCTTCGAATTTTTTAGAAACTCTTCATAACACGCAATTCCATCTTAAAATTAATCTTCATTCCATATTCCAAGGTTCCAGTCTAACCCCTGTAGTGGTAGTGATATCAGCATAAGATATGTATAGGTAGAAACCACGCCCTTAGTCAATGATATTTTTTGAATGAAAACGAGAATTCATGTTTCCCGTCGTGAATGTGTTAAGTTTATAATATTGGATTGTTTTTACTACTGAATTTTTTACTATTCAAGTGTCACCAACCTGTAGTGCATGCCCTCTATGGAACAGTCGAGTGTGAATAACAGGTGATGCACGCTGCCTGATGGAACAGTCGAGCGTACCCCATCGGTAACGCACGGCTGCGTGAACGTGTTAAAATAACGTTATCAAGGCGTTGAGTATATTTTTGGATTGATTAGTTCACGTATAATTAATTAAGCCAAATATTACAGTAAGGACGGTAAAAATCAGAACGATTATATTTTGAGCGTATTCAGTACGTGATAACTTTGTTAGCCCTACTTTCCTCTACTACCACGAGATATCATTTAAAAAAAAAAGCGGATGGGAACAAAATAGCTGGAAGTTATTCTTAAATTACATAGTCCATTACTAGTGATGGGCTATAACGAGATGTTTTTCTCGATTTTCTCGATTGTGTGAATTTTTTCTCGATGACTCCAGTTTGCAAATTGCTTTTATACATCATATATTATATATTATATAAGTCATACATTTATCAAGAATCGTCTGCGGGTAAACTGGAATGAGTCGGTGTTAATAAAGACTAGGTGATTTCACCCGCTAGTGGACCCCTCCTTTAATCGGGGCCCCTAAGTTACACGTAATATTGTAATATGAAATCACGAACATGTTACCCGCTATATACGACACCGTATAGCAGGTGTGTTGTGCACGCACTACAAAATCGTGTAAAAAAATATAATCTCGAAACGAACGAACCTCGGACCAGATCTCTTGGGGGAGGGGTCAAAGTGAGCGGAGGGGGGGGGGGCAAAGTATCTGCACAATATGAATAAGTCGTCACAGGTCTTTAGGACTTCGAACCATATGTCACATGAGGGGTCTGGATCTGAATTTGTAAAAATGCCCTTCCCGTGGGGGCAAAGAGGGAGGAGGGGTGCGGGAGGTGGATAACATGAGTAAGTGGTCATAGGCCTTTCCAACAATATGTCACATGAGGGGTCTCGACTAAATTTCGAAAAGTGTCCCCCGTGGGGGAAAAGTGGGGAGGGGCGGTCACCGGAGGTGCATAACATCAATAAGTAGTCACAGACCTTTCCAACGATATCTCACATGTGGGGTCTTGGCTAAATTTGGAAAAGTGTCTCCCGGAGGGGCAAAGTGCGGTAGACGGACACCGGAGGAGAATAACATCAATAAGTAGTCACAGACCTTTCCAACGATATCTCACATGTGGGGTCTTGGCTAAATTTGGAAAAGTGTCTCCCGGGGGGGGCAGAGTGGGGGGACGGATACCGGAGGAGCATAACATCAATAAGTAGTCACAGACATTTCCAACGATATCTTACATGAGAAGTCTTGGCTAAATTTTGAAAAGTGCCCCCCGGGGGGCAAAGTTGGTGGACGAACACCGTAGGTGCATAAAATCAATAAGTAGTCACAGATCTTCCCAAAGATATCTCACATGAGGGGTCTTGGCTAAATTTGAAAAAGTGTCCTACGGGGGGGGAAGTGGGGTTGGTATCACCGGAGGTGCATAACATCAATAAGTGGTCACAGACCTTTCCAACGATATCTCACATGAGATGTCTTGGCTAAATTTAGAAAAGTGCCCCACGGGGGAGCAAAGTGGGGGGACGGACACCGGAGGTGCAAAACTTCAATAAGTAGTCACTGTCCTTTCCAATGATATCTCACATGAAGTGTCTTGGCTAAATTTGGAAAAGTGTCCCTGGTGGCCAAAGTGGGGAGACGACCACCGGAAGTGCATAACATCAATAATAGTCACAAACCTTTCCAACGATATGTCACATGAGGGGTCTCGACCAAATTTAGAAAAGTGTCCCCCGTGGGGGAAAAGTGGGTGGCGGTCACCGGAAGCGCAGAACATCAATAAGTACTCTCAGACCTTTCCAACGATATCTCACATGTGGGGTCTTGGCTAAATTTGGAAAAATGACTCCCGGGGGGCAAAGTGGGGTGACGGACACTGGAGGAGCATAACATCAATAAGTAGTCACACACCTTTCCAACGATATCTCACATGTGGGGTCTTGGCTAAATTTGGAAAAGTGTCTCCCGGGATGGGGGGGGGGCAAAGTGGGGGGACGGATACCGGAGGAGCATAACATCAATAAGTAGTTACAGACATTTCCAACGATATCTTACATGAGATTTCTTGGCTAAATTTTGAAAAGTGTCCTCCGGGGGGGGCAAAGTTAGGGGACGAACACCGTAGGTGCATAAAATCAATAAGTAGTCACAGATCTTTCCAACGATATGTCACATGAGGGGTCTCGACCAAATTTAGAAAAGTGTCCCCCGTGGGGGAAAAGTGGGTGGCGGTCACCGGAAGTGCAGAACATCAATAAGTGGTCTCAGACCTTTCCAACGATATCTCACATGTGGGGTCTTGGCTAAATTTGGAAAAATGACTCCCGGGGGGGCAAAGTGGGGTGACGGACACTGGAGGAGCATAACATCAATAAGTAGTCACACACCTTTCCAACGATATCTCACATGTGGGGTCTTGGCTAAATTTGGAAAAGTGTCTCCCGGGATGGGGGGGGGCAAAGTGGGGGGACGGATACCGGAGGAGCATAACATCAATAAGTAGTCACAGACATTTCCAACGATATCTTACATGAGATTTCTTGGCTAAATTTTGAAAAGTGTCCTCCGGGGGGGGCAAAGTTAGGGGACGAACACCGTAGGTGCATAAAATCAATAAGTAGTCACAGATCTTTCCAACGATATGTCACATGAGGGGTCTCGACCAAATTTAGAAAAGTGTCCCCCGTGGGGGAAAAGTGGGTGGCGGTCACCGGAAGTGCAGAACATCAATAAGTAGTCACAGACCATTCCAACGATATCTCACATGTGGGGTCTTGGCTAAATTTGGAAAAGTGTCTCCGGGGGGGGGGGGGTAAAGTGGGGGGACGGATACCGTAGGAGCATAACATCAATAAGTAGTCACAGACATTTCCAACGATATCTTACATGAGAAGTCTTGGCTAAATTTTGAAAAGTGTCCTCCGGGGGGGGAAAGTTGGGGGACGAACACCGTAGGTGCATAAAATCAATAAGTAGTCACAGATCTTTCCAAAGATATCTCACATGAGGGGTGTTGACTAAATTTGAAAAAGTGTCCTCCGGGGGAGGGGAAGTGGGGGGGGGCTATCACCGGAGGTGCATAACATCAATAAGTGGTCACAGACCTTTCCAACGATATCTCACATGAGAGGTCTTGGCTAAATTTAGAAAAGTGCCCCCCGGGGGAGCAAAGTGGGGGGACGGACACCGGAGGTGCATAACTTCAATAAGTAGTCACTGACCTTTCCAATGATATCTCACATGAAGGGTCTTGGCTAAATTTGGAAAAGTGTCCCCGGGGGGCAAAGTGGGGAGACGGCCACCGGAAGTGCACAACATCAATAATAGTCACAAACCTTTCCAACGATATGTCACATGAAGGGTCTCGGCCAAATTTAGAAAAGTGTCCCCCATGGGGGGAAAAGTGGGGGGCGGTCACCGGAAGTGCAGAACATCAATAAGTACTCACAGACCTTTCCAACGATATCTCACATGTGGGGTCTTGGCTAAATTTGCCAACACACCGTATAGCAGGTGTCTTGTGCACGCACTACAAAATCGTGTAAAAAAATATAATCTCGAAACGAACGAACCTCGGACCAGATCTCTTGGGGGAGGGGTCAAAGTGAGCGGAGGGGGGGGGCAAAGTATCTGCACAATATGAATAAGTCGTCACAGGTCTTTAGGACTTCGAACCATATGTCACATGAGGGGTCTGGATCTGATTTTGTAAAAATGCCCTTCCCGTGGGGGCAAAGACGGAGGAGGGGTGCGGGAGGTGGATAACATGAGTAAGTGGTCATAGGCCTTTCCAACAATATGTCACATGAGGGGTCTCGACTAAATTTCGAAAAGTGTCCCCCGTGGGGGAAAAGTGGGGAGGGGCGGTCACCGGAGGTGCATAACATCAATAAGTACTCACAGACCTTTCCAACGATATCTCACATGTGGGGTCTTGGCTAAATTTGGTAAAGTGTCTCCCGGAGGGGCAAAGTGCGGTAGACGGACACCGGAGGAGAATAACATCAATAAGTAGTCACAGACCTTTCCAACGATATCTCACATGTGGGGTCTTGGCTAAATTTGGAAAAGTGTCTCCCGGGGGGGGGAAGGGGGGGACGGATACCGGAGGAGCATAACATCAATAAGTAGTCACAGACCTTTCGAACGATATCTTACATGAGAAGTCGTGGCTAAATTTTGAAAAGTGCCCCCCGGGGGGCAAAGTTGGTGGACGAACACCGTAGGCGCATAAAATCAATAAGTAGTCACAGATCTTCCCAAAGATATCTCACATGAGGGGTCTTGGCCAAATTTGAAAAAGTGTCCTACGGGGGGAAAGTGGGGTTGGTATCACCGGAGGTGCATAACATCAATAAGTGGTCACAGACCTTTCCAACGATATCTCACATGAGATGTCTTGGCTAAATTTAGAAAAGTGCCCCCCGGGGGAGCAAAGTTGGTGGACGAACACCGTAGGAGCATAACATCAATAAGTAGTCACAGACGTTTCCAACGATATCTCACATGTGGGGTCTTGGCTAAATTTGGAAAAGTGTCTCCCGGGGGGGGGAAGGGGGGGACGGATACCGGAGGAGCATAACATCAATAAGTAGTCACAGACCTTTCGAACGATATCTTACATGAGAAGTCTTCGCTAAATTTTGAAAAGTGCCCCCCGGGGGGCAATGTTGGTGGACGAACACCGTAGGAGCATAACATCAATAAGTAGTCACAGACGTTTCCAACGATATCTCACATGTGGGGTCTTGGCTAAATTTGGAAAATTGTCTCCCGGGGGGGAAGTGTGGGGGGGCTATCACCGGAGGTGCATAACATCAATAAGTGGTCACAGACAATTCCAACGATATCTTACATGAGATTTCTTGGCTAAATTTTGAAAAGTGTCCTCCGGGGGGGGCAAAGTTAGGGGACGAACACCGTGTCTGCATAAAATCAATAAGTAGTCACAGATCTTTCCAAAGATATCTCACATGAGGGGTCTTGTCTAAATTTGAAAAAGTGTCCTCCTGGGTGGGGAAGTGGGGGGGGGGCTATCACCGGAGGTGCATAACATCAATAAGTGGTCACAGACCTTTCCAACGATATCTCACATGAGAGGTCTTGGCTAAATTTAGAAAAGTGCCCCCCGGGGGAGCAAAGTGGGGGGGACGGACACCGGAGGTGCATAACTTCAATAAGTAGTCACTGACCTTTCCAATGATATCTCACATGAAGGGTCTTGGCTAAATTTGGAAAAGTGTCCCCGGGGGCCAAAGTGGGGAGACGACCACCGGAAGTGCATAACATCAATAATAGTCACAAACCTTTCCAACGATATGTCACATGAGGGGTCTCGGCCAAATTTAGAAAAGTGTCCCCCGTGGGGGAAAAGTGGGGGGCGGTCACCGGAAGTGCATAACTTCAATAAGTAGTCACTGATCTTTCCAATGATATCTCACATGAAGGGTCTTGGCTAAATTTGGAAAAGTGTCGCCGGGGGCCAAAGTGGGGAGACGGCCATCGGAGGAGCATAACATCAATAAGTAGTCACAGACCTTTCCAACGACATCTTACATGAGATGTCTTGGCTAAATTTTGAAAAGTGCCCCCCGGGGGCAAAGTTGGTGGACGAACACCGTAGGTGCATAAAATCAATAAGTAGTCACAGATCTTCCCAAAGATATCTCACATGAGGGGTCTTGGCTAAATTTGAAAAAGTGTCCTACGGGGGGAAAACGGGGTTGGTATCACCGGAGGTGCATAACATCAATAAGTGGTCACAGACCTTTCTACGATATCTCACATGAGATGTCTTGGCTAAATTTAGAAAAGTGCGCCGCGGGGGAGCAAAGTGGGGGGGACGGACACCGGAGGTGCATAACTTCAATAAGTAGTCACTGTCCTTTCCAATGATATCTCACATGAAGGGTCTTGGCTAAATTTGGAAAAGTGTCCCTGGTGGCCAAAGTGGGGAGACGACCACCGGAAGTGCATAACATCAATAATAGTCACAAACCTTTCCAACGATATGTCACATGAGGGGTCTCGACCAAATTTAGAAAAGTGTCCACCGTGGGGGAAAAGTGCGTGGCGGTCACCGGAAGTGCAGAACATCAATAAGTAGTCTCAGACCTTTCCAACGATAATTCACATGTGGGGTCTTGGCTAAATTTGGAAAAATGACTCACGGGGGGGCAAAGTGGGGTGACGGACACTGGAGGAGCATAACATCAATAAGTAGTCACAGACCTTTCCAACGATATCTCACATGTGGGGTCTTGGCTAACTTTGGAAAAGTGTCTCCCGAGGGGGGGGGTAAAGTGGGGGGACGGATACCGTAGGAGCATAACATCAATAAGTAGTCACAGACATTTCCAACGATATCTCACATGAGGGGTGTTGGCTAAATTTGAAAAAGTGTCCTCCGGGGGGGGACGTGGGGGGGGGCTATCACCGGAGGTGCTTAACATCAATAAGTGGTCACAGACCTTTCCAACGATATCTCACATGAGAGGTCTTGGCTAAATTTAGAAAAGTGCCCCCCGGGGGAGCAAAGTGGGGGGGACGGACACCGGAGGTGCATAACTTCAATAAGTAGTCACTGACCTTTCCAATGATATCTCACATGAAGGGTCTTGGCTAAATTTGGAAAAGTGTCCCCGGGGGGCAAAGTGGGGAGACGGCCACCGGAAGTGCATAACATCAATAATAGTCACAAACCTTTCCAACGATATGTCACATGAAGGGTCTCGGCCAAATTTAGAAAAGTGTCCCCCATGGGGGAAAAGTGGGGGGCGGTCACCGGAAGTGCAGATCATCAATAAGTACTCACAGACCTTTCCAACGATATCTCACATGTGGGGTCTTGGCTAAATTTGCCAACACACCGTATAGCAGGTGTCTTGTGCACGCACTACAAAATCGTGTAAAAAAATATAATCTCGAAACGAACGAACCTCGGACCAGATCTCTTGGGGGAGGGGTGAAAGTGAGCGGAAGGGGGGGGGCAAAGTATCTGCACAATATGAATAAGTCGTCACAGGTCTTTAGGACTTCGAACCATATTTCACATGAGGGGTCTGGATCTGATTTTGTAAAAATGCCCTTCCCGTGGGGGCAAAGAGGGAGGAGGGGTGCGGGAGGTGGATAACATGAGTAAGTGGTCACAGGCCTTTCCAACAATATGTCACATGAGGGGTCTCGACTAAATTTCAAAAAGTGTCCCCCGTGGGGGAAAAGTGGGGAGGGGCGGTCACCGGAGGTGCATAACATCAATAAGTAGTCACAGACCTTTCCAACGATATCTCACATGTGGGGTCTTGGCTAAATTTGGAAAAGTGTCTCCCGGAGGGGCAAAGTGCGGTAGACGGACACCGGAGGAGAATAACATCAATAAGTAGTCACAGACCTTTCCAACGATATCTCACATGTGGGGTCTTGGCTAAATTTGGAAAAGTGTCTCCCGGGGGGGGCAGAGTGGGGGGACGGATACCGGAGGAGCATAACATCAATGAGTAGTCACAGACCTTTCGAACGATATCTTACATGAGAAGTCTTGGCTAAATTTTGAAAAGTGCCCCCTGGGGGGCAAAGTTGGTGGACGAACACCGTAGGCGCATAAAATCAATAAGTAGTCACAGATCTTCCCAAAGATATCTCACATGAGGGGTCTTGGCCAAATTTGAAAAAGTGTCCTACGGGGGGAAAGTGGGGTTGGTATCACGGGAGGTGCATAACATCAATAAGTGGTCACAGACCTTTCCAACGATATCTCACATGAGATGTCTTGGCTAAATTTAGAAAAGTGCCCCCCGGGGGAGCAAAGTTGGTGGACGAACACCGTAGGAGCATAACATCAATAAGTAGTCACAGACGTTTCCAACGATATCTCACATGTGGGGTCTTGGCTAAATTTGGAAAAGTGTCTCCCGGGGGGGGGAAGGGGGGGACGGATACCGGAGGAGCATAACATCAATAAGTAGTCACAGACCTTTCGAACGATATCTTACATGAGAAGTCTTGGCTAAATTTTGAAAAGTGCCCCCCGGGGGGCAATGTTGGTGGACGAACACCGTAGGAGCATAACATCAATAAGTAGTCACAGACGTTTCCAACGATATCTCACATGTGGGGTCTTGGCTAAATTTGGAAAATTGTCTCCCGGGGGGGGAAGTGTGGGGGACGGACACCGGAGGTGCATAACTTCAATAAGTAGTCACTGACCTTTCCAATGATATCTCACATGAAGGGTCTTGGCTAAATTTGGAAAAGTGTCCCCGGGGGCCAAAGTGGGGAGACGGCCATCGGAGGAGCATAACATCAATAAGTAGTCACAGACCTTTCCAACGACATCTTACATGAGAACTCTTGGCTAAATTTTGAAAAGTGCCCCCCGGGGGGCAAAGTTGGTGGACGAACACCGTAGGTGCATAAAATCAATAAGTAGTCACAGATCTTCCCAAAGATATCTCACATGAGGGGTCGTGGCTAAATTTGAAAAAGTGTCCTACGGGGGGAAAACGGGGTTGGTATCACCGGAGGTGCATAACATCAATAAGTGGTCACAGACCTTTCTACGATATCTCACATGAGATGGCTTGGCTAAATTTAGAAAAGTGCGCCGCGGGGGAGCAAAGTGGGGGGGACGGACACCGGAGGTGCATAACTTCAATAAGTAGTCACTGTCCTTTCCAATGATATCTCACATGAAGGGTCTTGGCTAAATTTGGAATAGTGTCCCTGGTGGCCAAAGTGGGGAGACGACCACCGGAAGTGCATAACATCAATAATAGTCACAAACCTTTCCAACGATATGTCACATGAGGGGTCTCGACCAAATTTAGAAAAGTGTCCACCGTGGGGGGAAAGTGGGTGGCGGTCACCGGAAGTGCAGAACATCAATAAGTAGTCTCAGACCTTTCCAACGATAATTCACATGTGGGGTCTTGGCTAAATTTGGAAAAATGACTCACGGGGGGGCAAAGTGGGGTGACGGACACTGGAGGAGCATAACATCAATAAGTAGTCACAGACCTTTCCAACGATATCTCACATGTGGGGTCTTGGCTAACTTTGGAAAAGTGTCTCCCGGGGGGGGTAAAGTGGGGGGACGGATACCGTAGGAGCATAACATCAATAAGTAGTCACAGACATTTCCAACGATATCTCACATGAGGGGTGTTGGCTAAATTTGCAAAAGTGTCCTCCGGGGGGGACGTGGGGGGGGGGCTATCACCGGAGGTGCTTAACATCAATAAGTGGTCACAGACCTTTCCAACGATATCTCACATGAGAGGTCTTGGCTAAATTTAGAAAAGTGCCCCCCGGGGGAGCAAAGTGGGGGGGACGGACACCGGAGGTGCATAACTTCAATAAGTAGTCACTGACCTTTCCAATGATATCTCACATGAAGGGTCTTGGCTAAATTTGGAAAAGTGTCCCCGGGGGGCAAAGTGGGGAGACGGCCACCGGAAGTGCATAACATCAATAATAGTCACAAACCTTTCCAACGATATGTCACATGAAGGGTCTCGGCCAAATTTAGAAAAGTGTCCCCCATGGGGGAAAAGTGGGGGGCGGTCACCGGAAGTGCAGATCATCAATATGTACTCACAGACCTTTCCAACGATATCTCACATGTGGGGTCTTGGCTAAATTTGCCAACACACCGTATAGCAGGTGTCTTGTGCACGCACTACAAAATCGTGTAAAAAAATATAATCTCGAAACGAACGAACCTCGGACCAGATCTCTTGGGGGAGGGGTCAAAGTGAGCGGAAGGGGGGGGGGGCAAAGTATCTGCACAATATGAATAAGTCGTCACAGGTCTTTAGGACTTCGAACCATATTTCACATGAGGGGTCTGGATCTGATTTTGTAAAAATGCCCTTCCCGTGGGGGCAAAGAGGGTGGAGGGGTGCGGGAGGTGGATAACATGAGTAAGTGGTCACAGGCCTTTCCAACAATATGTCACATGAGGGGTCTCGACTAAATTTCAAAAAGTGTCCCCCGTGGGGGAAAAGTGGGGAGGGGCGGTCACCGGAGGTGCATAACATCAATAAGTAGTCACAGACCTTTCCAACGATATCTCACATGTGGGGTCTTGGCTAAATTTGGAAAAGTGTCTCCCGGAGGGGCAAAGTGCGGTAGACGGACACCGGAGGAGAATAACGTCAATAAGTAGTCACAGACCTTTCCAACGATATCTCACATGTGGGGTCTTGGCTAAATTTGGAAAAGTGTCTCCCGGGGGGGGCAGAGTGGGGGGACGGATACCGGAGGAGCATAACATCAATGAGTAGTCACAGACCTTTCGAACGATATCTTACATGAGAAGTCTTGGCTAAATTTTGAAAAGTGCCCCCCGGGGGGCAAAGTTGGTGGACGAACACCGTAGGCGCATAAAATCAATAAGTAGTCACAGATCTTCCCAAAGATATCTCACATGAGGGGTCTTGGCTAAATTTGAAAAAGTGTCCTCCTGGGGGGGGGAGTGCGGGGGGGGCTATCACCGGAGGTGCATAACATCAATAAGTGGTCACAGACCTTTCCAACGATATCTCACATGAGAGGTCTTGGCTAAATTTAGAAAAGTGCCCCCCGGGGGAGCAAAGTGGGGGGGACGGACACCGGAGGTGCATAACTTCAATAAGTAGTCACTGACCTTTCCAATGATATCTCACATGAAGGGTCTTGGCTAAATTTGGAAAAGTGTCCCCGGGGGGCAAAGTGGGGAGACGGCCACCGGAAGTGCATAACATCAATAATAGTCACAAACCTTTCCAACGATATGTCACATGAAGGGTCTCGGCCAAATTTAGAAAAGTGTCCCCCGTGGGGGAAAAGTGGGTGGCGGTCACCGGAATTGCAGAACATCAAT
Source organism: Maratus speciosus (assembly GCA_963932465.1). Classification (NCBI taxonomy): domain Eukaryota; kingdom Metazoa; phylum Arthropoda; class Arachnida; order Araneae; family Salticidae; genus Maratus; species Maratus speciosus. The sequence goes on from OZ010794.1 coordinate 216,107,971, forward strand.
AAGTAGTCTCAGACCTTTCCAACGATATCTCACATGTGGGGTCTTGGCTAAATTTGGAAAAATGACTCCCGGGGGGGGCAAAGTGGGGTGACGGACACTGGAGGAGCATAACATCAATAAGTAGTCACAGACGTTTCCAACGATATCTCACATGTGGGGTCTTGGCTAAATTTGGAAAATTGTCTCCCGGGGGGGGGGCAAAGTGGGGGGACGGATACCGGAGGAGCATAACATCAATAAGTAGTCACAGACAATTCCAACGATATCTTACATGAGATTTCTTGGCTAAATTTTGAAAAGTGTCCTCCGGGGGGGGGGGGGCAAAGTTAGGGGACGAACACCGTAGGTGCATAAAATCAATAAGTAGTCACAGATCTTTCCAAAGATATCTCACATGAGGGGTCTTGGCTAAATTTGAAAAAGTGTCCTCCTGGGGGGGAAGTGGGGGGGCTATCACCGGAGGTGCATAACATAAATAAGTGGTCACAGACCTTTCCAACGATATCTCACATGAGAGGTCTTGGCTAAATTTAGAAAAGTGCCCCCCGGGGGAGCAAAGTGGGGGGGACGGACACCGGAGGTGCATAACTTCAATAAGTAGTCACTGACCTTTCCAATGATATTTCACATGAAGGGTCTTGGCTAAATTTGGAAAAGTGTCCCCGGGGGGCAAAGTGGGGAGACGGCCACCGGAAGTGCATAACATCAATAATAGTCACAAAGCTTTCCAACGATATGTCACATGAAGGGTCTCGGCCAAATTTAGAAAAGTGTCCCTCGTGGGGGAAAAGTGGGGGGCGGTCACCGGATGTGCATAACTTCAATAAGTAGTCACTGATCTTTCCAATGATATCTCACATGAAGGGTCTTGGCTAAATTTGGAAAAGTGTCTCCCGGAGGGGCAAAGTGCGGTAGACGGACACCGGAGGAGAATAACATCAATAAGTAGTCACAGACCTTTCCAACGATATCTCACATGTGGGGTCTTGGCTAAATTTGGAAAAGTGTCTCCCGGGGGGGGGGGAGTAAGGGGACGGATACCGGAGGAGCATAACATCAATAAGTAGTCACAGACCTTTCGAACGATATCTTACATGAGAAGTATTGGATAAATTTTGAAAAGTGCCCCCCGGGGGGCAAAGTTGGTGGACGAACACCGTAGGCGCATAAAATAAATAAGTAGTCACAGATCTTCCCAAAGATATCTCACATGAGGGGTCTTGGCTAAATTTGAAAAAGTGTCCTACGGGGGGGAAAGTGGGGTTGGTATCACCGGAGGTGCATAACATCAATAAGTGGTCACAGACCTTTCCAACGATATCTCACATGAGATGTCTTGGCTAAATTTAGAAAAGTGCCCCCGGGGGAGCAAAGTGGGGGGGACGGACACCGGAGGTGCATAACTTCAATAAGTAGTCACTGTCCTTTCCAATGATATCTCACATGAAGGGTCTTGGCTAAATTTGGAAAAGTGTCCCTGGTAGCCAAAGTGGGGAGACGACCACCGGAAGTGCATAACATCAATAATTGTCACAAACCTTTCCAACGATATGTCACATGAGGAGTCTCGACCAAATTTAGAAAAGTGTCCCCCGTGGGGGAAAAGTGGGTGGCGGTCACCGGAATTGCAGAACATCAATAAGTAGTCTCAGACCTTTCCAACGATATCTCACATGTGGGGTCTTGGCTAAATTTGGAAAAATGACTCCCGGGGGGGGCAAAGTGGGGTGACGGACACTGGAGGAGCATAACATCAATAAGTAGTCACAGACGTTTCCAACGGTATCTCACATGTGGGGTCTTGGCTAAATTTGGAAAATTGTCTCCCGGGGGGGGGGGGGGGCAAAGTGGGGGGACGGATACCGGAGGAGCATAACATCAATAAGTAGTCACAGACAATTCCAACGATATCTTACATGAGATTTCTTGGCTAAATTTTGAAAAGTGTCCTCCGGGGGGGGCAAAGTTAGGGGACGAACACCGTAGGTGCATAAAATCAATAAGTAGTCACAGATCTTTCCAAAGATATCTCACATGAGGGGTCTTGGCTAAATTTGAAAAAGTGTCCTCCTGGGGGGGGAAGTGGGGGGGGCTATCACCGGAGGTGCATAACATCAATAAGTGGTCACAGACCTTTCCAACGATATCTCACATGAGAGGTCTTGGCTAAATTTGGAAAAGTGTCCCCGGGGGGCAAAGTGGGGAGACGGCCACCGGAAGTGCATAACATCAATAATAGTCACAAAGCTTTCCAACGATATGTCACATGAAGGGTCTCGGCCAAATTTAGAAAAGTGTCCCCCGTGGGGGAAAAGTGGGGGGCGGTCACCGGAAGTGCATAACTTCAATAAGTAGTCACTGATCTTTCCAACGATATCTCACATGAGAGGTCTTGGCTAAATTTGGAAAAGTGCCCCCCGGGGGGCAAAGTTGGTGGACGAACACCGTAGGTGCATAAAATCAATAAGTAGTCACAGATCTTCCCAAAGATATCTCACATGAGGGTTCTTGGCTAAATTTGAAAAAGTGTCCTACGGGGAGGGAAGCTGTCCCTGTTAGCCAAAGTGGGGAGACGACCACCGGAAGTGCATAACATCAATAATTGTCACAAACCTTTCCAACGATATGTCACATGAGGAGTCTCGACCAAATTTAGAAAAGTGTCCCCCGTGGGGGAAAAGTGGGTGGCGGTCACCGGAATTGCAGAACATCAATAAGTAGTCTCAGACCTTTCCAACGATATCTCACATGTGGGGTCTTGGCTAAATTTGGAAAAATGACTCCCGGGGGGGGCAAAGTGGGGTGACGGACACTGGAGGAGCATAACATCAATAAGTAGTCACAGACGTTTCCAACGATATCTCACATGTGGGGTCTTGGCTAAATTTGGAAAATTGTCTCCCGGGGGGGGGCAAAGTGGGGGGACGGATACCGGAGGAGCATAACATCAATAAGTAGTCACAGACAATTCCAACGATATCTTACATGAGATTTCTTGGCTAAATTTTGAAAAGTGTCCTCCGGGGGGGGGGGGCAAAGTTAGGGGACGAACACCGTAGGTGCATAAAATCAATAAGTAGTCACAGATCTTTCCAAAGATATCTCACATGAGGGGTCTTGGCTAAATTTGAAAAAGTGTCCTCCTGGGGGGGGAAGTGGGGGGGGCTATCACCGGAGGTGCATAACATCAATAAGTGGTCACAGACCTTTCCAACGATATCTCACATGAGAGGTCTTGGCTAAATTTGGAAAAGTGTCCCCGGGGGGCAAAGTGGGGAGACGGCCACCGGAAGTGCATAACATCAATAATAGTCACAAAGCTTTCCAACGATATGTCACATGAAGGGTGTCGGCCAAATTTAGAAAAGTGTCCCCCGTGGGGGAAAAGTGGGGGGCGGTCACCGGAAGTGCATAACTTCAATAAGTAGTCACTGATCTTTCCAATGATATCTCACATGAAGGGTCTTGGCTAAATTTGGAAAAGTGTCCCCGGGGGCCAAAGTGGGGAGACGGCCATCGGAGGAGCATAACATCAATAAGTAGTCACAGACCTTTCCAACGACATCTTACATGAGAAGTCTTGGCTAAATTTTTGAAAAGTGCCCCCCGGGGGGCAAAGTTGGTGGACGAACACCGTAGGTGCATAAAATCAATAAGTAGTCACAGATCTTCCCAAAGATATCTCACATGAGGGGTCTTGGCTAAATTTGAAAAAGAGTCCTACGGGGCGGGAAAGTGGGGTTGGTATCACCGGAGGTGCATAACATCAATAAGTGGTCACAGACCTTTCCAACGATATCTCACATGAGATGTCTTGGCTAAATTTAGAAAAGTGCCCCCCGGGGCAGCAAAGTGGGGGGACGGACACCGGAGGTGCAAAACTTCAATAAGTAGTCACTGTCCTTTCCAATGATATCTCACATGAAGTGTCTTGGCTAAATTTGGAAAAGTGTCCCTGGTGGCCAAAGTGGAGAGACGACCACCGGAAGTGCATAACATCAATAATAGTCACAAACCTTTCCAACGATATGTCACATGAGAGGTCTCGACCAAATTTAGAAAAGTGTCCCCCGTGGGGGAAAAGTGGGTGGCGGTCACCGGAAGCGCAGAACATCAATAAGTACTCTCAGACCTTTCCAACGATATCTCACATGTGGGGTCTTGGCTAAATTTGGAAAAATGACTCCCGGGGGGCAAAGTGGGGTGACGGACACTGGAGGAGCATAACATCAATAAGTAGTCACACACCTTTCCAACGATATCTCACATGTGGGGTCTTGGCTAAATTTGGAAAAGTGTCTCCCGGGGTGGGGGGGGCAAAGTGGGGGGACGGATACCGGAGGAGCATAACATCAATAAGTAGTCACAGACATTTCCAACGATATCTTACATGAGATTTCTTGGCTAAATTTTGAAAAGTGTACTCCGGGGGGGGGCAAAGTTAGGGGACGAACACCGTAGGTGCATAAAATCAATAAGTAGTCACAGATCTTTCCAAAGATATCTCACATGAGGGGTCTTGGCTAAATTTGAAAAAGCGTCCTCCGGGGGGGGAAGTGGGGGGGAGGGCTATCACGGGAGGTGCATAACATCAATAAGTGTTCACAGACCTTTCCAACGATATCTCACATGAGAGGTCTTGGATAAATTTAGAAAAGTGCCCCCCGGGGGGCAAAGTGGGGGGACGGACACCGGAGGTGCATAACTTCAATAAGTAGTCACTGACCTTTCCAATGATATCTCACATGAAGGGTCTTGGCTAAATTTGGAAAAGTGTCCCGGGGGGCAAAGTGGGGAGACGGCCACCGGAAGTGCATAACATCAATAATAGTCACAATCCTTTCCAACGATATGTCACATGAAGGGTCTCGGCCAAATTTAGAAAAGTGTCCCCCGTGGGGGAAAAGTGGGTGGCGGTCACCGGAAGTGCAGAACATCAATAAGTACTCACAGACCTTTCCAACGATATCTCACATGTGGGGTCTTGGCTAAATTTGGAAAAGTGTCTCCCAGGGGGTGGGGGCAAAGTGGGGTGACGGACACCGGAGGAGCATAACTTCAATAAGTAGTCACTGACCTTTCCAATGATATCTCACATGAAGGGTCTTGGCTAAATTTGGAAAAGTGTCCCCGGGGGGCAAAGTGGGGAGACGGCCACCGGAAGTGCATAACATCAATAATAGTCACCAAGCTTTCCAACGATATGTCACATGAAGGGTCTCGGCCAAATTTAGAAAAGTGTCCCCCGTGGGTGAAAAGTGGGTCGCGGTCACCGGAAGTGCATAACTTCAATAAGTAGTCACTGATCTTTCCAATGATATCTCACATGAAGGGTCTTGGCTAAATTTGGAAAAGTGTCCCCGGGGGCCAAAGTGGGGAGACGGCCATCGGAGGAGCATAACATCAATAAGTAGTCACAGACCTTTCCAACGACATCTTACATGACAAGTCTTGGCTAAATTTTGAAAAGTGCCCAGTTGGTGGACGAACACCGTAGGTGCATAAAATCAATAAGTAGTCACAGATCTTCCCAAAGATATCTCACATGAGGGGTCTTGGCTAAATTTGAAAAAGTGTCCTACGGGGGGGGGAAAGTGGGGTTGGTATCACCGGAGGTGCATAACATCAATAAGTGGTCACAGACCTTTCCAACGATATCTCACATGAGATGTCTTGGCTAAATTTAGAAAAGTGCCCCGCGGGGGAGCAAAGTGGGGGGGGACGGACACCGGAGGTGCATAACTTCAATAAGTAGACACTGTCCTTTCCAATGATATCTCACATGAAGGGTCTTGGCTAAATTTGGAAAAGTGTCCCTGGTGGCCAAAGTGGGGAGACGACCACCGGAAGTGCATAACATCAATAATAGTCACAAACCTTTCCGACGATATGTCACATGAGGGGTCTCGACCAAATTTAGAAAAGTGTCCACCGTGGGGGAAAAGTGGGTGGCGGTCACCGGAAGTGCAGAACATCAATAGGTAGTCTCAGACCTTTCCAACGATAATTCACATGTGGGGTCTTGGCTAAATTTGGAAAAATGACTCACGGGGGGGCAAAGTGGAGTGACGGACACTGGAGGAGCATAACATCAATAAGTAGTCACAGACCTTTCCAACGATATCTCACATGTGGGGTCTTGGCTAACTTTGGAAAAGTGTCTCCCGGGGGGGGGTAAAGTGGGGGGACGGATACCGTAGGAGCATAACATCAATAAGTAGTCACAGACATTTCCAACGATATCTCACATGAGGGGTGTTGGCTAAATTTGAAAAAGTGTCCTCCGGGGGGGACGTGGGGGGGGGCTATCACCGGAGGTGCTTAACATCAATAAGTGGTCACAGACCTTTCCAACGATATCTCACATGAGAGGTCTTGGCTAAATTTAGAAAAGTGCCCCCCGGGGGAGCAAAGTGGGGGGGACGGACACCGGAGGTGCATAACTTCAATAAGTAGTCACTGACCTTTCCAATGATATCTCACATGAAGGGTCTTGGCTAAATTTGGAAAAGTGTCCCCGGGGGGCAAAGTGGGGAGACGGCCACCGGAAGTGCATAACTTCAATAATAGTCACAAACCTTTCCAACGATATGTCACATGAAGGGTCTCGACCAAATTTAGAAAAGTGTCCCCCATGGGGGAAAAGTGGGGGGCGGGCACCGGAAGTGCAGATCATCAATAAGTACTCACAGACCTTTCCAACGATATCTCACATGTGGGGTCTTGGCTAAATTTGCCAACACACCGTATAGCAGGTGTCTTGTGCACGCACTACAAAATCGTGTAAAAAAATATAATCTCGAAACGAACGAACCTCGGACCAGATCTCTTGGGGGAGGGGTCAAAGTGAGCGGAGGGGGGGGGGCAAAGTATCTGCACAATATGAATAAGTCGTCACAGGTCTTTAGGACTTCGAACCATATTTCACATGAGGGGTCTGGATCTGATTTTGTAAAAATGCCCTTCCCGTGGGGGCAAAGAGGGAGGAGGGGTGCGGGAGGTGGATAACATGAGTAAGTAGTCACAGGCCTTTCCAACAATATGTCACATGAGGGGTCTCGACTAAATTTAAAAAAGTGTCCCCCGTGGGGGAAAAGTGGGGAGGGGCGGTCACCGGAGGTGCATAACATCAATAAGTAGTCACAGACCTTTCCAACGATATCTCACATGTGGGGTCTTGGCTAAATTTGGAAAAGTGTCTCCCGGAGGGGCAATGTGCGGTAGACGGACACCGGAGGAGAATAACATCAATAAGTAGTCACAGACCTTTCCAACGATATCTCACATGTGGGGTCTTGGCTAAATTTGGAAAAGTGTCTCCCGGGGGGGGCAGAGTGGGGGGACGGATACCGGAGGAGCATAACATCAATGAGTAGTCACAGACCTTTCGAACGATATCTTACATGAGAAGTCTTGGCTAAATTTTGAAAAGTGCCCCCCGGGGGGCAAAGTTGGTGGACGAACACCGTAGGCGCATAAAATCAATAAGTAGTCACAGATCTTCCCAAAGATATCTCACATGAGGGGTCTTGGCTAAATTTGAAAAAGTGTCCTCCTGGGGGGGAAGTGGGGGGGGGGGGGGCTATCACCGGAGGTGCATAACATCAATAAGTGGTCACAGACCTTTCCAACGATATCTCACATGAGAGGTCTTGGCTAAATTTAGAAAAGTGCCCCCCTGGGGAGCAAAGTGGGGGGGACGGACACCGGAGGTGCATAACTTCAATAAGTAGTCACTGACCTTTCCAATGATATCTCACATGAAGGGTCTTGGCTAAATTTGGAAAAGTGTCCCCAGGGGGCAAAGTGGGGAGACGGCCACCGGAAGTGCATAACATCAATAATAGTCACAAACCTTTCCAACGATATGTCACATGAAGGGTCTCGGCCAAATTTAGAAAAGTGTCCCCCGTGGGGGAAAAGTGGGGTGCGGTCACCGGAAGTGCAGAACATCAATAAGTACTCACAGATCTTTCCAACGATATCTCACATGTGGGGTCTTGGCTAAATTTGGAAAAGTGTCTCCCAGGTGGTGGGGGGAAAGTGGGGTGACGGACACCGGAGGAGCATAACTTCAATAAGTAGTCACTGACCTTTCCAATGATATCTCACATGAAGTGTCTTGGCTAAATTTGGAAAAGTGCCCCCCGGGGGCAAAGTTGGCGGGACGAACACCGTAGGTGCATAAAATCAATAAGTAGTCACAAATATTTCCAAAGATATCTCACATGAGGTGACTTGGCTAAATTTGAAAAAGTGTCCTCCGGGGGGGCAAAGTGGGGGGCTGTCACCGGAGGTGCATAACATCAATACGTGGTCACAGACCTTTCCAACGATATCTTACATGAGAAGTCTTGGCTAAATTTTGAAAAGTGCCCCCCGGGGGGCAAAGTTGGTGGACGAACACCGTAGGCGCATAAAATCAATAAGTAGTCACAGATCTTCCCAAAGATATCTCACATGAGGGGTCTTGGCTAAATTTGAAAAAGTGTCCTACGGGGGGGAAAGTGGGGTTGGTATCACCGGAGGTGCATAACATCAATAAGTGGTCACAGACCTTTCCAACGATATCTCACATGAGATGTATTGGCTAAATTTAGAAAAGTGCCCCCCGGGGGAGCAAAGTGGGGGGGACGGACACCGGAGGTGCATAACTTCAATAAGTAGTCACTGTCCTTTCCAATGATATCTCACATGAAGGGTCTTGGCTAAATTTGGAAAAGTGTCCCTGGTAGCCAAAGTGGGGAGACGACCACCGGAAGTGCATAACATCAATAATTGTCACAAACCTTTCCAACGATATGTCACATGAAGGGTCTCGGCCAAATTTAGAAAAGTGTCCCCCGTGGGGGAAAATTGGGGGGCGGTCACCGGAAGTGCATAACTTCAATAAGTAGTCACTGATCTTTCCAATGATATCTCACATGAAGGGTCTTGGCTAAATTTGGAAAAGTGTCTCCCGGAGGGGCAAAGTGCGGTAGACGGACACCGGAGGAGAATAACATCAATAAGTAGTCACAGACCTTTCCAACGATATCTCACATGTGGGGTCTTGGCTAAATTTGGAAAAGTGTCTCCCGGGGGGGAGTGGGGGGACGGATACCGGAGGAGCATAACATCAATAAGTAGTCACAGACCTTTCGAACGATATCTTACATGAGAAGTCTTGGCTAAATTTTGAAAAGTGCCCCCCGGGGGGCAAAGTTGGTGGACGAACAGCGTAGGCGCATAAAATCAATAAGTAGTCACAGATCTTCCCAAAGATATCTCACATGAGGGGTCTTGGCTAAATTTGAAAAAGTGTCCTACGGGGGGGAAAGTGGGGTTGGTATCACCGGAGGTGCATAACATCAATAAGTGGTCACAGACCTTTCCAACGATATCTCACATGAGATGTCTTGGCTAAATTTAGAAAAGTGCCCCCCGGGGGAGCAAAGTGGGGGGACGGACACCGGAGGTGCATAACTTCAATAAATAGTCACTGTCCTTTCCAATGATATCTCACATGAAGGGTCTTGGCTAAATTTGGAAAAGCGTCCCTGGTAGCCAAAGTGGGGAGACGACCACCGGAAATGCATAACATCAATAATTGTCACAAACCTTTCCAACGATATGTCACATGAGGAGTCTCGACCAAATTTAGAAAAGTGTCCCCCGTGGGGGAAAAGTGGGTGGCGGTCACCGGAATTGCAGAACATCAATAAGTAGTCTCAGACCTTTCCAACGATATCTCACATGTGGGGTCTTGGCTAAATTTGGAAAAATGACTCCCGGGGGGGGCAAAGTGGGGTGACGGACACTGGAGGAGCATAACATCAATAAGTAGTCACAGACGTTTCCAACGATATCTCACATGTGGGGTCTTGGCTAAATTTGGAAAATTGTCTCCCGGGGGGGGGGGGCAAAGTGGGGGGACGGATACCGGAGGAGCATAACATCAATAAGTAGTCACAGACAATTCCAACGATATCTTACATGAGATTTCTTGGCTAAATTTTGAAAAGTGTCCTCCGGGGGGGGGGGCAAAGTTAGGGGACGAACACGGTAGGTGCATAAAATCAATAAGTAGTCACAGATCTTTCCAAAGATATCTCACATGAGGGGGCTTGGCTAAATTTGAAAAAGTGTCCTCCTGGGGGGGGAAGTGGGGGGGGCTATCACCGGAGGTGCATAACATCAATAAGTGGTCACAGACCTTTCCTACGATATCTCACATGAGAGGTCTTGGCTAAATTTAGAAAAGTGCCCCCCGGGGGAGCAAAGTGGGGGGGACGGACACCGGAGGTGCATAACTTCAATAAGTAGTCACTGACCTTTCCAATGATATCTCACATGAAGGGTCTTGGCTAAATTTGGAAAAGTGTCCCCGGGGGGCAAAGTGGGGAGACGGCCACCGGAAGTGCATAACATCAATAATAGTCACAAAGCTTTCCAACGATATGTCACATGAAGGGTCTCGGCCAAATTTAGAAAAGTGTCCCCCGTGGGGGAAAAGTGGGGGGCGGTCACCGGAAGTGCATAGCTTCAATAAGTAGTCACTGATCTTTCCAATGATATCTCACATGAAGGGTCTTGGCTAAATTTGGAAAAGTGTCTCCCGGAGGGGCAAAGTGCGGTAGACGGACACCGGAGGAGAATAACATCAATAAGTAGTCACAGACCTTTCCAACGATATCTCACATGTGGGGTCTTGGCTAAATTTGGAAAAGTGTCTCCTGGGGGGGGGAGTAAGGGGACTGATACCGGAGGAGCATAACATCAATAAGTAGTCACAGACCTTTCGAACGATATCTTACATGAGAAGTCTTGGCTAAATTTTGAAAAGTGCCCCCCGGGGGGCAAAGTTGGTGGAGGAACACCGTAGGCGCATAAAATCAATAAGTAGTCACAGATCTTCCCAAAGATATCTCACATGAGGGGTCTTGGCTAAATTTGAAAAAGTGTCCTACGGGGGGAAAAGTGGGGTTGGTATCACCGGAGGTGCATAACATCAATAAGTGGTCACAGACCTTTCCAACGATATCTCACATGAGATGTCTTGGCTAAATTTAGAAAAGTACCCCCCGGGGGAGCAAAGTGGGGGGGACGGACACCGGAGGTGCATAACTTCAATAAGTAATCACTGTCCTTTCCAATGATATCTCACATGAAGGGTCTTGGCTAAATTTGGAAAAGTGTCCCTGGTAGCCAAAGTGAAGAGACGACCACCGGAAGTGCATAACATCAATAATTGTCACAAACCTTTCCAACGATATGTCACATGAGGAGTCTCGACCAAATTTAGAAAAGTGTCCCCCGTGGGGGAAAAGTGGGTGGCGGTCACCGGAATTGCAGAACATCAATAAGTAGTCTCAGACCTTTCCAACGATATCTCACATGTGGGGTCTTGGCTAAATTTGGAAAAATGACTCCCGGGGGGGGCAAAGTGGGGTGACGGACACTGGAGGAGCATAACATCAATAAGTAGTCACAGACGTTTCCAACGATATCTCACATGTGGTGTCTTGGCTAAATTTGGAAAATTGTCTCCCGGGGGGGGGCAAAGTGGGGGGACGGATACCGGAGGAGCATAACATCAATAAGTAGTCACAGACAATTCCAACGATATCTTACATGAGATTTCTTGGCTGAATTTTGAAAAGTGTCCTCCGGGGGGGGGGCAAAGTTAGGGGACGAACACCGTAGGTGCATAAAATCAATAAGTAGTCACAGATCTTTCCAAAGATATCTCACATGAGGGGTCTTGGCTAAATTTGAAAAAGTGTCCTCCTGGGGGGGGAAGTGGGGGGGGGGGCTATCACCGGAGGTGCATAACATCAATAAGTGGTCACAGACCTTTCCAACGATATCTCACATGAGAGGTCTTGGCTAAATTTAGAAAAGTGCCCCCCGGGGGAGCAAAGTGGGGGGGACGGACACCGGAGGTGCATAACTTCAATAAGTAGTCACTGACCTTTCCAATGATATCTCACATGAAGGGTCTTGGCTAAATTTGGAAAAGTGTCCCCGGGGGGCAAAGTGGGGAGACGGCCACCGGAAGTGCATAACATCAATAATAGTCACAAAGCTTTCCAACGATATGTCACATGAAGGGTCTCGGCCAAATTTAGAAAAGTGTCCCCCGTGGGGGAAAAGTGGGGGGCGGTCACCGGAAGTGCATAACTTCAATAAGTAGTCACTGATCTTTCCAATGATATCTCACATGAAGGGTCTTGGCTAAATTTGGAAAAGTGTCCCCGGGGGCCAAAGTGGGGAGACGGCCATCGGAGGAGCATAACATCAATAAGTAGTCACAGACCTTTCCAACGACATCTTACATGAGATGTCTTGGCTAAATTTTGAAAAGTGCCCCCGGGGGGCAAAGTTGGTGGACGAACACCGTAGGTGCATAAAATCAATAAGTAGTCACAGATCTTCCCAAAGATATCTCACATGAGGGGTCTTGGCTAAATTTGAAAAAGTGTCCTACGGGGGGGGGGAAAGCGGGGTTGGTATCACCGGAGGTGCATAACATCAATAAGTGGTCACAGACCTTTCCAACGATATCTCACATGAGATGTCTTGGCTAAATTTAGAAAAGTGCCCCGCGGGGGAGCAAAGTGGGGGGGACGGACATCGGAGGTGCATAACTTCAATAAGTAGTCACTGTCCTTTCCAATGATATCTCACATGAAGGGTCTTGGCTAAATTTGGAAAAGTGTCCCTGGTGGCCAAAGTGGGGAGACGACCACCGGAAGTGCATAACATCAATAATAGTCACAAACCTTTCCAACGATATGTCACATGAGGGGTCTCGACCAAATTTAGAAATGTGTCCCCCGTGGGGGAAAAGTGGGTGGCGGTCACCGGAAGTGCAGAACATCAATAAGTAGTCTCAGACCTTTCCAACGATATCTCACATGTGGGGTCTTGGCTAAATTTGGAAAAGTGTCTCCCGGGGGGGGCAGAGTGGGGGGACGGATACCGGAGGAGCATAACATCAATAAGTAGTCACAGACATTTCCAACGATATCTTACATGAGAAGTCTTGGCTAAATTTTGAAAAGTGCCCCTCGGGGGGCAAAGTTGGTGGACGAACACCGTAGGTGCATAAAATCAATAAGTAGTCACAGATCTTCCCAAAGATATCTCACATGAGGGGTCTTGGCTAAATTTGAAAAAGTGTCCTACGGGGGGGGGAAGTGGGGTTGGTATCACCGGAGGTGCATAACATCAATAAGTGGTCACAGACCTTTCCAACGATATCTCACATGAGATGTCTTGGCTAAATTTAGAAAAGTGCCCCCCGGGGGAGCAAAGTGGGGGGACGGACACCGGAGGTGCAAAACTTCAATAAGTAGTCACTGTCCTTTCCAATGATATCTCACATGAAGTGTCTTGGCTAAATTTGGAAAAGTGTCCCTGGTGGCCAAAGTGGGGAGACGACCACCGGAAGTGCATAACATCAATAATCGTCACAAACCTTTCCAACGATATGTCACATGAGGGGTCTCGACCAAATTTAGAAAAGTGTCCCCCGTGGGGGAAAAGTGGGTGGCGGTCACCGGAAGCGCAGAACATCAATAAGTACTCTCACACCTTTCCAACGATATCTCACATGTGGGGTCTTGGCTAAATTTGGAAAAATGACTCCCGGGGGGCAAAGTGGGGTGACGGACACTGGAGGAGCATAACATCAATAAGTAGTCACACACCTTTCCAACGATATCTCACATGTGGGGTCTTGGCTAAATTTGGAAAAGTGTCTCCCGGGGTGGGGGGGGCAAAGTGGGGGGACGGATACCGGAGGAGCATAACATCAATAAGTAGTCACAGACATTTCCAACGATATCTTACATGAGATTTCTTGGCTAAATTTTGAAAAGTGTCCTCCGGGGGGGCAAAGATAGGGGACGAACACCGTAGGTGCATAAAATCAATAAGTAGTCACAGATCTTTCCAATGATATCTCACATGAGAGGTCTTGGCTAAATTTAGAAAAGTGCCCCCCGGGGGAGCAAAGTGGGGGGACGGACACCAGAGGTGCAGAACATCAATAAGTACTCACAGACCTTTCCAACGATATCTCACATGTGGGGTCTTGGCTAAATTTGGAAAAGTGTCTCCCAGGGGGTGGGGGCAAAGTGGGGTGACGGACACCGGAGGAGCATAACTTCAATAAGTAGTCACTGACCTTTCCAATGATATCTCACATGAAGGGTCTTGGCTAAATTTGGAAAAGTGTCCCCGGGGGGCAAAGTGGGGAGACGGCCACCGGAAGTGCATAACATCAATAATAGTCACAAAGCTTTCCAACGATATGTCACATGAAGGGTCTCGGCCAAATTTAGAAAAGTGTCCCCCGTGGGTGAAAAGTGGGGGCGGTCACCGGAAGTGCATAACTTCAATAAGTAGTCACTGATCTTTCCAATGATATCTCACATGAAGGGTCTTGGCTAAATTTGGAAAAGTGTCCCCGGGGGCCAAAGTGGGGAGACGGCCATCGGAGGAGCATAACATCAATAAGTCGTCACAGACCTTTCCAACGACATCTTACATGAGAAGTCTTGGCTAAATTTTGAAAAGTGCCCAGTTGGTGGACGAACACCGTAGGTGCATAAAATCAATAAGTAGTCACAGATCTTCCCAAAGATATCTCACATGAGGGGTCTTGGCTAAATTTGAAAAAGTGTCCTACGTGGGGGGGAAAGTGGGGTTGGTATCACCGGAGATGCATAACATCAATAAGTGGTCACAGACCTTTCCAACGATATCTCACATGAGATGTCTTGGCTAAATTTAGAAAAGTGCCCCGCGGGGGAGCAAAGTGGGGGGGGGACGGACACCGGAGGTGCATAACTTCAATAAGTAGACACTGTCCTTTCCAATGATATCTCACATGAAGGGTCTTGGCTAAATTTGGAAAAGTGTCCCTGGTGGCCAAAGTGGGGAGACGACCACCGGAAGTGCATAACATCAATAATAGTCACAAACCTTTCCAACGATATGTCACATGAGGGGTCTCGACCAAATTTAGAAAAGTGTCCCCCGTGGGGGAAAAGTGGGTGGCGGTCACCGGAAGTGCAGAACATCAATAAGTGGTCTCAGACCTTTCCAACGATATCTCACATGTGGGGTCTTGGCTAAATTTGGAAAAATTACTCCCGGGGGGGCAAAGTGGGGTGACGGACACTGGAGGAGCATAACATCAATAAGTAGTCACAGACCTTTCCAACGATATCTCACATGTGGGGTCTTGGCTAAATTTGGAAAAGTGTCTCCGGGGGGGGGGGTAAAGTGGGGGGACGGATACCGTAGGAGCATAACATCAATAAGTAGTCACAGACATTTCCAACGATATCTTACATGAGAAGTCTTGGCTAAATTTTGAAAAGTGTCCTCCGGGGGGGGGCAAAGTTGGGGGACGAACACCGTAGGTGCATAAAATCAATAAGTAGTCACAGATCTTTCCAAAGATATCTCACATGAGGGGTGTTGGCTAAATTTGAAAAAGTGTCCTCCGGGGGGGGAAGTGGGGGGGGGGCTATCACCGGAGGTGCATAACATCAATAAGTGGTCACAGACCTTTCCAACGATATCTCACATGAGAGGTCTTGGCTAAATTTAGAAAAGTGCCCCCCCGGTGGAGCAAAGTGGGGGGACGGACACCGGAGGTGCATAACTTCAATAAGTAGTCACTGACCTTTCCAATGATATCTCACATGAAGGGTCTTGGCTAAATTTGGAAAAGTGTCCCCGGGGGGCAAAGTGGGGAGACGGCCACCGGAAGTGCATAACATCAATAATAGTCACAAACCTTTCCAACGATATGTCACATGAAGGGTCTCGGCCAAATTTAGAAAAGTGTCCCCCGTGGGGGAAAAGTGGGGGGCGGTCACCGGAAGTGCAGAACATCAATAAGTACTCACAGATCTTTCCAACGATATCTCACATGTGGGGTCTTGGCTAAATTTGGAAAAGTGTCTCCCAGGGGGTGGGGCAAAGTGGGGTGACGGACACCGGAGGAGCATAACTTCAATAAGTAGTCACTGACCTTTCCAATGATATCTCACATGAAGTGTCTTGGCTAAATTTGGAAAAGTGCCCCCCGGGGAGCAAAGTTGGGGGGACGAACACCGTAGGTGCATAAAATCAATAAGTAGTCACAGATATTTCCAAAGATATCTCACATGAGGTCACTTGGCTAAATTTGAAAAAGTGTCCTCCGGGGGGGCAAAGTGGGGGGCTGTCACCGGAGGTGCATAACATCAATACGTGGTCACAGACCTTTCCAACGATATCTCACATGAGAGGTCTTGGCTAAATTTAGAAAAGTGCCCCCCGGGGGAGCAAAGTGGGGGGGGGGCGGACACCGGAGGTGCATAACTTCAATAAGTAGTCACTGACCTTTCCAATGATATCTCACATGAAGGGTCTTGGCTAAATTTGGAAAAGTGTCCCCGGGGGCCAAAGTGGGGAGACGGCCACCGGAGGAGCATAACATCAATAAGTAGTCACAGACCTTTCCAACGATATCTTACGTGAGAAGACTTGGCTAAATTTTGAAAAGTGCCCCCCGGGGGGCAAAATTGGTGGACGAACACCGTAGGTGCATAAAATCAATAAGTAGTCACAGATCTTCCCAAAGATATCTCACATGAGGGGTCTTGGCTAAATTTGAAAAAGTGTCCTACGGGGGGGGGGGGAAAGTGGGGTTGGTATCACCGGAGGTGCATAACATCAATAAGTGGTCACAGACCTTTACAACGATATCTCACATGAGATGTCTTGGCTAAATTTAGAAAAGTGCCCCGCGGGGGAGCAAAGTGGGGGGGACGGACATCGGAGGTGCATAACTTCAATAAGTAGTCACTGTCCTTTCCAATGATATCTCACATGAAGTGTCTTGGCTAAATTTGGAAAAGTGTCCCTGGTGGCCAAAGTGGGGAGACGACCACCGGAAGTGCATAACATCAATAATATTCACAAACCTTTCCAATGATATGTCACATGAGGGGTCTCGACCAAATTTAGAAAAGTGTCCCCCGTGGGGGAAAAGTGGGTGGCGGTCACCGGAAGTGCAGAACATCAATAAGTAGTCTCAGACCTTTCCAACGATATCTCACATGTGGGGTCTTGGCTAAATTTGGAAAAATGACTCCCGGGGGGGCAAAGTGGGGTGACGGACACTGGAGGAGCATAACATCAATAAGTAGTCACAGACCTTTCCAACGATATCTCACATGTGGGGTCTTGGCTAAATTTGGAAAAGTGTCCTCCGGGGGGGCAAAGTTGGGGGACGAACACCGTAGGTGCATAAAATCAATAAGTAGTCACAGATCTTTCCAAAGATATCTCACATGAGGGGTGTTGGCTAAATTTGAAAAAGTGTCCTCCGGGGGGGGGAAGTGGGGGGGGCTATCACCGGAGGTGCATAACATCAATAAGTGGTCACAGACCTTTCCAACGATATCTCACATGAGAGGTCTTGGCTAAATTTAGAAAAGTGCCCCCCGGGGCAGCAAAGTGGGGGGGGGACGGACACCGGAGGTGCATAACTTCAATAAGTAGTCACTGACCTTTCCAATGATATCTCACATGAAGGGTCTTGGCTAAATTTGGAAAAGTGTCCCCGGGGGGCAAAGTGGGGAGACGGCCACCGGAAGTGCATAACATCAATAATAGTCACAAACCTTTCCAACGATATGTCACATGAAGGGTCTCGGCCAAATTTAGAAAAGTGTCCCCCATGGGGGAAAAGTGGGGGGGCGGTCACCGGAAGTGCAGAACATCAATAAGTACTCACAGACCTTTCCAACGATATCTCACATGTGGGGTCTTGGCTAAATTTGGAAAAGTGTCTCCCAGGGGGTGGGGGCAAAGTGGGGTGACGGACACCGTAGGTGCATAAAATCAATAAGTAGTCACAGATCTTTCCAAAGATATCTCACATGAGGTGACTTGGCTAAATTTGAAAAAGTGTCCTCCGGGGGGGGCAAAGTGGGGGGCTGTCACCGGAGGTGCATAACATCAATAAGTGGTCACAGACCTTTCCAACGATATCTCACATGAGAGGTCTTGGCTAAATTTAGAAAAGTGCCCCCCGGGGGAGCAAAGTGGGGGGGACGGACACCGGAGGTGCATAACTTCAATAAGTAGTCACTGACCTTTCCAATGATATCTCACATGAAGGGTCTTGGCTAAATTTGGAAAAGTGTCCCCGGGGGCCAAAGTGGGGAGACGGCCACCGGAGGAGCATAGCATCAATAAGTAGTCACAGACCTTTCCAACGATATCTTACATGAGAAGTCTTGGCTAAATTTTGAAAAGTGCCCCCCGGGGGAGCAAAGTGGAGGGGACGGACACCGGAGGTGCATAACTTCAATAAGTATTCACTGTCCTTACCAATGATATCTCACATGAAGGGTCTTTGCTAAATTTGGAAAAGTGTCCCTGGTGGCCAAAGTGGGGAGACCACCACCGGAAGTGCATAACATCAATAATAGTCACAAACCTTTCCAACGATATGTCACATGAGGGGTCTTGGCTAAATTTAGAAAAGTGTCCTGAAATTTCATATATTATAAATAATATTTATCGAAGAGCTCCATAAAAAAATCCGATCTAAAATGATAAAAACGGAAAATACTATCCCCCGCAGTGGGGGCCAAATTGGGGAGGGGAGGAAGGAAGTCTCATAATATGAAAGAGTCATCCGAGAGCTTTCCGATAACATATCACATGACGGGTCCAAAAAAAAGTTTGAAAATTGCTCCCTTCTCCCTCCCCCCCCTTGGGCCCACTCTTTCGCCCCGGAATTCACGTAGCCCCCACTTTAAAATTTTTATGTTCAATAAATAATATTTAACGGAAGACTGCATAAAAAGCCCACATCTAAAATGATATTTAAATTTATTACAGAAATCGGCTATGGTTTTAAAAATTTGTTCGCCCTCTCCCCAACCCCCGAATTTCACTTTCGGGGGATGAAAGATTCATAATATGGAAGAGTTGTCAAAGGGCTTTTCGATGATATGTCAAAGGAAAAGTTCGGTAATTTTTTTTAAATTGCGCTCCGCCCATTCTCACGTCCTCGGAATTCACCCGACCCACCTTCCTCTTTGAAATTTTTATATTTAATAAATAATATTTATCGGAGGGCTCCAGATATGGACAGCTTGGTAGGGCTAAAATAAGAAAAACATTGAAAATTAAAGCTTCATTTCACAGCTCATTGTCATGCCTATTTCTCTGTCCAGCTCGTCCCTCGATATCTCACCTCGGCCCTACTTGGCCGAGCGTGAAATGACAATCATCGACAGTAACATTTCGAGAAAAGACGAAAACTGATTTCTCATTCTTGACAATGTCATATGAAATGTTGAACGGAGACCGAGTACGAGAATGACAATGGGAAGCGATGAGTTACAATCGATGAGATATCTCGAAGTAAGCGAAAGGTTTGCCATGGAGCAGAGATGCCTTCTCGAGGTAAACGAGCAGTTTCCATCGAGAAAACTTATCTTGAAGGGTGAGAGATAGCGAGAGAAAAGAAGCTTTGAGAATAGTTAAACTTACTGCGTTTCTGGTGTAAGTCATGATTTCCCAAAGGAGTACATGTTCTTTTCCATTCGATTTTGTTATTAACCGATATGGGTTAGGAGGCATAGTGGTTTAAGTTATCACTTCGGGTTTCAGCTGTTGATATAGAAGTTCTCTAGTGAATTTGGCGCCAGTTTGTCTTTGATTTTCAATGTTTCTCTTATTTTAGCCCTCCTAAGCTGTCCCATATCTATTAATATTACAATGCTATTGTTAAAACAAAACTGCACTGCAAATTATGTGTTTTCAAGATTTTAAGTGTCGCCTCAGGAAAGAGGATTTTTCAAAATTATTTTACCCCACTCATGTAATATATTAAAATAAGTGTAATCTCATAACCTTTCTAAATCTACCTTTCTTTTGTCAATCCACCGTTAATTTTAGACCCCTGGGCTTAAAATGCTCTAAAGGAATATACTTAGCGGCGATTTTTTTCGTACTCTGGTACGGTATCTTTCATTCATAGGAAAATTATAAAACTAACATCAAATTGTGTCTAAAATCGAATAAAAAATATGGACATATGTTTCTTAATTTTAACTCCCTTCTTCGCCTCAAGAGCGCTCTTTAAAGTTTTATTTCTTCAAACCTTTAGTATACTGTTTGCCCAAAAATTATAAAATTCACAAAATAAAGTATTTTCTCTCTCCCTTTTCTTCTCGTATCAATTTTATTTTTACTATCACCAGGGGACGCCGCCCAATGAAACATTTTGCTTTTAGCCTCAGGCTATTGGCATTTTTCATCTGTTTTTCATAATATTTTGTCTCATTGTTTTTCTTCGTCGAAGATACTATTCTCCTAGTTCTTGACCCATTCTGACTACTTGGGCACTCATTCTGGACCAGCTATGGCCCATCGGGCCTCTCTTCATTTGTCTGGCTCTAATCACACGCTTCACTTATTCTTTTACCATTTTTCTTTTTCTTCAATTTTTTTCTTATTCAATCGTTTGGTTTTTTTTTACCATTCTCAACTTCCACTAGTCCACTTTTACATGAAGTTAACTTTCATCCTTCGTCTGCCCTACTGTCAATTTGGGGCCTAATGCCCCTTCGAGGGGGGAGGGGGGCGTTTCTTGTACCTTTTCCAGACCCATCATCTAATACCACATTTGTAAGGATTGGCAGATTAAAATTATCCAAAATGCCAAAAATGAAGTCCACTGAAGTTTTATTTTAGTTATAGAATTCCCTATTAGCGGATATATTTGTCTGTTTACCTTTCTATTTTTCGATAACACTCCTTTGTTTTCGATAAACGGAGAAATTTAACAGCATTAGACACACTTTAGACATTTATGGAACTTTAATTTGTATCAAAACTTCTGCCTTTATCGAAAAGAAGAAAATGCTAATCGATTCTAGCAAATGCGCCTAAAATAAAAATTGAGCTAGTAAATGTGTCAGAAACTAGCTACTTTGGATTTCGATACAGACTTGAAGAGTCATGTTGGAATCGCTAGGTACTGGAAAACAATTACCGTGTTAGGCAGGTTCCCTCTCACCAGTTATATACAGTAATTTCCGGCGTATAATCCGCGGATGAAACAATCATTTTTCGACCCAGAAAATTCTTTAAAAGAAATGCAACTTATTGGATCGCCGTAAATATTTGAATTCAATAACTAAATAAAATTTCTGGGTCCAAACAGAATTGTTTCATCCGCGGATTATACGCCGGAAATTACGGTATGTCTGGTTATCCTTACGTTTTTCGATAAAGCTGTCTTGTTTTCGATAAACGGAGAAATTCCACAGCATTTGATACACTTTAGACATTCAGGGAACTTTAATTTGTATCAAATCTTTTGCCTTTATGGAAAAGAAGGAAATGCTAATCGATTCTAGCTAATGCGTCTAAAATGAAAAATGAGTTTTTAAATGTGTCATAAAGTAGCTACTTTGGATTTCGATACAGACTTAAAGAGTCATGTTGGAATCTCTAGGTACTGGAAAGCAGTTTCCGTGTTAGACAGGTTCCCTCTTGGAAGGTATCTTTATCTTACTATCCTTACGTTTTTCGAAAGAAGCTTTTGTTTTCGATCAATGGGGAAATTCCACAGTATTTGACATTTAGGGGAACTTTAAACTGTATCAAACTTTTTTGAGTTATCTAAAAAGTAGAAAGGTTATTTGATTCATCAAATGTGCCGTATTTACGCGATTTGGACATTGCAGTTTCAAAAAGAAGAATTTGGAATTTATTCCAATGCAAAGAAAATCATTTTAAAATACTGAACTTCAAATGAGATATCTTTATAAATTTCTTCCATTAGCTTTAGCGAGCAGGTCTTTTCACTTGACTGAAGTAACCCCTTAAGCCTAAAACAGGAGAAAATAATTAACCCTCCGTCTACCAGACGGGTCCATTGGACCCGACAGGTACATACAAAATATTCATTCAAACCAGAAATTTCTTTAAAATAAACTAAGTATATAAACCAGACAAAAATAAGGTAAATAAATAAGTTAAATAATTTTAAATAAAAATTCTGGTGCAGAACGTTTTATTAAAACTTGAATAAAATTCCCGGTAGATCTAGGGTTAAGATAGCAGAATTTTCGAGCAAGCCGTATCATTAATATGAAATTTTCCGCCAGTATAATAGCTAAATTTTCCAACAATTGTTTTTAGCTTCTATCGTTATAATCGATTGTAAAACATCTCGATTGTAGATTCTAGGAATTAATCGATGGCTGTATCGATTATGATTTTTTACGATGACGATTTTTCTCGGTTGTCGAATTTTCGAGAATCGCCCATCACTATCCATTACACTGATCTTAGGACAATCTGAGTTTCCGATCCAGGCTCCACGCGAAGTCCGCTTGCTTCCAGATCAAAGTTGCCAATGTGACCTCCATTTTTATCCCGAAATTTCGACTTTAGAGCGTAAATTTCTGAAGAAGAATTTTTACTTTAAGTTATAGAGAAGTTTGAGTTAGTTTGACATTAAAGAAATGTCAGAATAATTTTTGCATTTTCTGGCGTAAATCAATTTTTTAAACTAGAGTGGAGTTCAACTGGAAGCCTTGTTATATGTTTCTTTTGGAATATTATTATATAAGTTTTCTTTCTAAATTTTTCTGGTGTCAACTTTTCATTTTACAGTATGCAAAAGTAACACTAGACGTTACAGGACGCTATTGTCAACTTGCAAAATTTTCTCCATTCTTCTGATCTGATCAAGCTTATAATTTATTGGATTTGGTAAAAATATAAGTTTTACTCTAATTTTTTTATATAAAAAATATTATTTAAGTCTATTTAAAAGGCATTCCAAAATATATATATATTTACTATACTAAACATGATAAAAAAGCTTTTAAAGTATCTCCTTTCAAAAAACTGCATTATCTTTACGAAAACTTTTGAACAATATATCGAGAGATATTAAATAAAAGATTCGAACCATTATTTATACATCTGTCTTTTTTCCATATTTGAAACAAATTTATAACATAATTCAAGTTTTCGAATGTCAATATTTTGGACAGTTGCCAACTATGTCAGCGTTACAGGAATGGGATTCCTGACACAAAGCTGATGGAGTGATATATTTTGCTGAAAAACAATTCTTAAATTTTAAAAGAAAAGAAAATTTATTTTGTAGCTCCATACAAAAAATATAATTTTCCCATGTTAAAATCGATGGAAATAGCATTCATGCAAAATGTTAGAACACGAAACATCTAAATATATAGACAGTAGTGGCTTGTCAGGGGATTCACTAACAATAATTTAGTAAACTAAATTTCTCCTTGATTAATCATATAACATCTGATGATTAAATAGCTAAAAATATATTTGCTAAAATTCTAATAGTAAAGTGATTGTGAGCTCCCTGCCGATGAGCAAGGATTCCCACAAAAGTCGATCTCAACCCCATTAACTTCAGATTCGTCATATTTATATCATAAACGCTGGGTATAGATAGATGAAATGGTAATTCACTATATAATGAAAACGCTTTCAGTGCCATCTAGTAACAAACAGTCGAATTAGAAATCCCATTATATAAGAAGAGTGGAATTCTAGAAACAAGTGAAATACAAATTTGTAGACCGTAATCGAAGTATGAAAGGTTGGTTGTATTTATGTCGGCCAATTATCTGCACGTGGGATATAGGCCCTAAGAAGGGAGTGCCTTCCGTGGAGGTCTTGCTAAGGGAACCTAACCCGTATTAACGCTTGGAGAACCAAGGTTCGAAGAAAACCACGAAAACTCCGAACGATTAGGCCGACGGGCGCGATTGGGATCGAACCCAGCACCTCCCGTCTACCACCTTCGAGAGAAGAACCTCTCGGCCACTGGTGGGGCGAAGTATGAAAGGATTCTTAGATCTAGAAATACTTTTATTAGAACACCGTAATGTAACATTATTAAAATTCTGTCACTAGCTGTATTATTAAAATACTGTCACGTGTCACTAGCAATGACACATTTATACTCAAATATGTAAGTACACCCCAAATTAATAAGTGGCAAACGATATTGATTTAGTCTGCGCGTTTTCTTTATAGAAATATATTACTTCATTTATTACAGATTTCCACAATTAAATAAGTCATAGTTTTCTATAAATATAAAATGCTATCAGATTTCAGTAAATATTGGCACCTGTGCATAAATTTTATACTGAAATGTGAAACTACAAGGAAGACATAATTTTATAATACCCCTTCACGGTCGCATTAAATTACTGTTTAAAAATTTAAATTACTTACTGGCATCACTTTTTTGAAAAAGAAAAAGTTCACCTTATTTAATGACAGGTAAAATGATACACAAATAAAGTCAATTATACTATTCTATAAAACTAATGCAGATCAAACAAATCTGAATAATTTGAATAAAAGACACAGCCCGTGAATATCACGGGAGCGACAATTAAGGGATTAAAAGTCCTGTATGTTATCATGGTACAATTATTTTAATACTAGAACCGCCATTAGCGGTCATTTTGATCGCTGCCAAATTGAAAATAGCCGATTCGAAGCAGAAATTTCTTGATAAGATATGTTACATATATGTAGCACAAAAATAGGCAGATTAAGTAAGTTAAATATTTTTAAATAGAAATTCTGGGGCAAATCACTTTTTATAAAACTTGAGTAAAATAGCCGGCGGTTCTAGTGTTAATACTAGAAAGATGGACAACGGTCATTTTGACCGCTACCAAATGAATATTTTTTTTTTTTCAAACCAGAAATTTCTTAAAAAAAAAAAAAAAAAAAAAAAAAAGAGTTTAAATGCGTAGCTGCCAACTTGTACGGATTTTTACTACCACTAAAATTTAATGGAAAATTTTGCCTAATTCAATCGCCGGATTGCAGAGAATTTTGACAATTAAATAAGGCAGAAATTTCTGTTAAATTTTAGTGGTAGCAAAAATCCGTACAAGTTGGCAGCTATGTTAAAAGGTACAAAGAAAAAAATTGTTAAATAAATAAGTTAATAATTTAAAATAAAAATTTGGGTGTCAAATATTTTTTACAGAATTTGAGTAAAATTTCCCGTTTTTCTCGTGTTAATGGGGAAATAGAGTTAAGTATATTCATTTTGCCCACTACTGTCTGCAATGCATTATTAATTCTATATATGTCCCAATAACAGTCACATAAAAGAAACTTAAATTAACTTTTAAAAATAAAATAAATTATTCCTTGCTTAAAAGTGTTAGACAGTGCTGCCGCATATGGCGGATTTTTTATTTAGAAATATTGAATTCACACAAGAAAATTTCATTTCCAATTCTCTTATATTCTATTCATATCAAATCATAAAGTAAAATAAACTCTTAAAATTTACTTGTGCGAATTTGGAATGCCTAAATAAAAAAATCAGCCAGATTCGACAAAACCGGTTTTAGTCGTACTAGTAAACATGTGTAGGTCTTATAATTTAATTTCTTTAATTTCAGATTTTCATAATTAAAGAAGTTTTCTATAAAGAAAAAATGCTATTAAAAATCTTTAATAATTGGCGCCTATTCAAAAATTGTATAGTGAAGTGTGAAACTATAAAACAGACATACTTATATCATTAAAACGCATGCATATAAACATCGTACACTTATTTTAATTAGGAAAACAAGTTAGATATACTGATTATGTCCACTTAACAATGCATCATTAATTTTTATCTGTTCCGATGATAGACACTTTAACCCCTTAATTCTCGCTCCCGTGATATTCACGGGCTGTGTCTTTTTTTCATTTTAGTCTTTTTTTTTCTTTTATTCCCACCAGTTTTATAAAATAGTGCAATTGGCTTTATTATGGTATCATTTTACCTGTCATTAAATAAGGTGAATATTTCTTTTTCAAAAAAGTGGTGCCAATAAGCAATTTGAATTTTTAAACCGAAATTTTATGCGATCGTTAAGGGGTTAATACTAGAAAGACCGACAAGTTTACTCAAATTTTAGAAAAAATATTTCACACCAGAAGTTTTATTTTAAATTATTAACTTATCCATTTAACTAGTTTCTTCTTCTTTGCATCTTTTAACTTCTTAATTCTCGCTCCCGTTATATTCACGGGCTGTGTCTTTTACTCAAGTTATTTGATTGTCACCAGTTTTATAAAATAATGAAAAATGAAATGAAATGAATTGAAATGAAATTGGCCAAATTTTAGTATCTCTTTCGTGTCATTAAATAAGGTGAATATTTCTTTTTAATAAAAGTGGTGTCAATAAAATTTGAATTTTTCAATCGTAATTTAATTGGAGCGTTAAGGGGTTAAACTAGTTTTATAAAAAAAATGTCTGCTTCGAACCAAGATGTTTTCATTTGGCAGCAGTCAAAATGACAGCTCGTGGACTTTCTAGTGTTAAGCAATCTTGTATTGACTTTTTTCAATAAAATGAATTATACTTTGCTTACATGTGTTAGTTATATTAGTACACATGCATGCGTATTATAATGCCATAATTCTACACACCTTTGAATGCATTTTGGTAGCAATAACCTTTCTATTCAAACAAATAGACGTATATACAAACTTTACATTTTTGGGCTTCAAACGAAACTGTATTAAAATATAAGATTTCTAACTCAATCCATTATTTAAATACCACTACTTTCAAAGAACTATTTTTCTCTTAAAAATGATATTGATACCCCGAAGGTTATAATTGAAATGTTGTAAAACGTACCAATGACTTTTTCTGCAAGAAAAATTCTGGTATTTAAAACGGACTAGTGGAAGTCCTGTTGATATCTTTTCACTCTAAAATGTGTATGCCACCAATAGGGGTCTGTGATCTTTTTGCAGTAAAGTCGTTAGGGAGTATTAATTCCGTTAATCTATTTTCTTTTCTTTTAATAGAAACGCTCGTGTCATTCAATAAGAAACATTTTTCTGAAATAAAACAACAGTTAACATGCCGCAGGTTAGAAACTTCTGCTGTACAAGTTGATTTTTTCTCCGTATTTCATTGTCTTCCAGAGAGTAACGCTAAGTTTGCTACATGTCACAATTCTGCGCTGTAACCGGCCTCATTGCCATTTTATTATACCAAAGATCTTGTTAAAGATTACAGATGTAGCTGTCACCGATCTGAGGATAATGGGGTGGGCGTAACTTTTGTGTACCCTATATTTTTCTATTGTTTAATAGTTTTCCTGAGAAGATATACTTCGAGATATACTTAACTTATATATTAACAAATTAGCTCCGAAGTTATGTTTAACCCCTTAACGCTCGAATTAAATAACGGTTGAATAATTCAAATTGCTTATTGGCACCACTTTTATGAAAAAGAAATATTCACCTTATTTAATGACAGTAAAAACGATACTAAAATATAGCCAATTTCACTATTTTATAAAACTGGTGGGAATCAAACAATTTGAGTAAAAGACACAGCCCGTGAATATGACGGGAGCGAGAATTAACCCCTTGGGGACGAGCGGCACATATACGTGCCGCATGAAGCTCAGAATCCTTGTTTGTCCTCACCAGTAAAATTTTACTGTAAAATTTGCCTTATTTAATCAGCGCATTTTCTCTATTCAAGAAGAGACAAATTTCTGTTTTTAAAAAAACGGTGACAAAAGATTAAAAATTTCGTAAAAGGCCCCCGTCCCGAAGGGGTTAAGGGGTTAAAGCTTAATATTGAGACAATGAACTTCAGATTAAAATGTAAGAACTAGAAATATAATTATTAAAACAAATTTTAACCTCTCGAGGGGCAAGCAATTACGTTTGTGTAATGCTGAATTCCCACCAGAAATTTAGAAAAAAAAATTAAATAAGGAAACGCAATTTTCCAACCTTTTTTTCCGCCAAAGTTAGAAAAGAAAAAATTCATAAAATTTTTCTGGTGCGAATCTTGATTAATCGTAGGTGAGATAAAATAGATCCCACCGCCCCTCAACGGGGTTAAAAGCTATCGATGTAAATTATTGAGTTTATGAAAAAACACAATTAGGCTGCGTGCAACAGCCGCCATTTTTATGTTAGCGTTTCGACCTAATATCCAAAGGTCGCTGCACAACCAGATGACAGGAATATCATTAGCTGTTAGCAAGAGAATAAAAGAAACCAAAATAAAAATCGCCAAACGATAAAACTCTAGTCTAATTATACATATATGGCAAGACAGGACAAAATCAGATGATAGTCGTTTCTACCAGCGTATTTATACTAGTCAACCTACGAGAAAAGCCTCATTAACATAACCACGACATTTAAATTAAGAGAGATTCAACATATTTCGTGAAATTTTTAAAAATGGCAGAATAGGTGTGTTCTAAAGAAAACTATACAACAAAGCTTGGTAATTAATTTTAAATAGTTGAATGATTAGCACAATCTAATCAGATTCGAAATTAATTATTTAATTGTTGAAAGGTAATTTTTTATTAAATAATAAATAAATTAAATTAAATTTAAAAAACTACTCCCAATAAAAGTGGTATATTTAAATTAATAATTATTATAATGTGTATATAAATAAATAAATATAGGTTTATAAGTATGAATCTATTTGAAAAAAAAAAGAATAAGAACATTGAGTGTATTTTGATATAATATTAATAATCTGGAATTTAAGAATATTTGATATGTGTAAACAATTTAATAAATGTTCCTAAATGGACCAGAGTGGCTGAGAGGTTCTGCTGTCGAAGCTGGTAGACGAGAGGTGCTGGGTTCAAACCCAATCGCGCCCGTCGGCCTAACCGTTTCGGAGTTTTCGTGGTTTTCTTCGAAGCCGTGGTTTTCCATGCGTAAATACGGGTTAGGTTCCCTTAGAAAGACCCCCACGAAGGGCACTCCCCCCAGGGGCTATATCCCACGTGTTGATAATCGGCCGTCATAAACACAAACCAAACCAAACCTAAATGGACCAGAGGGTATATAGGGCAATTAGTGATAATGCAAGCACCATGGACGTCATATTCTGACATGGAATTAATAATAGGCTGACAGAAAAAATATGATGCTTTTAGCAATAAATTTACAACTGACGAAGGAAACTTTTATGGTACTTCAACGTTTGTGGCAACCACCCCACGAGAAGTCAGGACCGAGAGTCATAAAAACTAGCTATGCGAAGGAAAGAAAAAATTACGCCCATTTATAGGGGACCAAACACGAACCAGCATTAAGAACTTTGAATTACCAATGAGGAGACGAAACGGAGCAAACAATGGGAGAATTAATATTATAAAAAAAATAAGCCCTCACATAATTTGGTATTAAGAGAAAATTCTAAAAAATCTCCACTCTTCCTCACCAGAATGTCCTGACTTTTAAGTCTCAAATCTTTTTCAAAATAATTATGGTTTCGTAAGACTCCAAAATTTTATTACAACATGTTGTGTATTTTCAAGAGGCCAATTTTCACGCAACTATGTTGCTACATTTAAAGTTGTGAAGAACAAGTTCTCGCTGAAAGAGATCATGTACTATACGAATCACTAAGACTATATTAGAGTCAGAATCATCATTATGCCCGAGGATCAGAGGATAAAAATTCATTAAGACACAGCTATTATCCGAATTGCGAATCTTAGGAAGATCCACTAAATAGATGCGGTGAAGAAAATCCTGGAAGATGTAGTATGCAGCCCTGCAGGACTTATAGAAATTAGAATGCCAAATGAATCAGATTTTGCGGTAAACCTGAAAGAAAATAACACGGAGAATATTCATACCTAAGCTGTAGTTATCGAAGCCAGTGACTCCGAGAAGAAAACTCCTTCCATAAAACCTGGATTAATATCATTAGATTCTCACCTAATTCAAATTCAATGACTCTGAAATTATTGGTGGAATATAACTCAGCGTGATAAACTATATATACAAATCCGATAGACAATCATAAACTTAGTGTGTTTTTGGTGAACATTTGTTTAGAATATCACAAGGACAAAAGAGTTCATCCGAGATGAAAATCAAGCCCTGTTTGGTCAAAGTTATTTGGTGAGAAATATTTTATAATTACCCTCATTATCATCAGGGCTATTGTGTATTTTATATTATCAAAATGTACATATTTTACTTTACATGATTTGTTCTTATGTTCCAAATTTAACTGATATACGTATTATTAACCCATTAAATGTTTTACAGAAGAAATAATAATATTAAAAATGATAATATTCAAATATAAATTCATTAATATTTTGGATAAGAAACCTCTTATATTTGCATCTGTGCTGTAAGCAGTTATAAATAGGGATTTTAATTAAAATCTAAAAAAAAGGGGGAACACTTACGTTTTTAACCTCTTAATTCTCGCTCCCGTCATATTCTCGGGCTGTGCCTTTTACTCAAATTGTTTGATTCCCACCAGTTTTATAAAATAGTGAAATTGTCGATATTTTAGTATCGTTTTTACTGTCATTAAATAAGGTGAATATTTCTTTTTCAAAAAAGTGGTGACAATAAGCAATTTGAATTATTCAACCGTAATTTAATTCGAGCGTGAAGGGGTTAATGAAGATTAATATTTCATTTATAAAGATTAATGAAATGTATAATGATATGAAGGATAATCTTGAAACAATAAAAAAAAGATATTTGAAATATCAATCTTATATGTTTCTAAACAAAAAGTGATTATATGTGTACATTTTCTAACTTTTCTTTGAATTATTCTTTTATTCTTTCCTTTTCAGAGCATAACTAATTTTATGAATATTGATAATTTAAAATTGGAAAATTTCTAAATTAAATATTTTTTATATAAATCTTCGAACCCTAAATGACTGGTTAGAACATCAAATAAGTCATTCTTGTGTTATTTGCCAAAAGTAATCTCCAAACTCTCTCTTATTTTTATGTATTGAGGCGTGATTTTCGGCACCACAAGGTGTTTCTTTTACGCTCAAATGTTAGAAATAAGACAACGCGTTCACACTAAAAATCCAACTATCTAATTTATTCTAGACTGCCTTCAATAATAGAGTAGATAGGCAGTACGGTATAATGTTAAATTAAATTTTGTACAACAAACATTCACCAATAAATGTACGTGTGAAACTGGTGAAGAAATCACTCATCACAAAGTTTTGGGGATATTTCAAAAGATAGATATTTTTTTATTCGATATTACATCGCGTCGAATACAAAATGAATGTAAATTCCTGAATATAAGATACTGAATGTAAAATGCTGATGCTTTTACCCTTTCAGGTCAAGTAAATTTGTTTCTGCAATTTTGAATTCACCCCAGAATTTTCAAAAGATCTTATTTTAAAATTAGGAAATGCAATTTTACAACTTATTTTCATTAAAGTTATACAGTAAAATACATTTTTTTAAAATTATACTGCGAATTTTGATAAAGGTTAGTGGGATATAATACTAGGTTGAGCAAAATGTTCTTGGAAATTTGCGTTGTTATGCGCAAATTAACAACGAAAGCAACAGGGACAATTCTTCAAAGTATAGACCATCATGGTCCACGACTTTCTGCCATCGTTCTGCTGGATTCTGTATTTGCTGAAAGTATCATTACCTTCCCCCTCATTAATCTCATTGACGGCTTTCAGAATCGTTAGATCATTTCTCCAAAAATGCCGGATCAAAACACACAAATCATACTGTTCAATAGGCATTTTGGAGCCTGAACTCCTATGGGTATATGACTAGTACTCCTATATACGATACAAATTCTGGTAAGTATTAGAATAAAAATTTCCCAGAACTTTTTTTTTTCAATCTAATATCATCGGTACCATGTCAAACTATCCAATATGAAAGCAGCTTGCAACTTTTTTAAATACTTGAAGGGTGGTGATATAGTTATGGCATCACCTAATTTTAATCCCTAATTGTCATATTGGCACCAGAATTCATGAATGAAACTTTCATTTTTATTAAGAACGCGAAAATATACATTTACTTTTTTAGTAATAAATTTTCTTGTATATACAGCTGCCGTTTAATGATTTTGACATTTAACGAATACAAGTACCTTGCCCCTGAAAGGGTTAAAATTCAGATTTATTAACTGGCACCACTTTTCATAAATGGTAAAACTCCCCTGTTTTCGCCTTAATTAATATGTCATTAAATACGGTTAAATAAGGAGAATTCTACAATTTCAAGAAAAAAAAGAAATGCTGCCAATCAAGAAATTTGAATAACAAAAAAGTAGCCCACTATTTTCATAATGGATAGTCTGGCATGATACCGACGATATATCCCACCGCGCTATAAGGGGCCAATCCGCACGCCTTAACTATGGTATTAAAAATGATTAAAAAAACGCTCTTAAAGTATTTTATTCCAAAAATGTTCCAGTTTCGCAAATAAAATTCTTAAAAAGATAGCGAGGCATACTAAATAAAAGATGTGTACCATTATTTATACATCTCTCTCTTTTCCATATTTGAAACAAATGTATAATATTATTCAAGCGTTGGAATGTCAATAGTATCGACAGTTACCAACTATGTCCACATGACGGGAATGGAATTCTTAACACAATGCTGACAGTATGATATATATGCGGAAAATGATTTTCTTATATTAAAAGTAAAGTATATTTATTTTCTAGCTGCACAAATGGAATACGGTTTGTCTATGTTAAAAGCATTGGACGCATGATAAATACAAAACATGACCGAAAACAAAGAAATAAGAGCAAAATCTGTATATCGTATGATACAAAATAAAGCTTAAGGAAACAGAGAAAAATTGCATGTAATTTTATTTTTTATTATAATTGAAAATTGATTATCTATTAACCCTTTAGTACGCAGTTTGGATATATAATCAAACAACAGTGTTTTGAATTTAATAGAATTTTTTATTCGTACATACTTAATTCACACCAGAAAATTAAAATAGCAATATTTGCTTTAATTAATAACAGACAATTCCATGTTATAATAAAGTGAAATTAAACATTGAAATTTTCTGGTGTGAAATCAGATTCTCTGAATGTAATTTCTAGAACGTATTGTATCATCGGAATTAAATTGTTAAAGGTTAAGTTTTATAAAGTACATAATTATACAAAATAAGGTATTTGGAGACATACTTATTAAAATATTTACTAATTTGCAATATTTTAGCGTAAAACAGCCACACGACAGTAGTGTTTACCTGTATTACAGATGTGCAACAGAAAAAAAAAGTTTGACGCATTATATGAAAAATGTATCTCTGATTTTTTTTTTCATTAGTTTTCCTGTGTAATAAATTTTTCAGAGAATCATAATTTTTCGAAACAAAATAAAGAATCGCGCATTTAAAGGTTAAGAGGTCTAGTACCTTTTAAACGCGACGAAATTTAAAGAAAAAACTCAAAGTTTGAATTAGTCTATCTTCAAAACCTTTTTATGTATAAACATGAAATTTTGGATATAGATTAAACAGATTGGGCTTTGTAATATGCTGTCATTAGAAATTTATTAGCCTTTTACAGAATTTATGTATTGTTGAAATCAAAAGCTATTTTTTCACTCTATAAGTCATTGCGCGCATGATATCTTGTGAAAGTATGTATGGGTTGTCATGAAATTTGGTAAAGATACTAACCATATATGTGTGTTTAAAATGAACTACTATTAGGCCAAAATTATTCCATTAAGTATATAAAAAAATATTTTTGTAAATAAAGTAAAAATTTTATATTTTTAATGAATAAAAATAGTCATAGCTTCAAATATTACCAATGAAAATACTTAAATGTAGTTCATTTTAAACACACATATTTGTTTACTATCTTTACCAAATTTCATGACAATCCATACATACTTTCTCAATATATCATGCGCGCAATGACTTCTTGCGTAAAAAAAGAGCTATTTTGATTTCAAGAATACACAAATTCTGTAAGGGGTTAAAAAATTTCGAATGGCATGTTACAAAGCAAAATCAGTTTAATCAATATCCAAAATTTCATGTTTATACATAATTTTTTTTGAAGAACGACTAATTAAAACTTTGATGTTCTTCGTTAATTTTCGACGTGTTTAAAAGGTACAACACCCCTTAAGTAGTCAAAGTAGAATATTACATTATATATGTGACGTAACATTATAATTGAATTCAGTTCATGCTAGGATCACTGATCACTTTTTAGTTTGTGACATCATAAGTTACATAATATACATTAAGAAAAAAAATTAAAGATGCTAGTCATTGGGAAAAGTAAATCTTCTCGGTGTTTAAAGGCGTGAAGTCCTTAGAAGTGTACTATGATTTTAATAAAAAAGCCTGGATGACCACTGGAATTTTCGACAAATGGTTAAAAGCACTTGCCAATCAAATTAGAAAAGAACGCCGAAAAATTGCTTTGCTTATTGATAATTGTCCAGCTCACTCACAAATCTATGGAGGACAACTGCAAAATGTTGAAGTTATTTTTAAGCCACCCAATTGCACATAAAAAATGCAGCCCTTGGTCTTGGGAATAATAAAAAATCTAAAGGTGCATTATAAGAAAAGAATTCTTAAAGAACTGATCATAGTTACTGCAAAAAATAATTCAACCCGAGCCATAAGGGTTTGAGATTTGATGTAACTGAAAAAACAATTTACAATAGCTTCAAAAATGTCAGCTTTTCTAACCTGGAGAATAATGATTATTCAGAGGACAAAGAAGATGTGGCTTAGTAGACTTAAAAGAAAAATGGAAATTAATTAAGGAACGCGGAAATATCGAGGAAAATGTTACTATCTCTGATTTTTCGGAAGTAGATGACAATCTCACTATTGCGCAGTATCCTACTGATAATGATATTTTAAGCAGTGTTATGAACAATGATGGTGAGAGTGACAATGAGCATGAAAACGAAAACGTACAAGAAGAGAAAAAAAAACCATCACGCAGTGAAATGATGAGTTCTTTTGATCATATAAGGAAAGGACTTCAAATGGAGAAAAAGTTCCCGATACAATTTTTCATTCCTGGCTAAAGTGTGAACATTATTTCGAGAGTGTAACAAATTTGAAATCAAAACAGCGATAAATTACAGATTTCTTCCTCTAAAATTAATGGAACTTTTCCTTATGTGATTTTTATTATGCTTTCAAATAAATGTCTGTTTCCTTTTTACTTTCTTCTATCTTTACAAGGTAAAGTATTGGTTTCGTGAAAATTTTCGAATTCCAGTTTTCGACGGATTTACATGTTTTTTGGGTCAGAGATTCCAAAAAATAAGTTTTTATAAAATGTCTGTCTGTGAGTCTGTCTGTCTGTCTGTATGTGA
This sequence comes from Maratus speciosus, assembly GCA_963932465.1. Taxonomy (NCBI): domain Eukaryota; kingdom Metazoa; phylum Arthropoda; class Arachnida; order Araneae; family Salticidae; genus Maratus; species Maratus speciosus. Next base: position 216,143,238 of record OZ010794.1, read on the forward strand.
CACAAATTTTGTGGGCGCTTTATCTTAAGAACTAATGCACGGAATTTAATAAAAATTTATGTTCCGGTAGTCCCTGATATAGATTGGTGCTGACTAGTTTTTGGTGTAAATCACCCTGCAGGTGGCGCTGCTATGTAGCATTCTGCAGGATTTCCGGAAAAGCTCTATCTCAAGAACTAATGCACGGATTTTTATAAAACTTCAGATTCCGTTAGTCCTTGACATGAATGGATGCTGTGTACGTTTTGGTGTAAATCGCCCAAAAGGTGGCGCTGCTATGCTGCATTTTGCAGGATTTACACTATTTTCGCAGTAGCTCTGTCTCAAGAACTAATGCACACATTTTCATCAAACTTCGGATTTAGTTAGTCCTTCATATGAAATGATACTGACTACGTGTTGGTGTAAATCGCCCAATAGGTGGCGCTGCTGTGCTGCATTTTGGACTATTTCCTCAATAGCTCTATCTCAAGAACCAATGCACGAATTTTCATCAAACTTCAGATTTAAGTATAAATTGATTAATATTGCTGCTGATTATGTGTTGTTGCATATCGCTCAACAGGTGGCGCTTCTATGCTGCATTTGTCATGATTTGCGCCATACTTCTATCTCAAGAACTAATGCACAAACTTTCCTCAAACTTCATATTCAGTTAGACGTTGACATAAGTTGTTGATAATTAGGTTCTGGTGTAAATAACTCAATAGGTGGCGCTGCTATGCTGCATTTTGCTGTATTAACACGATTTCAGTGACAGTCATACCTCGAGAACTAATGCACGGAATTTCATATTTTTAGAATTCTCATGATGAACACAGTTTGCCATTTAATTTGGCACTGAGATAGTGAATTTTGAAGTATTGACATGCATGAGATAGAAGAAAGTTTTGTGATGGCCACAACATACTAGTTTGAAACTGTTTAAATAGTTAAGAAATACAATATTACCATAGCTGCCAACATCTTACGCTTTTTCAGACCACAAGAATTTTATAGTAAATTTTACCTTTTTAAATCGTTGTAATCTGCAGATTAAATAAGGCAAAATTTTCTGTTAAATTTTTGTGGTCTGAAAAAGCGGAAGAGTTGGCAGCTATGTATTACGTTAATATTTATAGTTAAACATTTCAAATTTTTAATTAAACACCTCAAAAATATTTTTTGTTCAAAATTTACCCATTAAATAGGAAGTTTTACTCATTCTCTATGTAACGAATTTCTCTTTATAACGAATTTTTTACTGGAACCATGCATTTCGTTAAATAGAGACTCTACCGTACTTGAAATACTTTATAATTAGTTAAATGTATTTAAAGTAATTATAAAAGATTAATATAGTTACAATACAAAATATAATAAAAAATTGTAAAATCTTTTATTTAGAAATCTTTGGTGGCTACGAATTTTCACCAAAATATCGAGCTATGTTAAATAAAAGGTCTGATCCAAAATTTAAATTATTGATTTTTTCTTCTTTATTTTTAACAAATTTAAAACATATTTCGAAAATACGTTGAATGACAAATATTACTATATGTATCATAAAAATATCATGCAAAATCAGCGTATATTTATTTCAATAGATTCTGTTTTCCTATTTATCAAATCATTTATACTTAGCCTGATTAATGCAGATACACACTTACTACTAATTTTTTAACTCTCCTGTTATCATTTGGGTCTTTTTTACACGTTTATTAGAATTTTGAGGTTTTTAACGTTTCGAACCAGAAGAAAGAAGAATTCAGGCTTAATATACTAAATCAAATAGACACATCGTAGGAAGAAATTGCATATAATAAAAATAAATTTCTGGTTATAATCATGTAAAATTCAGAATGTTTATAAAATGTTAGTAACTGGTATTAGGAGGTTAACCATATCAGTCGCAGTGTGCCCGGGTCGGGATACCTAATTTTAATTCCAAATTTACGATCGACACCAATAATATTTTAGAAATATTTAGGTTTTACAATGAACAGTTAAAGTGTTAAGTTTTTAATTTCTGAAAAAGGCGTTCTAAAATTCTGGTGTCAGTCAAGAATTTCATCATTTTACAACAAAAACTGCCTGTGCCAGAAAGGGTTTTAAAAGCTAATTTTCTTCCTATTTACGTCAAAAATTCTATTTATATGTAAGACAGTGGTTACAATTAAGTAATAGTGGTGATACATTATCTTTGAGATATTTGCTGTGTTTTTCTAAAAACAATTCTGAATGTCTTCAGTGTTTAAACATGATGAACAAAATGAACAAAGAACATTTGCTCAGAACATAAAATCTATAAATTTACTTTCCGTATAAAACGCTAATAAATAAAGATAATTTAAATATATAACTTGTTAAATTATAGAAGACTGACATTTTTTATATGAAAAACGTAATTAACTTATACAAACACGTTAATTTTTTAATTGATTTTATTATTAATACATTGTATGTTGTTTAATTCCTTTGGTCAGAAGATTAAACAACCATTCCAATCTAAAATACCGTAAACTTAAAAGGATAAAATAAATTAAACTTTAGAATTAATTTAAAAGAGGCACATGATGCAAAAACGGTAGACACGAAATTACAATTATTAATTTACATTAATATATACTATAAAATTTAAACAATGATGTATAAAAGTTAATGTTTAACACCTTCACGCCGGAGCGGTGGGTCACACTTGACTGTCTCAGAGCTGCCAAGTCTCCGGCTTTTTGGATACCAGTATCTTAATACAAAAAAAAATTGTTTTATTTAATTAGAACAATTGGATGATTTAAAGGAACAACATTTTCTCTAAAATAACAGTGGTGTACAAAAAGCCGGAGACTTGACATCTTTGAGACAATCGAGTGTGACCCACCACGCCGGCGTGAACGTGTTAAGAACCCTTTTCTGCGATCAACAGAAATCACTTAGTTGTAACATTAAATTACTTCATCCTACTTTTAATTATTTACATTAATAAAGTTACGTTCAGTAATTAAATTTTATACATCACAAAATACTAAAAATTTCTCTTTAGTAATTACCTTTAATAGACAATAAGACAATAAATATATGCTTAGTAATTACTCTTATTGCACAGTAGGAGAATAAATCTGTTCTTTGTAATTACTCTTATTGTACAATAGGCAGGGTTCATACATTTAAAAGTATTTCCCAAGGAAAATGTATGTATTTTTATAGGAAATTAATCTAGGATAAACGCGCACAATTTCGCTTTATTTAACCCTCCGTCTACCAGACGGGTCCAATGGACCCGATGGGTACATTCGAAATATTTATTCTAACCAGAAATTTCTTTAAAATAAACTAAATATGTAAACCAGACAATAATGAGTTAAGTAAATAAGTTCAATAGTTTTAAATAAGAATTCTGATGTGTAATATTTTTATAAAACTTGAGTAAAATTTTCGGCAGTTCTAGGGTTAAGCAGAGATATTCTGTCAGATAATACTGGTACCGAATAATTTCCTTTTCTGAAAATTTTAGGACTGGTACGAACTCTGATCAGGGTTCGCACAGTTGTACCACTAAATTTTAATAGTATTCTGAAAGTATTTCACTGCAGGAAAATATTGCAAAATCGTTGAATAAAGGCCGGGATTGCGACTTCTGTGTTTTAAAAATTAAATGTAAATTTTCTTATCATTAATAGTGGTGTCAGAGTCCTTGGAAATTCCAAGGAGTGTGCGAACCTTGTCTGATAGACGAGTTTTCTTATATTTAGCAATTACATTTAATGCACAATATGACAAACATTTTATGCATAGTAATTACTCTTAAAGGAAAATAGGATACCACGCTTATTTTGATGTAGGCTCTGTGAACAAGATACAGATTTACCATATTCATTATGCAGAGCTGCCAAGTCTCCGGCTTTTTGGATACCAGTATTTTAATATTGAAAATGTTCTTTTATTTAATTGGAACATTTTGTCGATTTTAAACAACAGCAATTTCTCTAAGATAATAGTGGTGTGCAAAAAGCCGGAGACTTGGCAACTCTGATTATGAACATATGAATTAATAACAAGAAGTATCTGGTTATCATCTATAAGAAACCGATCTCCACTGTGTTACTCTTCTGCTGTTGAAGAAAGCCTTTCTCCTTCATACTCACACTTTTCATTTATGAGAATACACAAGGAAATATTTATCCAAATTCAACTTTATTTTTAGTAAACAAATATTCATTTTAAGAGACTGTCAGCAATTGCCATAAATGCTCTGAGACAGCAAAAACTAAGAGCTGAGCACTTTTTGGAACTTACAATATTATAATAGAACAGCGGGATCAGGGCTCCAATTTTCGCTTATTTTTATATTTTATTGGCACCAATTTCCCAAAACAAAACGAATTTTCATATAATTTAATAATATGAGCAGGAGAAATGGACTACAAAATTTACTTTTATAAATTAGTGTAGAATATAAAAATAGCTGAGAGAGGAACTCAAAATGGGATCTCTGTACGAGATTTGCTTATACACTGGTGTTCAAAATTAAGGACCAGTCACAAAATGCTAATTTTTAAGTAAGCGAATACTCAAAAGGAAATAATATAATTCAAATAATTACTATCCCTACAGCACAGCTAGTCCATATAGCATCTCATTCATGTCACACATGGTCATAAGTGTCACAGTCACTACGGTGAAACAAAAAATAGGAAATTCCACACGTCTCATTATGAGTCTCAAATGATCACTATATGTGACTCCACTGAGACATCAATGTAACTACTGCTTTGTGACGAGTCACCAGGTGACTTTAAAATGTAATTAAATTGTGACTATCATATGACTGTCATTTTTAGACTCAATTTCAAAGTCATCATGAACGTTGCATTATGATAAGCCAGCAAATAATATCACATTACAGTCACATGGCGACTTTAGCACAATGGTGACTTCACAGTAGTCTCTCTGTCACCTGAAAATCATCATGTGACTTCATAGTGACATTATTTGGTAACTTATCACAATGCAGCTTTCACGATGACTTTGAAATTGAGTCTACAGATGACAGTCACATGAGAGTCACAATATAACTACATTGTAAAGTCACATGGTGACTCGTCACAAAGCAACAGTCACAGTGACGTCTCAGTAGAGTCACATATAGTGATCATTTGAGACTCATAATGAGATGTATGGAATTTCCTATTTTTTTTTGCTCCGCCTTAGTGACTGTGACACTTGTGACCATGCGTGACATGAATGATATGTTATATGGACTAGCTGTGTTGTAGAGATAGTAATTACTCGAATTATATTATTTCCTTTTGAGTATTCGCGTATTTGAAAATTAGCATTTTGTGATTGGTTCTTAATTTTGGACACCATTGTAGAACACGAATTGCAGAATTACAGTCTAGAGTAAGTTAATCGTAAAAAAAGCTTGAATAATACCCCGTAATAAAACTGCACACTAATTTAGAACTTTGAGATCAACCATTGTGTTTCCTTATTTGTTAAGTTTTTAAAAAATTTTGATTGCTTGATTAGCACCAATTTTTATAAATAGTAATACATGCCTAATAAACCTTAAGCCGTTACGTACTCGCTCTGCCGTTGCCATCGAAATATTCATGGCCAAAGGACACTGAGTTGTGATGTCATCACTAATCGACCAACTTCTCACTAGTGTTGGAAACAAAATTCAGCCCTAAACAAAAATTCAGCCAGATATGGAATTCCACAGTGTTGCCTCATTTGGCTGATGTTTTATTTGGGTATTGCAAATTCTCACCTGAATGTTTAAATAGTTATTATTGTTTTATAAAATTATAGATATTCCACAAATAAAATAAAATAAAACTGCACTAAAAATTTCTCGATGTGAATTCCAACACTAGTGAGAAGACGTTCGATTAGTTATGACGTCACAACACGTGCCCTATGGCCTTGATTATTTCAATAATAGCGGCAGAGACCGTCGATGTGAATGTGTCTCCTAACGTTTCAGTCGCTCTGAACACGTCTATAGGAATTCCAGACTATGATTACCAACGTTGTAAAACTCCACTGTAAACTTTAATAGTAATTTTTACCTTACGTTACGCAAAATTACGGTTCTGAATAAGGTATAAATTCTATTCATCTTTCCTGGTGGATGCTTGTTCCGTTCATAATTAGAAGTTTTCCAACGTTGCTTCAAAATGCAATTCTAAAAAGTAACCTAACGCTAGGGAAAAACTTGAAAGGACCAACGACTAAATTACACATTAAATAAACTGAAAACAAGGAGAATTATATAACACCAAAAAAGTAGTTTTTATCAAGCAACCTGAATTTGAAAAAAAAACAGCGGACTGGTAGCATCGCATCCTTACTCGTGATATAAGATTGCTTCATTATCTGATTACTTTTTCCCAGTGCCATATATATTCGAGAAGAGAGACCTGGAATTTTCTTTGAACTAAAATTTTATTCAGACACTGGGGGAAAACCTCAAAGGACTGAGCTCCTTGAAGGGCGGTGATGCCGTCACGACATCGCATAATTTTAATCCCTAATTGCCACATTGACACCGGAATTTTATAATGAAAATTTTACCTTTATTAAGTACGCGAAAATATGCTTTTACTCGTTTACTAATAAATTCTCTTGTAAATACTGGTGTCATTAAATTACTTTAACATTTTATGAATACAAGTACCTTGCCCCTGAAAGGGATAAATAAGGTGAAGACAAGGAGAATTATAGAACTTCAAAATTGTGGTTGTGGTCACATAATCTGAATTTGAAAAAAGCAACGGACTGGCAGCATCACATCCTTTCTGGGCATATAGGACTGCTTCAATATCTGTTTATATTTTCTCCGTACCATATAACTTTGCGAAGAGATATCCGTAATTTTCTTTGTACTTCCCTATGATAAAATATTGGATGAGTGCAAAAGTTCTACCCGTTTTTTAGCGAAAACAGAAAGGCGGATAACACAAAGAGTTAAGCCTTTATGAATTCACGCACGCACCATCATTATGCATGGCCTCTTGTCAATTGTCTGGCAGAAAGTTAATCCCACGCCGATAAAACGCCCCTGTTTTACAGGCAAAATACTGTTGTAGCACTGTTTTTACAGTCTCCACATCATTGAAGATTCGGTGAGCAAAATCGTTTTGTAACTATAAAAAAGGTGATAAATAGAAGATGCAAGGTCGGGGCTATCCGCCGGCTGAGGTAAAAGTTCCCAACTAAGGCCCGGTCATTTTTGATGAGTCCTTAAAGCAACATGAGGACTGACTTTATCGTGTTGAAATCGAACCCCTCTGCGATTGAGGAATCCTAGCCGCTTAGACGTGAATTTTGCTCACAATTTGTCATATTGTTGGCAGTAGAGGTCTGTCGTGATCATTAGGCTTGGCGCGAGGACCTCCTAGTTGGTTATTCCCCTCTATTAAACCATACACTGAGCAAAAATTTTTGGAATCAAGTTCTCTTGTTTAGGTCGAATGAGTACGCACTGCAATATCGGAACATGGTACCTTGATGCTTCACCTTACAGTACAGTATCCACACCTCATCATGCGTTACAATTCGGGTCAAAAATGGTTCTTTACTGTTACAGAAAAGACAAGAAACACAGGTGCTGATCCTCTCTTTTCGTTGCCTTAATATAAGCAGGTGTGGTATCCACTGATCGAATTTGGTGATGAAGCCAAGCGCATGCATCGGTTTTTTGACTGTTGTTCTATGTACCGAGAACGTTTTCTCTAATTCTCCGACTGTCGGATGTCGGGAATCTGCTATGGCTGTGTCCCTATCCTCGTAAGAAACCACCGATGGGCGTCCAAAACGGTCATGATCCTTACTGCTCCTGTCTCCATCCCGGAATTTCCTAAACCAATGGCAGCAGGTGCTATCGTCCACGGCATCGTCCCCATACACATGACAAATGCTGCGGCAGACTCTGGCTGCTGTAACGGCTGTATCATACTCGTACCGTAAACAATGTCTGATGTGGTCTTGCTTGCTTGCTATTTTAAGTCCCATTCCGCATCAGATCTTCTGATAAATGTTGTGCTTATACATACTCTACTGCTCCAAGCGTTAGTATTCACTTTCCTGTCCTCGAAACGTCAGCTGTAACGACTGTATTCCACTTGACATTTACATGTACTGAAAACGGGTAGAACTTTTGCACTCACCCAATAATTACAAATTAGTATAAAATTCCATACATTTCTAAAACAGAGTTCGTACGGGTGTTTGGATTTCCAGAATAAGAAATTATTCGTTACCAGTATTTTCTTATTAAAAATGTTTCTTTATACAAGGCGAAATTTCGTTCCTTTAAGCAAGATTTATTTTTCTAAAAAAAAAAATTCTGATATTTGGCATTGAAAATGAGGGTACCCGTACGAACAATATAAAATTCATACTACTTTGCATTTACTTTGAATTTCGCTGAATTATCTTTGCTTTTCAAATACTCAATGAAAGTATAATTTTGAAAATTCATTCTACTCATCTCACATTTTGAGAGATAATATCACATTTTATCTGAAGAATACATTGAATGCATTCCCGAATATACGGCTTTCGAATACACATTTGTAAATATAATTTATGGATATATTTTTTTAACTCATGAAACTAAAAAAATAATAATAATTGTAATTTGAGAAATAAATTAACGTTTTATAATATTTTTTGCGTTTTCAAAAAAATATTATTTTGGATTTATATTAGAATAAATTTAAATATGTATTCCTAAAAAATTTTTTTTTTTATCATAGTGAAATATGAGTTTTCTTGTTTAAGAAATTATTTTATGCATTATTTGTAACGTAAAAATATTAACTTCAAAGTTATCCGTTGCTTTTAAGTTAGATAACGTTGTAAGAGTTTCATGAAATTTTGAAACTTTCTAAAGTTTATTATTTATAGTTTAGTAATAGTTTAGGGAAAATTAAATGATAGACTTATACAAAAAATTTTAAATTCTGCATATATTGTTGAAAACTTCCTTAGACCTACGCAAGTGTCTATAACAATATTTTTATAAAATATAATAGTATATTTCGAAATCCAACTTCAAATAAATATACGAAAAAATAAATTTTTTTATTCAAATAAGCAACGATAGAATTTTATGAGTAACATCTTAAAAGTATTAAATATTTATAAAATAAAACTTCAATTTAAGCAGATGAAGCACATAAATTTTGACGTTTTTGATTTCATTTTCGTGTGTGTAATTTAACAGGGGTCGTACGATTGAGGGAATTTTTCTGGACAAATATCAGTATTTTTTTTAAAGAAAAATATACCTAGGTATCACATATCATATCACCCACTCTGGGAACCCGCTTTGTGGCATATGGTTAGGCGAACCCCGAGCCCAGGGAAACCTAGGTTAAATCATGGAACGACAAATAAAAAAGAACTGGCATGTTCTTACAATAGTGAAGCTTCAAATGTAACCGCTTTCGCGGGGATTGATTACCGCCGGGTGAAACTTCCACCACAAATTTACCGTAATTCCGCTCGTATCCGCCGCACCTCAGATAACTCGATTTCGTACCAGAATTTATTTTAAATAAATTGTGACTTGCTTCCGCTCAGCACTTGTTCGAATTATTTTTTTTCAATAAAATTTCTGGATGTAAAAAGACTTAACTAAGCCGAGGCGGATACGCGGGAAATTACGGTAAATGGAATTTTTTTCTTATTTAAATACCTTATTAAATGCAAAATTTCAGTCATAAGCAATGGCAAAATCAGATATTCATTTTTACTGTTGTCACGTATACTTTGGCCGCATTCAGGCCCCGCGTTTCCGCCCTGTTGTGACAACCTAAACAACCTTCTTGCCAGTTTCAGTGAAAAAGATTATAATACTGGGACAGGCCGAAACCAATAAAAACAAACAGGAAATTTTACCATATTTGTAAGTAAATATTGCCATTAACAGAGTGCTTAAAAATGAAATTTTCTACTCAAATTTACTGGTGAGAGGTTTATCCAGGCGGTAATCAGAAATTTTTCTGGTGGGATATTAAAAAACAGCCGCCTCTTGTGGCAACCTCCTCAGTTGCTACACTCGCAACTGGTAGACAGTAGGTTATATGTCTCATCCTCTTTATTCATAACTTCATTGGTTAAACACGCGAAATTTCGCCTCATTTAAGAAGAGATTTTCAATAAGAAAATACTGGTACAAAAAATTTTCCCTATCTTGAAAATTCAGGACAAGTAAGATCGAATAAGAGTAAGGTTGAAGTACACCTCCAAGACACGGGTATTTATTAGACGACTTTTATCGGTCGGCACAAATTTTTGTTTAAGAAACATTTTTACTTGAACTTTCACAACGTGAGCAAGATAAATTTACTTTTTTATTTATAAAATATATTGGTGCGTATAGAGCATAAAAATAGAATAATAGATATTAACACCTAAACGCTCGAATTAAATTGCGGTTTAAAAATTCAAATTGCTTATTGGCGCCACTTTTTCGAGAAAGAAATATTCACCTTATTTAATGACATGTAAAACGATACTAAAATAAAGCCAGTTACACTCTATTATAAAACTGGTGGGAATCGAACAATCTGAGTAAAAGACACAGCCCGTGAATATGACGGGAGCGAGAATTAAGAGGTTAAGCTTGGTCGGCTATTTCCAGACACTCCACCAAAAAGGATTAAATCGCTTATCGTAATGCATATTGATAATCTCGCAGAATAACCTGGTACTACTCTATTCCAAATCATGTACAAAGAAAACGAATAAAAGAAAAACGTTTCGTTTTCTCTTTTTATATTGTCAATGATCTCAAATATGACCTTATTTTCATTTATATACAGGGTGCCCGAAAAGTCTGGAAACGCTCGAATAACTCCAGAAATAAGTATCAGATTAAATAACGAAAAAATACGTGTTAACCCCTTGAGGGGCGGTGGGATAAAATATATCCCACCTAATTTAAACAAGATTATCACCAGAAAATTTTAACAAAATTTTATATTTAAACTTTGGAGGAAAATTGTTCAAAAATTGCTTTTCCTTATTTAAAAATAAAAAAAAAATTATTATTCCGGTGAGAATTCAATATTTAGAAACGTTTTTGCTTGCTTTTCAACATTCTTAAAAACATTCTTAAAAAAGCTACTCAGATATACCAAATTTGAACCCCGCAACCAACTCCCTGGGTGTCAGGTGGGTCCAATTTTGAAATTGCGAGTTATAACCCCCATTATTTATTGCTGATTCGGATTCTACGGTCTAATAAACTGAGTTGCTATCCAAGATCTGAACGGATTATAGCACCACAGAGTTTACTAAATGCTTAAGCCCTAAAATGTCGCGTCCGATAAATGAAGGCTCCATTTTTCTAAAATTAAGTTTGTTTGATTACCATCAGTTTTTTGAAGTAGAACTAGTCACCTTATTTCCTGGCAGATAAAAACAATGCGAGAATAAAGCCAATTTCACTATTTAAAAAAACTGGTAGTAATGAAACAATCTGTACAAAAAAAGTAGGCTACTCTACCCGTGCACGTCACGAGCACGAGAATTAAGGATTTAAAACAATGGATTATACGTATAAAAACGACGATTATACATATAAAAAGATAATAAGTTTTCATTTAATATAAAACATGTTTTATTCTTGTTTCACCTAAATAAAAAAAAATACTTATTAGTTTTATTAATGTGCATACAAAATATATAGAACGTAAAAAGAAATTTTTCATCAACAAATATATATAAAATTTGTTTTACGGTTTGTATACATTTTATGTCCGAAAGTTCATTAACAGAATTTTTTTTTAATGTGTTAAAAATTATTCATACGTTTTCTGAAAGAAGTAATTTCCGCTATTCTCAATTTTTTTTTTCCTTACTTGATTTTCAACTTTCTTTAGAGGCTATTTCCACGAGCACTTGTAGCGTAAGTCACATGCTACGAGTTTTGGCTACCAGTATTTTAGAACGGAAAAAATGTGACATATTTTATGGGAGACATCTCATTAATTAAATAAGGCCAATCAAACTTTTCGAAAATAACGGTGGCAAACACGCATAGCAGTTATCAGCTATGTGACTTCAGGGTTGCCAAGCCTCAGGGAATTTCCAGACCAGGAATTTTTTTGTCACCAGTACTTTCTTACAGAGAATATCTCTTTAAATAAGGTGAAAATTCGCGTTTAATCTAGATATATTTTTATTAAAAAATACTGATATTTTGACTGAAAATTCCCTGGAGCGTGGCAACCCTGGACTTGCACTACAAAAACCCATGAGACTAGCCTAGAATGAAAGAGAAAATATTTTTTGATCTCCGATTTCCCATGCCTCAATTTCGATCTCCCGGCTACTGATACCGGAAATCAGTGTTGACGGATTAGAGGCTTTTTAAATTCAGATTATTTAATTGTCGCCACTTTTGTTAAAATAGTATAATTCACTTTATTTTTCAGAATCTTTAATGTATTTTTAAATAGGCGGAATATTTCTATTTAAATTAAGTGGTGCCATTCAACAATCTGGGGACCAAAAAGTCCCCAATCTGGCAACATTGCAGGTAATTAACATACAGTGGGGAATAAATATTTTAATTAATTTCGGATTTTATTCAAAATATCAAATGAATGCTTTTATTTTTTATTACAGCATATATTTATTGTGATATGGAAATACAGCTAGGACAAAAACCTTTGACATATATTTTTAAATTCAATAAATAATATGACAATTAGAGAATAAGAATACGATTTAGACGTAAATGCTTCTCATGATCGGAAGTTTATTTTAAGCACAATAAAAACTAGTCGGATGTACCAATCCCAAAACTTTCTTCTATCTCATACATGTTAATACTTCAAAATTCGCTATCACACTGCCAAAATTAAATGGCAATCTATGCATCTCATGAGGATTCTAACGATATGAAATTCCGTGCATTAGTTCTTGAGATATGACTATCGCTGAAATCGTCTAAATTCAGCAAAATTCTGTCTAGCAGCGCCACCTATTGGGTGATTTATACCAAATCCTAATCAGCAACAATTTATGTCGACGTCTGACTGAATCTGAAATTTGGAGAAAATCCGTACATTAGTTTTTAAGATAGAGCAATAGCGAAAATCGTGAAAATTTCTGCATAGCAGCGCCACCTATTGGGTGATTAACACCAAAACCTAATTAACAACATCTTGTGTCAGCATACAACTAAATCTGAAGTTAGTGGAAAATTGGTCCATTAGTTCTATTGATAGAGCTATTGAGGCAATCGTGGAAAAGGCAGCAGAGAAGCGCCACCTGTTGGGCGATTTACACCAACACCTAATCAGTAGCAAGTCATATCAAGGACTAACTTAATCTGAAGTTTGATGAAAATCCGTGCGTTAGTTCTTAAGATAGAGCTATTGGGGAAATCGTGTAAATCCTGCAAAATTCATCATAACAGCGCCACCTGTTGGGTGATTTACACCAAAACGTAATCATCATCAACTCATATCAAGGACTAACTAAATCTGAAGTTTGATCAAAATCCGTGCATTAGTTCTTGAGATAGAGCTATTGCGAAAATCGTGAAAAATGCAGCATTGCAGCGCCACCTGTTGAGCGATTTACACCAAAAACTAATCAGCATCAATTTGTATTAGGCGCTAACTGAATATCAATTTTTATTAAATTCCGTGCATTAGTTCTTGAGATAGAGCGCCCACAAAATTTGTGTCACATACACACAGACAGACAGACAGACTCACAGAGTCACAGACAGACATTTTGTAAAAACATGTTTTTTGGAATCTCTGACCCCTAAAACGTGTAAATCCGTCGAAAACCGGAATTCGAAAATTTTCATGAATCCAATACTTTCTTCTTGTAAAGATAGAAGAAAGTAAAAATTATTAAATAAATAATTCAAATTCGGTGCTACACCTTCAAATATAAAAAAAGTACTACTTGAAAATCCATGTTATGCAGTTATAAAATATTTTTGTGCAAAAACTACACGCAGTATAAATGAGATAATTTGATTTTTTGGTACAGTAGAAAATATTAGGAAAACCTATTTAACCCTCAGCTAATTAAAGCTAACTGCTATAGTTGAAACAATCAATTTATTTTTTTCAAATGAGTTTTTTCATTTATTTCCGGTTTCGAAATAACATTTTTGCACTTTTTTTGTGTTATTTAATTGCTGAATTTTTATGATCTCTGTTCAAAAATGCTGGTTTGCAACTCGAAACAACATTTTTGTAGAATAAAAATTATCAATCGGCATTTGTTAACTAAGCATTAAAGACATTCATATTTTACACAAAATTGCATTATTATATTTAATGATAAAGTACTAAACAATGCATATTACTCAATGCTTCTCTACCGTCTAGAGAAAATTGCAAGACTTTTTGCGGAAAGGGTTGTTCGCCTTCTACGAGTGATCAAGACAAACATTTATTTTTAAAATTAGTTTTTGGAAATTCACTATGGCCAAGTACAACAAACTTTTTACATACGTGCGCCCAATTTTTACAGAAAAAGATTTTATAAAATTGATCAAAATTAGTTAAGTTTATGTTCATTAGGATTATAAAAATATTTGGATAACATATAGCTATTACACTGTAAGAATTATAGTAACAAATATACAGGGTGAAAAGGAAAGTCCCTTTAATCTGAAAATACTTGCGAACGGAGAGAGTTACAGCTATACAAGTGAGGTAACGGTATAGTAAAGCGACTACGCCCGACCTAATGCAAACATCAGCAGCACCCCTAGTGGCGAAATTTGGAAGATAGCCATTGCAAATCGAAAACGAAAAGATGTAGAGCAAATTTGCCAACTAGAAAGTTTTAGAGCATCAATTAATTAGTACAAAACGACATTTGGTTCAAACGGATAAGATAAATCGTCGCTTGCATACCCAAACATGTCCGAAATCGATGAGCGACGATTCTACTTGCCTATTCACATTCCGGAAATGTAGCAGTGCACAATTGCAGATTGTGACGTTGTACTGTGCTGTAATGTCTACAAAGGTTCAATTTCCAATGCATTTAATATTTTAGAATAACCCTTTCAGGGATAGAAGATATCTTATTAGATGTAAAATTCCAACTGGGCGAAAAATGTCCGGACCAGGTTTCGAACTCGCGACCTCCTGGCTGAAGCCGCCAGTGCTCTGCCGTCTGAGCTATCCCGGACGATTCTGGTCGAACTTTTTCACCCAGCTAGCCTTGATGATTACAGCATCTGGTCTGAAACCTGGTTCTGGTCTGAAACCTGAAAAATAATTTGTTTACCAATTAGAATAATTGTGTTAATATTAATCTAGTAGAAGATATCTGTTCGTAAACTGATGAAATAATTGACTGACACCAGAATATTCCGACGAATTTCTCTCAAAACAAAACCCCGCTAATTTTCACTTTCATTAGAAAATCAAAATTTTATTAAAATATTCTTGGTGCCATCAGGGTTCGCACAGTTTTACCAGTAAATTTTAACAGTATTTTCAAAGTATTTCACTGAAGAAAAATATTGCAAAATCTGTGAATACAGGTGGTGGTTGCGAATTCTGTGTTTTAAAAATTAAATGTAAATTTTCTGATCATTAATAGTGGTGCCAGAGTCCTTGGAAATTCCAAGGAGTGTGCGAACCTTGTGCCATTTGTCAGTTTTAGAATTAAAATTAGGTGTCTAGACCATCTAGCCACCGCCCTTGAAAGGGTTGAATCTATGTCGAAGTATTGAATGGGCTTGCAATAGACGTTCCATGCTGAGAAATGTACATGCAGAATTACTCTCACGGATACAAACGTGTATCGTGAGCAATGGCGAACTTTTCGAACATACTGAATATTAACTTTTTATCACTGTGAGACAGTTTGTCTTTTTTTTTTTTGTTTGTGTGTGTGTGATGTTATCAAAATGTATTGAGATAAGAACGTATTTATAGCATAAATTTTGCGTATTTCTTCATACTTCTTACTATTCCATTCAAACGTTTACACAAAATGGAGTGCATCGATTTCGGATCGAGAAGATCTATCTTATCCATGTAAACCGTATTCTATTAATTAACTGATGCTCTAAAACTTTCTAACTGGAAATTTTGCTCTATCTCTCTTCGTTTTCGATTTGCAGTGGCTCTTTGCAAATTTCGTCACTAGGAGGCGCTGCTTTCGTTTTCATTAAATAGGGCTTAGTCTCTTTACTATACCGTTACCTCACTTCCATAGCTGTGGCTCTCTCCGTTCACTAGTGTTCTCAGGTTAAAGGGAGTTTCCTTTGCACCCTGTATAGGATTATCTAACAAGTGGTTCTAGTATTTCACACCATTCATTTCCAAAAATAACAAATTGCAGTCTCAGGGCGTATAGGGGGAAATCTTCAAAATGGCAAATTTTATACCGGATCGTTGTAATTTCACCACTTGCATTTTTTGGTTTGTATTTCCTGAAGATCCTTCTTTTCGATATTCTTTGCATTTTTTCTGAATTTGCAAATTTGATGGAGTTCTTTCACTTCCCTGTAGAACTTTAATCAACCTTTAGTGGGCGAACGACCGTTATACGTCCTGCGTAATGTGCTCAAATGCCATGAATATTCTCACCAGTAAATTTTTATTGTAAATTTTGCCTTATTTAATCGGAGTATTTTTCCGATTTCATTATGCAAAAATTTCTGTTTTGAAAAACCGGTGATAAAAGATTAAAAATTCCCCAAAGGGGTAAATGGCCATGCCGAAAATTTTATGTCTTATGCCACATATAGCACGCTTCCTATATGTAGGCTGCCGTGTGTGATAATCAAACTCCGAAAGTACTGCTTGAGTTATTTGAGGCATTTTTTTTTCAAGCGAGAAAGAACTAATATATTTATTAATATAATTCCAATTGTGTTGAATGAAATTGATTACAGTTTGAATGCGATTCGAGCCTCTATGAAAATACACATTGAAATACTGTACTAGATTGTATGAAATAAATGGTCTGAAATTCATTTATTTATTTTTTTTTTTATGATTTCCTTCAGCCTTTTAGCGTAAGGTGGTTCTCAAAAGGGTACTTTCCCTCCGCCCAATAACGCGATATTTTCTGATACTTTACCTTATGCAGTTTTAAAGATAAAATAATTATGCTTGTATTCATAATTATTGAAGTGATTTGTAACACCATTGTTTTTTGTTTTTTGATTTTTTTTCATTTTACGATAGATAAAATACGTCTTTATTTATAAGTTATTGTTGTCTCAGAAGTATATTTTTCTCTTGCTCCTTCACTGTAGCGTGCAGAGATTCGGTTCAGCGCTTCAACTTGCACAGCGTTTTTTTTTTTTTTTTTTTTTTTTTGAAAAATATTCTGAATTACCGAAACACGGAAAACCAAATCGATTACATAGCTTCGTAATATTTATACAAGCCAAATTGTTACGTTTAAGCAGAAAAAGGAAATTAAAATGTAGGCAGTTTAGATTTGAGGTCAACCTTACACAATTCCACTGATCCCAACAAGTATATTTGCCTAAATAGCACATACGCAATTGAAAATTATTTGATTTCTTTTTAAATTCAAACATGTATCAATGGTTTTTATCCCACATTGTAATATGGCGTTTTCTATAAATATTGTGTTGTTTTTTTTTTGTTTTTTTATTGCAGAATAGAAAAAAATATATCGAAAAATTTTCGAAGATTTTCAGTTTGAGTTTCGTTAATAGCGCACAAATGTAATGACGATAATAAACGAACTAAAAGGCTTAATTATTTAACAAATTTTGATATAATATTACCTCTCTATAAAAGTATGAACTAGAGCATTTTTTTGTGTATTACATTTTAAAGATATAGAGTTTTAAAAACAAATACCCTGCTATTGTATGGAAGAATATAACACTTTTTAAACTGTTAATGCAGTTTTAAATCAAACGTTTTGAGAACGTTGACTATTATAAATTATACTGATTATTATAAAGAAGTAAAATTAGTTAGTTATTTTTGCTTTTGTTTGTTTATTTGTAGGAGGTAATCTCTGGAACTACCGAACCGATTTCAAAAGTAATGGTATCAAAATGATGGTGCTAGTCATCGTTCGAACATCGGCTGTATCTTAAGTCGATACCACTACCCAAAAGGGGTGTAGGAACACGGTTTTAGTTTACCGAAGGACCTAAAATCATGAAATGTTGAATGGTTGTTACTTATAAGATATAAAAGATACATAAGAACATTTCTTAAAAAATTCGAAATTTAAAAGGTGTGAAAATGTGCGAAGAGCGTTGTCAACAACGTTCTAAATGGTGTTTTCTACATAATCTCAGTAAATATCAAACCGATTTAAATAATAATGGTGTTAAAATGATGGTGACAACCCTTGCTCAAAGATAGGCTATATTTTATGTCGGTGCCACTGCCCCTAAAGGAGGGCAGGAGCTAAATACGTTAAAAAAATGCGATTTTTGCGTTACTGAAGGGCCTAGAAACAGGGAATTCGGCAGAGTAGTTACTTATTAGATATAAATGATCTCTAAGAACATTTCCTAAAGAATTCGAAACTTAAAACGGGTGATAATTCGAGAAAAGCGTTCTAAATTGCGAATACGCAATCTCAGGAAATACCGAACCGGTTAAAAAAAATAATAATATTGTAAAATGATGGTGACAGCACTTGATCCAAGATAGGCTATTTTTTACGTCTGTGAAACTACCCCAAAGGAGATACAGGAACAAAAACGTTCGAATAAGTGGTTTTTATGTTACTGGAGCGCCTAGAAACATGAAATTCGGCATGGTAGCTACTTATTAGATATAAATGATCTCTACGAACATTTCCTGAAAAAAAATCGAAATTTAAGAGGGGTGAAAATGCGCTAAAGGCGTTCTGAAAAACGTTCTGAATTGCAATTTCTACGCAATCCCACGAAGTACAGAAAATATTTTAAAAATAAAAGTGTGAAAATGATGGTGACAGCACTTGCTCCAACATAGGCTGTATTTTATATCAGTGTCGCTGCCACCTGGAGGTTGCAATAGCCAAAATTTGTAAATTGTGATTGTTCTGATACTGCATGAACTAGCAACTTTAAATTTGGCATAATAATCACTTTTAAGGTGTAAATGATCTCTAAGAACATTTCCTAAATAATCGAAATTTAAAAGGGGTGAAAATGCGTGAAAAGCGTTATAAAAATGTTCTAAATTGCGATTTCTACGCAATCTCAGGAATTACCTAACCGATTTAAAAAAGTAATGATGTGCAATTGATGGTTAGATCACAGGCTCCATGATATGCTTTTTTTTATGTATGTGAAACTACCCCAAAAGGGGGGTGCAGGAGCGAAGAATGTTCTAACAATACGATTTTTGTGTTACTGAATGCGCTACAAACATGAAATTTGGCATGGGAGTTATTTATAATATATAAATGATCTTTAAGAACATTTGTTAAAAAATTCGAAATTAAAAAGGGCTGAAAGTGCGCAAAAATCGTTCTAAAAACGTTCTAAATAGCGATTTCTAAACAATCTAGTACCAAACCAATATCAATTGTGATGGTTGGAAATTGAGGGTGACTGGCTTTGCACCAACATAGGCTATATTTCATGTCTGTGTTTCTACCTCCTGAGGGTGGCACTAGCAAAAAAGTTCTAAATTGTGATTTTTGTGATACTGCAGGGGTTAACAACGTTAAAGTTGGCATGGTAATTGCTTAAAATATGTAAATGCTCTCTAATAAAAATTTCTAAAAAATTCGAAATTCAAAAGGGGTAAAAATCCGCAAAAAGCGTTCTAAATTAAAATTTCTGCGCAATCTCTGGAAATATTAAACCGATTTGAAAAAGTTATAATTTCTGTTGTTGTCACTACCAACCGCGGATTGCAGGAACAAAAACATTCTAAATTGCGTTTTTTTGTGATACGGAGCGGTCTAATATTTTGAAATTTGGTATGTTAATTACTTAAAAGATGCAAATGCTTTCTAAGAACAGTCGAAAGAAAATTACAAAATTAATATGATGAAGAGAGCGAAAAGCGTTCTAAAAATGTCCTAAATTACGAATTTTATACAATCTTATGACAAAGCAAACCGATCTAAAAAATAATGGTTGCAAATTGCTGGTGATAGAATCTGCACAAATATTAACCATGTCCGGGCCACTACCACCAGACGGTTTCAGGAACAAAATACTTTCTAAATTGCAATTTCTGTGATACTGAAATGGCTAGTAACTTTAAATATGACATGGTTTCTACTTATCAAATAAATATAAATTCCCTCTAAGAATTGTCGAAAATAAATACGAAATTTAAAAGGAGTGCGGCGAAAGGAAGGAGCGAAATCGTTCTAAAAAAGTTGTAAATTACGATTTGTATGAAATCTCAGGAAATAATAAATCGATTATTAAAGTAACGGTTGCGAATCAGTGGTGATAGTCTCTGATCCCACACAGGCTATATTTTGTGCGTGTGTCACTACCATCTGGGGTTGGCCGGAACAACAAATGTTCTAAATAAGCCTTTAAAAACTTTCTAAATTACTTTTTCTATGGAATATTAGGAAATACCAAGCCGATTTCAAAATTAATGTTAGTAAATTATTGGTGACAGTCTCTGTTGCAACATAAGTATTTTATGTTAATGCCACTACCAGCAGAGAGTTAGTAGACCGTTAGAAAACAAGCTTGGAATTTGACATGATGGTTAATTTTAAAATGCAAATGTGTACTAAGAAATGGTTCTAAAAAATTCAAAACTTCAAATTAATACTGAAATGAGCGTATTAAATGAGCATAAAAGCTTCAAAATACTTTCTAAATGATCCTTTATTTAGAACAGGGGTGTCAAACTGTGGCCCGCCGGATACCACTAAAATTTTAAAGAAATAGTCGACAAGTTGAATCGCAGCAATTCGACGATTAGATAAGGCAAATGTAACTGTAAAATTTTAGTGGTATCCGGCGGGCCACAGTTTGACACCCCTGATTTAGAATTAGTCATAGTTTTTCTTATTATTTTAAGTCTCATTTCTGCGTAATGCAGTGTAATAATGGAGTTTAATCAAAGTGTGGCTTAATTAGTCATTTTTAAATTATTCCTAAAAATATAATTTCATCTAATAAAAGTTAGACATACAAATATCACTTGGCATATTCCAACTATTACGCAAGCAAAGCCGCGTGTTTTGCTAGAATTCATATAAAAATTGAAATAAGTTTTTTTTTTCTTTTTCTTTTAAGGATATCTATAATAAATCTGTATGTAATATTTGAAAGAAATTGTACTTTTTTTTTTGGTTTTAATTTCCAGTGAAACAAACTCTATGAGAGTTCTGACATACAAGATACAAAATATTTATTATTGTAACAAAATATACTTTTTAGTAGATATAAATCATACTTTATTTTATTTAATGCTGTTTATTTCACGACAAGCATCATTCTCTTTTTTTATTTTTATCACTCGTGAAAATTACTCATAAGTTTTCTAAAAGAAACTGTTTCTTGTACTGGGAAAGTTACTTATTTCGTTCCAACTGTATTTTTTTAGTTTTGAAACTGTAGGAGAAATAAACTAGAACAATTTTTTGATCTCAAATTCTATTAGCATTGATAGCGGCTTCCGTATCAGATAAAACATTTGACACTCAACAAAGAAACTTTTGAACAAGTTTCAAAAACTTTTCACAGTATCAGTTGAACGTTATACACATATATTTAGTGTCATAGGAATATAATATGACTTTATTTATATGAAAACGCATTTTTTGTTTGCTACAATGAAAAATAAAAGAAAAACCCATTTATAGAGGTAATTTGTAGAATAGAAAATTACATTATTATTATTAACGTTAATATAAAAAGAAATGCATAATACTTGGTGCATAAAGATTATCTCAACTCCTTGTGAGTCGATGGAATAGATTATATCCCACCTAATTTAAACAAGATTAGCACAAGAAAACTTTAACTAAATTTTATATTTTTAACTTTGGGAGCGAAATGTTGAAAAATTGCTTTTCGTTTTTAAAATATTTTTTTTTTAAATTATTCCAGTGATAATTCAAAATTACAGAGACGTTATCGCTTGCCCCTCAAAGGGTTAAACTGAATTGGCTAACCACAGAGTCTGTTTACAAGCTCCTTTAACCCTCTGTCTACCAGAAGGGTCCAATGGACCCGACATGTATATTCAAAATATCTATTCAAACCAGAAATTTCTTCAAAACAAACTAAATGTATAAATCAGACAATAATAAGTTAAATAAGCAAATTAAATAGTTTTAACTAAAAATTCTGGTGTAGAATGTTTTTATAAAACTTGAGTAAAATTTCCGGTAGTTCTAGGGTTAACACAACTTGTAAAATAAAATAAAAATAAATCTTTTTAACTCTTCGGTTCCAACATCCCGTACATGAATTTTACTATACCATACACTATTACCATATTTGTCATCCTTCGACTTATAATGTTTGATTTTAATTTGATCCAGGTGTAAGACTTACCAAACCAGAAATATTTTACAGAAATGGATTCAGGTAGATTCCCATATTAAACATGGAAATATATATATAATGTTACATCACATAAATTTTCTGGTTAGGAACGTCTTTACCCTGGTTTAAGTTAACCGTCTTTTTCCTGAAGTTAGATTGAATGTTTTTTAAACAGAAATTTTGCCTACTCGAAAATGCTCTTGCGAAAATGCTCGAATTAAATCAGGCAAAATTCACAATAAAAATTTACTGGTGAGAATAATCCCTGATTCTGAGCATATTACGCGGCACGAACACCGGTCGCTTGTCCCGAAGGGGTTAAATGGGAGAGGTAACCCCAAGATTAAACAGGAGGCCACATCAATCAAGGTCACGCGCCATCTAGCGGATGAAGTTGAACTACAGGAAGATGCCTAACTGTTTTTTAACTTCACACAACTAAAATTGTAAAGTTTTTTCACCTTGATTAATAGCTGAAAAGTCTGCGAAGAAAACTTCGCGGTCTCAAGTGCATCTGGACCCCACACCCTTCTCGCTACTCCATTATTTTGCTATAAATCTGGTAAACAAGAGTCGTATTCCACGAGTGGCTAAATATTTAGAAAATATGTGCAGATGATACTTATTCTGTCTCCTGGCTAATGAAAAAGACAGGCTACTGCGGTGCATCCACGTGTCTTTTTTTACAGACCGCTAGAGTGACGTGATGTTCTTTTCGCACATCTCCTTCATTGGTTCATTCGTGTATCACGTGACTGCAGCGGTCTGTAAAAAAGTATTCGTGGAATGCACCGCGATAGCGTGTCTTTCTCGTTAGCCTCGTTCTGTCATATATGACGTCACACTAAAAACCCGCGTATGTGATTTATCAACCCCGTCGACAAGATGGCGCAGCTGTGTTAATTTACGCCCGATTCCAGCAATAAGTTTGTGTGCTGAATACATATGCAGTTTTGATAAAGGGTTTTTTTTTTCAAGAAATGAAATGGCGTAGATTCCCCGTGGCACCATGGAATTAAATATACAGGGTGCAAAGGAAAGTCCCATTAACCGGAAAATATTTGCGAACGGAGAGAGCTTCAGCTGTGCAAGTGAGGTAATGGCATAGTAAAGTGACTACGCCAGATTTAATGAAAACGACAATAGTACTCCTAGCGGCAAAATTTGGAAGATAGCTATTACAAATCGAAAATGAAAAGAGATAGAGCAAAATTTTCAATAAGAAAGTTTTAGAGCATCAATTAATTAGTACGAAACGACATTTGGTTTACATGCTAAGATAAATCTTCGCCTGTATGCCCAAAAATGTCCGAAATCGATGGACTCTATTTTGTGTAAACGTTTGAATGGAATAGCTAGAAATATGAAGAAAGACGCACAATTTATTGTATAAATACGTACTTATCTCACTAAATTTTGATAACATCACACAAAAAAATAAAATAGACAAACTGACTCACAGTGCTAAAAAGTTAATATTCAGTATGTTCGAAAAGTTCGCCATTGCTCCCGATACACGATTTTATTCGTGAAAGTAAATCTGCATGCACATTTCTCAGCATGGAACGTCTATTGCGAGCCTCTACAATACGACGATATAGGTGTAACCTTTTCAGGGCGGTAGCTATACGGGCCACCCACCTAATTTTAATTCCAAAACTGACAAGTGACACCAATAATATTTTAATAAAACTTTTCTTTTGTAATGAAAGTGCAAATTAGCGAGTTTTTATTTTCTAAGAAATTCGTTTGAAAATTCTATTGTCAGTCAATTATTTCATCATTGCACAAACAGTACTACATTGTACTTCTGCCCCTGGAAGGATTAAACTAAAATTTTAAATGCATTGGAAACTACATTATTACAGGCATTACAGTACAGTACAATGTCACAATTTGTAATTGCGCACTGCTACATTTCCGAAATGTGAACATGCAAAGTAAAATCGTCGCTCATCGATTTCGGACATTTGTCGATATACAGGTGACGGTTTATCTTATCTGTCTCAACCAAATGTTGTTTCGTACTAATTAATTGATTCTCTAATACTTTCTAATTGTACATTTTGCTGTATCTCTTTTCGTTTTCGATTTGCGATGACTATCTTCCAAATTTATCCACTAGAAGCGCTGCTGTCGTTTGCTATAGGTCGGGTTTAGTCGCTTTACTAAACCGTTACCTCACTTGCATAGCTGCACCTCTCTCCGATTGCAAATATTTTCAGTTTAAAGGGACTCTCCTTTGTACCCTGTATAATGTTACATCAAATAAATTTTCAGATCAGAAATGTCTTTAAACCCTTGGGGACGAGCGACACGTATACGTGCCGCATGAAGCGTTTAGAATCCTTGTTTTTCCTCACCAGTAAAATTTTACTGAAAAATTTGCCTTATTTAATTAGCGCATTTTCTCGATTCAAGAAAACACAAATTTCTGTTTTTAAGAAACGGTGACAAAAGATTAAAAATTTTGTAAAAGGCTCCCGTCCCGAAGGGGATAATGTGGATCAAATAAACCGACATTTTACGGAAGTTAAGTTGAAAGTTGACAAGTATCCAAGTATGCTATTATATACTAGCCAACTTCCAACTGAACTTCTGGTTAATTTCATCTAGCTTAAAGACTTTCTAAGCAGAAAGTTTATTTGATGTAACATTATATATTCAATTTCATGTTGCCACGAGGAACCTGTATGATTTAATTTCTAAAAAAAAACATTCCGATTCGAAACGTCTTTAAGGGAAGACACAACTGGGACACCATACCCACTCTCATTAATTTTACTCCAACGTTTTATACCTATTTATTATATGTAACTAACTTTTATCCAAGTGTTTATACAAAATTTAGTTCATGTGTTAGATAAAACTGTGCACGACTTCACACAAGTCAAAATAGTCTAAGTTTTTTTGCACTCCGAAAAATTGTACTTTTCAGCTGAAAAACCCATTATCTCATGAAGTACTCAAGCGATTTCAATAATATTTTTTAGTGGTAGTGTATAAATATATGATCATATATGGCAGAGAGTTAAAAAAAATGAATTAGTTTCAGAAACTTTTTTCTGAAAATTCGAAAATTTCGGAAAAATTACTATTGTTCAAAAATAAAAAGTTTTAGTTGCAGAAAAAAAACTGTCTTTCATAAGGCTTCAGCATAATCCAGTGAGTATGGATTCCAAATTTCAAAAAATCGATCAAGTGGTTTGCGAGGAAACGGGTCTTAAATCTTGCATATTACCAATAGGATTGCACCCAGACTTGTCTTAACCTTTTCAGGGGCAAGGCAAAGCGATATAAGTAAGCGTGCAAACTTAATGCTGGAATCGGGCGTAAATTAACACAGTTGCTCCATCTTGTGGACGGAGTGATAATCCACATACGCAGTCTTTTAGTGTGGCGCATACTTTCTAAACCTTTAGTCACTCATGGAAATGAACTTTGTTTGCCACATTTATTGCAAAATAACGGCGAGGGCATCCACATGCTTTTGACGCCGCGAAGTTTTCTTCAATTCATCAGAGCAATTCATTTATTAATCAAAGTGAAAAAACTTTACAATTTTAGTGGTGTGAGTAAGAAAACAGTTAGGTATTTACCTGTAGTTCACACTCCATCCGGTACGTTGCGCGTTACCTTGATTGATGTGACCTCGCTTTTAATCTTGCGGTTACTTCTCCCATTTAAGATAGGACGCTTACTTATATCGCTTTGGGGGCAAGGTACTTGTATACATAAAGTGTTGAAGTAATTTACTAACAGCAGTATTTACAAGAGAATTTATTTATAAACAAGTAAAAGCGTATTTTCGCATATTTAGTAAAGGTGAAATTTTCATTATAAAATTCCGGTGCCAAAAGGCAATTAGGGATTAAAATTATGTGATGCCGTGACGGCATCACCGCCCTTCAAGGGGTTAACTTAACCTGTATCAAATAAACTAACATTTCTCGGATTTGAAGTTGAAGGTTGTCAAGTATGCTATTATGGATCTCAGCGAATGCGAAAGATGCAAGAAAATGTGAACCCTTGATTAAAAACACGCGTTTCTGAATAGTCGGTTGAGTAGTTGGGCTGTAAGAAAGGTTTCAGCTATGGCTTTTCATAAACAATGAATAATGAAACAAGTGAATTTCTAGTAACTGTTTTTTTTCGCCTCGAACTTTTGACAGCACGCCGCAATAGAGATGAGTGATGCTGAGGCATGTGTATACAATTTATATATTGTGTGCATATTTTAAGATAGAAACGCTATGGCTTTAACCTTTATCATATATTGGATTACATTTTTATCCGCTGCAGAACACAAGGATTGTGGGTTGTAGAATGAAAATCAAACTTTTTATGTATAGGTGTCCGAAAAGTCTTCAAATGGTTGAAAAATTCGAGAAATACTTATCAGATTGAAAAATGAAAATACAGATGTTAAATATTTAAAAAAAAAATCTACTGAGTGATACCAAATTCGACCCCCGCAACCGACCCCTGTGGATCAGAGGAGGTCCAACCAGGGGTGCCATTTCAAAATCTTCTTGGGGGGAACAAAGATTTTTTGAGGGAAGTTATATAGCTAAGCGTAGGATCCAAGCGTCTAAACCTCCCCCCCCCCGAACGAGAAACGTAAATTGAATTCTGCTTGCAAAAACAGTAAAAACTTTGAATACGGAAACTCAAGAACCAATGAAATATTTTGTTTTAAACAGGTTTCTGTCTTAGCAGGTAAAAATTTCAATATATTGAATATGAAAAATTTTCTTTTTAGACAGGATTCCATTGAAGTTCCATTTTCCAGGTATCCTCAAAGACTGTTAAACCATCCACTCTATAGTATAGCTCTGAAAAAAATGTATTACATTAAAACTTGTGAAATCAAAGCCCATCTATAACAGAAATCTTTCTCAAAGGGGGAAAAAATCAAATTTCGATGAAAAAATATCATACAACAATACTTGCTAAGACCGAGACCTGTCTGAAATGGAACTTTTTTCTAATCCCTTTCGACTTATTTTTTTCATGTTTCACTAGCGTGGCGCCATTTCGGGAGTATCCTGGCGAAGGACAAGCAAATATTTTCTTTGAGGAACAGCGTACCGTAATTTCCCGCGTATACGCCGCGGCTTGGTTAAGTATTTCTCATACCGGAAATTTTATTTAAAAAATGATCTCAAATAGAAGTTAAGCAAAAGCAAGTCAAATATTATTTAAAACAGTTTCTGGTAGTTAATCGAGTTATCTGAGCTGCGGCGTACACGCGGGAAATTACGGTACGTGGAGAATTGTACAACGTGGAGAGCTGCGTGCACAGGGCACAAATCTCACAGAAAATAGGAAAATTCCACTCAATAAAAAAAGCTCTGCGTGATTTTGTCTCCTTAACTTCTTTCATGGACGTGAGATTATTATGTGATTTTTTAAATTTTCGTAAAAATTCACGAAATTTTTTTTCTTTTGAATTCCGCAAAATCAATTCGTCAACGGGTCACTGAAGAAAAATCGCGAATTTCGAAAATTTTGAAAAAAAAAATCCCCAAATCGTCGAGAGACAAGTCATTAATTTCTCCAAACGGCCGTGGAAAATATTGCTAATTTCATCAGAGATCGCGGAAGGAAATGCAGACTTCGTCAAATGATTGCACAAACTAAAATCTCGAATTTTGTAAAAGGACTGCTAAAAAATTGCGAATTTTGTTAAAAGATTGCATAAAAAATCACGAAAATTTACTCAAACAATCGAGGGGAGTTTCGTCAAACGATCGTGAAATAAGATAACGAAATTTCGTGAAACTATCGCACAAAAAATTACAAATATTATTAGTTTGTGGTAGAAAAAAATAATCACGAATTTCAGCAAATGGTCGTGAAAAAGAATCGCGAATTTTGTCAAAAGATCGCAGAAACAAATATGGAATTTCGTCAGCTGGTCGAGGAAAAATATTGTGAATTTCGATAAATGGTCACAAGAAAAAAAAACAATTTCGATAACGATTGCAGAAAAAAAATCGTGAATTTCATGAAACGGTCGCGGAAAAAGAAACGCTAATTTCATCAGATGATGGCGAAAAATGAATCACGAAATTCAATTAGTCATGAGATAATCAGCCAACGAACGTCATGAATAGGTCACGAAATTTAAAACTGTCGTGATCTATATAGCGATAAGAAAATTTTCATTAGTGATTTTCCGCAAGTAAAGGTAAGGTAAAGCGTTAATTGTTTCGGATTGCGTTTTCACTATTATGAGGTGGGGTCGTGTTAATGCTATTTTTCAAAGAAATCCTGAATATTTTTCAGATGAAAAAGCTACATATTTGAGCATTAATGAATACTTTATATATATCTTCATTTCTCTATATAAAATGTATAGTTTATGTTAAAGATATAATTGTAGACTTCTTTTAAAATAATTGTATTAAAATATGGATTCATTTTCTTACATTTTGTGTTGGTTTGCCTTTCAATGTAAATCTTTTTAGCGGTTTTCGTATTTACATGAAATTACAGTCCAACGGCAGTATAGGTTGACGTATTTTCATCGTTGCGAGTGAGGTACACTAGTTTTTTGGATTGTGCTTTATCTCTTTCGGTCGCAGTCGGGATGACCTGGGTTTTAACAAGGAAGCCCTGAATATTTTTCAAATGTAAAACTATAGATTTGACTATTAATGGTGACCTATAGTAATAATCCATGTGCTCATTTCTGTACATAAGTGATAAAATTATAGACTACTTTGTTATAAAAGTGTTAAAAATGGAGTAATTTTCTTTTACTTTGTTATTTGGTGGAAGTCCGTTGATTTTTCGGTTGAAGAAATTGTTTGCCGAGTGCGCGCAGACTCCATTCCTAGGCGTTGAATAATTTTGAGAGTGTACCATATATAATATGATTTATTAAAGCAAATAATTAAATAATTTGAAAACATTGCAATGATCGCAGTAAATGTAACCTGACAATAATCATCCAAAGAAGTAAAAAAGTCAGATTATTAAGAGCTTGAATTATACTCGTCTCTTCATCCCAGCCCCACTGCAAAAAAAAAAAAAAAAAAAAAAAAAAAAAAAAAAAAAAAAAAACTATCTGATAAAAAAAAAACTATCTGATAAAAATCTACCATCATAACCGCCAAAACTATAAGGTTGACATTTTCACCTTTTTAGCTGAGCGTTGTTTGCCACCGCAAACTCTGAAAGATATTTTTCGATTTATATGATCTTAAAATTTTATGTCTTTATGTAAGGCCAATTTTTTAATTCAAAAATAGTGGTGGGTATGTAAATAACTTAAATATGTGCATTTATTTTGACCGTTGCGTGAACGCAACACCAGCGGGTAATGGGCTAAATCTCTAGCCATGAGGGGACTAGTTTTCCTATGATCAATTTGTACACAGCTGAGAAGAAAATGTCTCCCATACATTTTTAAAATTATCCAAAGTACGATGTATGTCTCACCTTAAGAAAGTTCGAATAGGATTTTTTTTTATATAATTATTAATTTCTATGCATAAAGCATTTATTTAATACATATGTTTTTATTGCAATCAAATCTGATAAATTATTTTAGCGTTTGAGCAATTTTTTAAAATTTTGTCTGACAATTGATGGTTGATAAATTTTCCGAAAAATCAAATTCCTTGGGGGGGTAGACTATTCCCCCCCCAGCCCCCCCTCAAATGGCGCCCCTGGGTCCAACTTTGAAATCTTGAAGGATAACCCCATTTTTTATTGAAGATTCGGTTTCTACGGACAAAAATACATAACTTTTGTATTAATTTTTTTTTTCGGATCCTCGTTGATCTCGGTGTATTTGAGCACATTCCACAGATACATATTTTGGTTTTCACAACCATGGTTTGCCATCTCGAAATCTGATTGGTCAGAACTTTTTTCTTCAAAGTAGCCGTCTTTTGCGGGAATAATGTTTCTCGAAAGACATCAGTGGAGATTGTTTTTATGGCGATTTATATGTTTTTTTCCGTACAAATTAATAAAAAAAATATTAAATAGTTTTCTATTTGCGTTTTTTTTCTCCAGTCAGTCATTTCTAAATAATAACCAGCGTATTTTAATCTTTGACGAGTAAATTTGCACCTCCCCTCCCGAACAGAAAAAACTATAATATTCATTATTTGGGGACGGGGTGTGTTGAAATTCTACGTTTCGATGGCCACTGCGGTTTTTTTTTTTTTTTTTTTTTTTCAATCATTTAATTGGGGGTGTATGGGTTTTTTCATAATTATTACTTTAGAATAACATATAGGACGAAAAAAATATAAAATATGTTTGTGCTGGCTGAGCAAATGATGGGAAAGTAGTGTAAAGTTCATATGGGGTTGGGATTATAGGTTTTGATGATTGATCAGTTACTGCAACTACAGAATAGCAAGTAAGGTAAAAAACTTTTCAATAATTCTAATAAATATAATATTTTTTTCTAAATTAATATGTTTTTCCATTTTTTTCATAATATTAAATTTATTAAATTTAAACAATTGAAAAATTTTGATATTTTAATCTCTTAAATTTAAAATATAATTTAATACTTTAAGTTCTGTTGTATTTTTTTTTTGGGGGGGGGGGGGGGGGAGAAGATGTTTTAATTTTCATATGGGAAGGATATTGTAGAAAATTGTTTCATTATTTATTTATTATTGTAATAAAATAGCAAATGTGAAAAAAATATATATAAAGAAAAACGTAATTTGCAGAACAAATTAAAAAAAAAAAAAAATAGTTCATTTCCTACATCTTTTAAGCCCGAGAAAGGTCATTTATTAGTACATTTCATTCAGTTAGTTCTACGTTAATATTAAATTTTTCTAACAAATAAGCTAAACCAATTGAACATTAAAAAATAAAAACAAAATTCAAGCAATGTAATTCTTTAAATACCCTAAAAATCTAGATTCCCTTCAAATTAAATAGAAATAAATTTTAGATAATTTTTTTAACCCTTTCAAGGCGGTGGTCACACGGCGTGACCACCTAATTTTAATTCCGAAACTGGCAAACGGCACCAAGAATATTTTTACAAAATTTTGTTTTTCTAATGAAAGCGTTGAAAATATTTTTTTTTATTTTCTGAAAAATTCTTTGGTAAATTCTAGTGTCATTTAAATATCTCATATTTTTAGGAATAGAATTTTTATGCCTTTGAAAAGGTTAACCCCTTGGGGACGAGAGACACGTATACGTGCCGCATGAAGCGCTCAGATTCCTTGTTTTTCCTCACCAGTAAAATTTTACTGTAAAATTTGCCGTATTTAATCAGCGCATTTTCTCGATTCAAGACGACACAAATTTCTGTTTTTAAAAAACGGTGACAGAAGATTAAAAATTTCGTAAAAGGCTCTCGTCCCGAAGGGGTTTTAAGATGTGCCTGATCATTTTGTACACACACATCATAAACATAATACAAAAGCTGCAATACAAATAATATTGTATAATAATATTAAATAATATATAATTGTGAAATATGGGGGGTCCAATTTTTGGATTTTTCTCAAATCGCACATTTCTGAGTCTGTATTTTTAGACTGCAGTTCCATTTTCAAAAAATTCTTTCTCTGGATCTAAAATGCGAATCATATTAAAAATACCACCGTAAGTACATAAAAAGATGCAGATTTTAATAAAAAATATTTAAAAAAATTAATTTTAAATATTTAGGGTCAAAAACTTAAACCAAATTTGAAAGTTATGTTTATTTTTCGAAATTTTTGTGACTTTACGAAAAAGGCTCTACACAAGAAGGCAAATAAAATTTTCAATTTCTTTTTGTTTTAAATAAAAGTTAACCCTTTGGGCTTTCTATTTATGAAATAAAAATGATGTCTTTCGCATGGCTTATGCAAAAATTTTGACTTATTTTGGGATGCTGTACCTATCAAGAGACAGAAATCTTTAACTTTCCTTACGGTACCTAAATAATTGCTGCACAATTTAAATTTAACCTTCCGTCTACCAGACGGGTCCATTGGACCCGACATGTACATTCAAAATATTTATTCAAACCAGAAATTTCTTCAAAACAAACTAAATGTATAAATCAGACAATAATAAGTTAAATAAACAAATTAAATAGTTTTAAGTAAACATTCTGGTGTAGAATGTTTTTATAAAACTTGAGTAAAATTTCCGGTAGTTCTAGGGTTAAATTTATTAATCAATTTGATTTATTTTCGAAAATGCAACCTTAAAATCAGACTGATTTATTTATTTTTATAACAGTAGAAAATTTGTATAGTATTGGTACTTATCACACATTATTTGAAATTGTGTTGTTCTCAATCTTATCGCATATGTTTGTCACATAAATGTACATCTATCATTGGATTCAGTGGTATAGTATTTCTATATATACTTTCAGAATGGTAGTATCTAAAGAATATGCACAATATTTAATGAAGGGGGGGGGGGGGTGGAATTTGAAATCATTGATTTTTTTCTCATTTTACTCAGAAAAAGCAAAAGCAAAAACTTTACTTTGTAAATAAATAAAAGAAACACTTATATTAAATAAATTCATGAAGTCATATGAACCACAGTAATTATTTATGTACCACAGTTTAAATTAGACATATTAGAGATTTTTTTTTTCTTGAATGGTGCAATTTCCTAAAACAGGGCAAAATTTTACATAAGCTAAGAGAAATACTTCATTTTTATTAAAATTGAAATAATCATTAATTAAATCTAATACATTAATTAAAATTGTTTATAAATATTTTTAAAATTTAGATCGTTGTAATTTTTTTATGTAACAAATAAAGAATTTGTTAAATTATATGCAAATTTTTAAAGCTAAAAAATCAGATTAAACATTATATTTAAAAGATTGAAATTCAAAAATATAATTGAGCTGAATATAAATATAGAAATAAATGACGTACTTTGCAGTATCACTTAAACTTATTTTTCAACATTCTTTCTTTGTGCAATTTAAAATTTATATTTATTATGCATAAGCAACTTTGAGAACCTTCTAATATATATTTCAATTTTCCTATCTTACTGCAACTCCAAACTTAATAACCTAACAAGATATCGGTATATTAGGAAGATCTTTGTGATTTAGAATCTAAAATGTCTTTGTATTTCAAAATCGGTGGCTATCCCCCCTCCTTCCTCCTCCTCCAGAAAAAAATGTTAAATATCTAAAGGGGAAATTCTCTTCATTTTGGTAAAGGTTTATGAAAATTTGTTATTTTTATATTGCCAGAGCATCCATCACTAAAGTCAAAGGCTCTCATTACATCAGGGAATATCTATTTTACAATTGCTATCACTTCCTTCTGTGTTAAACATACAAGAGTGACATCATGTTGCATATCATAAGATAAAATGTGTATATTGCTTGCTGATAATCTAATATTGAGAGATTGGGTGTACATAACAGTTGGATCAAGAGTGCGGCTTCTTTGGTCCAATGGTAACTTTAAACCTTACCTTGAATAAAAAAAGTAAAAATTTTTGCTGAAATCCAACAAAACTATAGCTTTTCGAGGGCCAAAGTTTGGTTTAGTATCATTTAAGATATTAAATTTCGTTATAAAAGAGTGGAATAACATTTTCCAAATATTTTACTTAGCTTGTCACAAATTTATTTAAAGGAACAGTGCTGCTAATGCTGGATTGAATACTTAGAATTATAATCCTCAAATTTTTTGGAAATTCCTGTTTAAAAAGAGAATACAACTCATGTAGATATACATAATATGAATCGCTTTTGTGCATAATACATTCTTAGCAATGCTAACTACATTTTCTTAACAGCCATGATTCTTCAATATTCATTACAGTTATAAAACTTTTCAATTAGTCCAATCATTTCTCAGAAGTTGTCATGACGGTCTTGCAGCATAATTAGTTATTTCAAATTCATCTATTATTTTATTTTGCAGCACAAGGAAAAATAGATAACCCTTCTATTATGAGAAACAGCAGACTAATAATAATTTGATTAAGAGATTCGAAAACACCTGCCTTTACTATAAAAAATATCCTGCCTTTGTCAGAATTTGTTTATACAAGGCAGATGTAGAAATATGTTTCATTCTGTAAAAATGAACTAGGCTTTGTTAAATATAAGGTATTTAAACTATAAAAACATATTTAAAATGATTAAAATTATCCAAGATAAAGATAGAAAGTTAAAAAAAAGAAGTTAAATACAAATAAAGTATTTTAATTCAAACACACATACACACACAGAAAAAAACGCATTGAAAATATCATTGGTAAAAAGTCATTATTGCATTTTCTTAATCTATACCACAAAAGATTTTTTGATTACAGTTATATAGTAAAAAGAAAATTAAGGATTGTTTAAATTTAAAAAAAATACTTGTAATAAAAGAAAATATATGAATGAATAAATAATTAAAACATTAGGATTATGCACAAAATTTAAGGGAGGGAGGATAGCCTGCAGTCACAGACTTTTCCCCCCTTTTTACTCAGAAGAAAAAAAAGCAAAGCAAAAACTTTACTTTGCAAAATAAAGGAAGAAAGAAACATTGAATAATATATTCAACAATTCATGGCAATCACAGTAGTTATTTAGGAACCACAGCTAAAATTAGGCAGATTTTTTTTTTCTTTATTGGTGCAGTTTCTCAAAACAAGGCACAATTTGCATAAGTCATGAGAAAGACATAATTTTTATTTCATAACTAGAAGCCCAAAGTGTAAATTGTTATTTAAAACGAAAAGAAATTGGAAATTTACAACAATCTAAATTTTTAAAATATTTATAAGCAATTTTAATTAATGTATTAGATTTAATTAATGATTATTTCAATTTTAATAAAAATGAAGTGTTTCGCCTAGCTTATGTAAAATTTTGCCCTGTTTTAGGAAACTGCACCATTCAAAAAAAAAATATATCTCTAATATGTCTAATTTAAACTGTGGTACCTAAATAATTTCTGTGGTTCTTATGACTTGTTGAATTTATTTAATATAAGTGCTTCTTTTATTTTATTTACAAAGTAAAGTTTTTGCTTTTGTTTTTTCTGAGTAAAATGAGAAAAAAATAAATGATTTCAATATCCACCCCCCCCCCCCCCCCCCTTCATTAAATATTGTACAAATTCTTTACATACTACCATTGTGAAAGTATATATAGAAATACTATATCACTGAATCCAATGATAGATGTACATTTATGTGACAAACATATGCGATAAGTTTGAGAACAACACAATTTCAGATAACGTGTGATAAGTACCAATACTATACAAATTTTCTACTGTTATAAAAATAAATAAATCAGTCTGATTTTAAGGTTTCATTTTAGAAAATAAACCAAATTGATTAATAAATATAAATTTAAAATGTGCAGCAATTATTTAGGTATCGTAAGCAGAGTTAAAATTTTCTGTCTCTTGATAGATACAGCATCCCAAAATAAGTCAAAATTTTTGCATAAGCAATGCGAAAGACATCATTTTTATTTCATAAATAGAAAGCCCAAAGAGTAAACTTTTATTTAAAACAAAGAGAAATTTGAAATTTTATTTGCCTTTTTGTGTAGAGCCTTTTTCGTAAAGTCACAAAAATTTCGAAAAATAAACATAACTTTCAAATTTGGTTTAAGTTTTTGACCCTAAATATTTAAAATTAATTTCTTAAATATTTTTTTAATAAAATCTGCATCTTTTTATGTACTTACGGTGGTATTTTTAAGATGATTCGCATTTTATATCCAGAGAAACAATTTTTTAAAAATGGAACTGCAGTCTAAAAATACAGACTCAGAAATGTGCGATTTGAGAAAAATCCAAAAATTGGACCCCCATATCTTACAAACTATGAGGTCTAGGAAGGAAAAATTTCTGATGTATTCATATCATGATAGAATTAGTATATACACCGAGTTTCATCCAAATCCCTGGGGGTCGGGTTACAAACCTTAAAAAATTTGGTTGAATTGACATGGAATGACCCAGTTGCCAATCTTCCGATTTTTTGGATACCAGTAAAATCTTACAGAAACGTTCGCTTTATTTAATTGCATAAGTTGTGCGATTGTATAAAGCAAGTATTTTAGAATAAAAATATTGGTATGAAAAAAATCGGGATGTTGGCAACTATGCCTATATATCCATCCCACGAAACACTCCTGAAATTTTTGAAGCGAGGAGAAAGTCAATATTTCTCTTGAATGTTGCATACTTGCCAACTTCCGATTTAACTTACGTAAACAGCGAGTTATTTAAACCATGTTTTTAACCAGAAAATATTTTAGGTGTATTATTAGCTATTTAATTTACCTTCGCTATGAGAAAAGCAGTTATATATCGCTGGTTCCATGTTATATTATCCAAGATGAAAACTGTTACCACTTGGTACTTTTTTTAGACTCATATTTCTTGATTGACATCACTTTCTTGAAATAATAAAATTCGCCTCATTTAACCTTATTTAACCCTTAATTGCATAGTGATGAAAATTTCCATCACCTTTTTATATAAACTTGCCCCCGTTGAGGGGCAAGCAAAATGTTTCTAAATACTAAATTCTCACCGGAATAATCAAAAAATTTTATTTTTAAATAAGGGAAAGCAATTTTAAATGATTTTCCACCAAAGTTAAAAATATAAAATCTAGTTAAATTTTTCTGGTGAGAATCTTGTTTAAATTAGGTGGGATATATTTTATCCCACCGCCCGTCAAGGGGTTATTACACAAATTAAGTTATTACAACCACCATATTTATATAGAAATATTAATCCTCAAAAATTTACCAAAATACGCTACGAAATAAACTTAAAAATCTACCTTAAGATTTCTGGTGTGTAATCCTTAATATAAAAATAAAAAACACAATTCTAAAAGAATAATTCATGCAGTTAAGGGTTAATCAAATATTAATTAGGTTGAAAAAAAGGGGAATTTTAATATTTCAGTAAAGTGGTGCCAATCCAAGAAATTGGTACCGACGTTATCATTTCTGTAAAAAAATTGTAGTGGGAAACATATTTAGCCTGGTTTAAATTAACTCACATTTTACGAAAGTTAAGTCGGACGTTATCAAGTATGATGTTGGTAAATATGCTATTATGGAGCTCACTGGATGTGAAAGGCGCGACTAAATGTGCAGCCTAGATTAAAAACACGCCTTTGTGAAAAGTGAGCTCTGTGGTTGAACTTTAAGAAATGTTTCACATATGATAAGAAATGTTTCACAATACTTCACATAATCAATGGATAATGAAACCAGTGAATTTCCAGTAACTGTTGATTCGCCACGTTTTGAAAACACGCCGCAATTGAGGAGAGTGATGCTCAGGTATGCGTTTAAAATTTACATGTTGTGCGCATGTTTTAAGATAGAAACGCTTTTGCCTGAACCTGTATCATATAAGGGGTGTGCAAGTGAAAAGTGAACAACTGATGTAGCGACATTATCAAAGTGGTCGGACTGGTTTTTCATTTGATTTTGGATTCGCGCAGGGTTAGTGCGCATTAGACAAAGATTTGTCGTTTGGAAAGAAGTTATGTGTATGTGCAACTGACGTCTAAAACACAGGGTGAACGGGATGGAAGCGTTCAGAGTCGAACAGCGAGACGCAGGACGTTTTTTGTGGCTGAAGAAACAAAGAAGGCAATGCTTTTCGCTGAATGAAACATGTTTATGGTGAACACTGTTTAGGTTGTATACCTATAAACAACTAGTGTAAGAGCACCAGACAGGGCAGATAGACAATCTAGGATGCACCGAGATCTTGTCAGGTCCGCGTTGCCGTCAACGATGCATCAGTCGCCGCTGTCGATAAGATGGTTAGAAATGACATACGAGTGACAACCCGTGAAATTTCAGAACAAAGGAGTTTAAGAAGAAGGACAGTGCTCAAAATCACTTCTGATGACGAAGTAATACTGCGAAGTAACATATTACTGACGAAGTAATAGTGTACGAACATTCTTTCAAGATCAGCACCAAGAGTTGTACGCCAGAGATATCGATCTACTGGTGACACGATGGGACAAATATTTCAATAAATACTGTGCTTATTTTTAGAGTTGTAATATAATACTTACTTTTACACTATGTGTCAAATTTCATTTGCAAACATCTTATATGTCGAGTTACATTTCCGTCCACTGCAGAGCACCAGCATTATGGGTTATAGAATAAAAAATACATATTTCATGTGTCGGAAAAACCCCTATAAATCCACGAACACTCCGGAAAACGTTGAAGGGAGGAAGAAGTCCATATTTCACTTGACTTTATCATTTGCTTCAGAAAAACTTTATCATTGTTCTCGCCATCTGATTTCATCTC
The DNA here is from genome assembly GCA_963932465.1 of Maratus speciosus. Lineage (NCBI taxonomy): Eukaryota > Metazoa > Arthropoda > Arachnida > Araneae > Salticidae > Maratus > Maratus speciosus. The sequence goes on from OZ010794.1 coordinate 216,181,994, forward strand.
TATAATTTATAGCGGCTTAGACTGAAGAAAGAATTTTTTTTCGGGGAAAGATTTTAGACTTATTATTTAGTTCGATACAGATATATTTTTCCTTTAACCCTTTGAGCTCCGGGTTATTAAAATTTTTTAAATATGCTAGAAAAACACTTAAAATGTGATTAGGGGACTGTCTGAAATTGAACCATGTGATTAATTTTTTTTTTAAATACCCCCTTTAGGCTGGGAGACGTGGGAAGTTTTTCCACCATCAGAGCTCTAGAGCATTCATTTCAACACGCAAATACAAGACATGACACGGCAAAGTTATTCTAAAATTACTATAATTGCTGAAATTTCAACATATTTTAAGCAGTTACATGGTTTAAACAAATTCTAAGACTATTAAAATATTTAAAATATTTATTAAATGAGAAAATTCAAAATTAAAATTTTTTTAAATCATAATATAAAAATACAAATTAATCAAATTTATAGATGAAACAGATTTAAAAAATATTTAATTTTTGTTTAGAAATATTTAAAACATAATAAACTCGTCAATCTCCTGAATTAAACACAAATTTAAATTCCTTGGAATTAAATTATAAGCATCTAAATTTTGGTTCTGAAACACTGTCTGGTATGTAATTTTAGTGCTGCCATCTAGTGACAAAGCACATTTTTGTAGTCCTTAGAGCTCTGCTGGTAGAAAATTCTACCATTACTTATTTCTATCCCCTGTAATTATTTAAATTTTCAGTTTAGTGATTTTCATGTAATAATTATTAAATGTTTGATGTGTCCAACAGAAAAAAAATGTTATCTCCTTTGAAAAATATTTCTTTATAATGCTTGAAAAATACAAAATTTCTAAACCTTCAAAATTGGAGTGTTTTTAAGGTCGCATTAAAAACCTACTAGATATTTGCAGAGAATAGTGCTGCCATCTAGATTTTAAGAAGACAAGTAAAATCTACAAAACCCAGTTTTTGCAATTAAAATGGAGACTTTTTGAAGGAAATTAAAAGATTTTGATTTATGTGGGTGAAAATTCACCCGGCAGAGCTCAAAGGGTTAACCCTTTGAGGGGCGCCGTTTGCAGTTTGCAAACGTTTAATTTTAATGCCTAAATCGCCAAATGGTGCCAGTAAATTTTTAGTACAATTTCGATTTCATAATACACGTGAAAAAAAGCTGTTGATTATTTTCAAATAAATTTGTTTGTTAATTGCGGTGCGAATTAATTATTTGAAAATTGTTTGATCAAAAATGGCTTGCCCCTGAAAGGGTTAACCCTTAATTGCATAGTTATGTAAATTTCCATCACCTTTTTATTTAATTTTTAATACATAAATTAAGTTCTTACAACCACTATATTTATATACAAACATTAATCCTCTAAAATTTACAAAAATATGCTACTAAATAAAGTTAAAAATCTATATTAAGATTTCTGGTGTATAATCCTTAATATAAAAATAAAAAACACAATTCTAAAAGAATAATTCATGCAATTAAGGGTTAATTAGACTGCTATTTTATAGAACTACTAGCTTACCCGCCCGGCGTTGCCCGGATTCGTGGTAATATTTATAAAGAAACCTTTAATTTATATGATTTTATATGTAACTCGATTTTGTCTGAAATACGTACCCACTCACAGTGTGAAAATGGGGGAGAAGCAGTTGCAAATTGTTGAGATGTTATGCAAATTTTATTCATAAATTTTTGTAAAATTGTATGCCATAGTCATGAACAAATTAAAATTTTAAAACACCCTCTACTGATGAAAAAATTAGTTAAGAGGAGAGGAGTGAGTGCTTAGTAATGTACAGGCCAAAAGCTTTAAAACGACCTCTGTCAGAAAACAACATATAAAGGATACTCATCGAAGAAAACGCTACAGTTATAAGGACAATTATCTTCACCCGCCTTCCAAACTCGAAATTCAACTCTCCCACCTTCTTTAAAATTTTAAAGTGTTATCATTCACGTAAGATAATTTCAATTGTATTCGTTCTTCGTGTTAATGGCAATTTACATATGCATAGTCGCCCAAGCATGGAACGTGTTTCTTGAACTTTTTATGAAGTAAATAATTTCCGTTCTTGAGCGATTAAGAGTCCATTCACATGCGATTCTTATAAAACTCCTAATATATCACAAAATGCACACCATATTAAGTATTTCATGAACTCAAGGATTTTTCACTCAGTTCTTATTCTTTTGTTAATATTTTCTCATCCTAATGAAAACATATGTTATACTTTATTGAATGTTTTCACATTGAAAGTGCAGTCTAAAGTTTAGGCATAATTCAATAAAGCGAAAATTTTGAGTGTTCGTTATTTATAATCTATCTTCCTGTTAAAATTGTTGACTACATTTTTAGACACCCATGAACGGTGAACACATAACATGCGATAAATTGTCACAAATTTTAAAAAAATCACAAATTTTGTCATAGATCGTTGAAAAAAATTGTGAAGTGATCATTAGAAAAAAAAAAGAATTTCATCCAACGATCTTGGAAAAATAATCATGAATTTTGTGAAACAATCGAAGAAAAAAATTGCAAATTTCATCAAAAGATCGCAGAAGCACATGTTGAATTTTGCCAATCTGTCACTCAGGAATATCGGGAACTTCGACAAATAGTCGCAGAAAAAAAAAATCAAATTCATCACAGATAATTGAAAAAAAATGCAAATTTCGCCAAACAATCTTGGGAAAAAATCATGCATTTTATGAAACGATCGCTGCAAAAAGCCCTCGAATTTCAGTAAACAATCGAAAAAAAATATTGCAAATTTCATCAAAAAATCGCGGAAATGTATAGCAAATTTTGACAAAAGAGTGCCGAAGCGCACACTGAATTTTGCCCATCTGTCGCTGAGAAATATCGGGAACTTTGGCAAATAGTCACCAAAAAGAAATAAATAAAATAACAAATTTCATCATAGATCGTTGAAAAAAAAAAACGTGAATTTCGTCAAACGATTGTTGAAAAAAACCCCGCGAATTTCAGTAAACAATCGAAAAAAAATTGCAAATTTCATCAAAAGATCGCGGAAATGCATGGCAAATTTTGTCAAAAAAGTGCAGAAGCATATGCCAATTTTGCCAATCAGTCGCTGAGAAATATCGGGAACTTCGACAAATGTCCGCGGAAAAGAAAAACACAAATTTTGTCACTGATCGTTGAAAAAAAAAAAAATGCAAATTTCATGAAACGATTTGGGGGGGGGGGGGATCGTGCATTTTGTGAAACGATCGCTGAAAAAAAAAACGTGAATTTCAGTAAACGAAGAAAAATATTACAAATTTCATCAAAAAATCGCAAAAACGCATAGCAAAGTTTGTCTAAAGAGAGCAGATTACAAATTTTGCCAATATGTCGCTGAGAAATATCGGAAACTTCGACAAATGGCCACGGAAAAGAAAAACAAATTTTGTCACTGATCGTTGAAAAAAAAAAATGCAAATTTCATGAAACGATTTGAGGCGGGGGGGGGGTTGTGCATTTTGTGAAACGATCGCAGAAAAAAAAAGTGAATTGCAGTAAACAAATAAAATATTGCAAATTTCATCAAAAGATCACAGAAACGCATAGCAAAGTTTGTCTAAAGAGTGCACATTACGAATTTTGTCAAATGGCCGCGGAAAATAAAAACACAAATTTTGTCACTGATCGTTAAAAAAAACCCCACAAATTTCATGAAACGAATTGAGGGGGGGGGGGGGGGGAATCATGCATTTTGTGAAATGATCACTGAAAAAAAAGCGTGAATTTCAGTAAACGAAGAAAAATATTGCAAATTTCATCAAAAGATCGCAAAAACGCATAGCAAAATTTGTCTAAAGAGTGCAGATTACAAATTTTGCCAATATGTCGCTGAGAAATATCGGAAACTTCGACAAATGGCCACAGAAAAGGAAAACAAATTTTGTCACTGATCGTTTTAAAAAAATCGTGAAAAAAAACGCGAATTTCGTCAAACGATTGCTGAAAAAAAAAACCGCGAATTTCAGTAAACAATCGAAGAAAAATATTGCAAATTTCATCAAAAGATCGCGGAAATGCATGGCAAATTTCGTCAAAAAAGTGCAGAAGCATATGCCAATTCTGCCAATCTGTCACTGAGAAATATCAGGAACTTCGACAAATGGCCGCGGAAAAGAAAAACACAAATTTTGTCACTGATCGTTGAAAAAAAAAATGCAAATTTCATGAAACGATTTGAGGGGGTGTGGGATTGTGCATTTTGTGAAACGATCGCAGAAGAAAAAACGTGAATTTCAGTGAACAAAAAAAAATATTGCAAATTTCATCAAAAGATCACAGAAACGCATAGCAAAGTTTGTCTAAAGAGTGCACATTATGAATTTTGTCAAATGGCTGCGGAAAAGAAAAACACATTTTGTCACTGATCGTTAAAAAAAAAACCCCACAAATTTCAGGAAACGATTTGGGGGGTGGGGGGGGAATCGTGCATTTTGTGAAACAATCACTGAAAAAAAAAGCGTGAATTTCAGTAAACGAAGAAAAATATTGCAAATTTCATCAAAGGATCGCAGAAACGCATAGCAAAGTTTGTTTGAAGAGTGCAGATTACAAATTTTGCCAATATGTCGCTGAGAAATATAGGAAAGTTCGACAAATGGCCACGGAAAAGAAAAACAAATTTTGTCACTGATCGTTTAAAAAAAATCGTGAAAAAAAAAACTGCAAATTTCGTGAAACGATTTGGGAGGGGGGGGGGGGGGAGAGAGATCGTGCATTTTGTGAAACGATTGCTGAAAAATACGTGAATTTCAGTAAACGAAGAAAGATATTGTACATTTCATCAAAAGATCGCAGAAACGCATAGCAAAGTTTGTCTAATTTTGGCTAATGGTCGCAAAAAAAACAACAACAAAAAAAAAAAAACGCGAATTTCATGAAAAATCTTGTAAAAACAATCACTATAAAAATAAAACACAAAATTCGATAAACAGTCGAGGGAATAAATTGCAAATTTCATCAAAAGATCGCGGAAATGTATAGCAAATTTTGACAAAAGAGTGCAGAAGCACACGCTGAATTTTTCCGATCTGTCGCTGAGAAATGTCGGGAACTTTGATAAATATCGACAGAACAACAACAAAAAAAAAAACATAATTTCTCTTCACTGAATTACACCTAAACTTTAAACTGCTATGCTTGGCACCACAGTTGCAGAAAATTCTCCAAGTGTCTGTGACAGATACTTCAGTGGCAGAAAATAATCGGCTGGTAAAATATTTTACAATTAAAGCATTAATTAATCAAACCACCACTTACCTGCAATGTCTTTAAGCATTTTATTAATTTTTATAGATAATAATCTTAGTTTTGTATGAAGTAATAAAGAGCTAAACATAATTGTAAAGTGAAATAATAAAAGGTTTGATGGAAAAATAATCTGCAAAAGAGATAAGAAAACCTGTGACGCCTGTCTCCCATCTTGAATTTTCTGCTACTGGACCTGGCACTATGAAAACATACAGTAAAGTGCAAGATATGTTTTCATTACGATTTCTTATCAGTGGGAAAGTGGAGAGAAAAGATTAACAAAAGGAAAAGAACTGAAAATGGAAAATTCTGAGTGCGTAAAATAGTTAAGATGTGCATTTTGTGACATGGAGTTTCATAAGAATCGCACATGAATGAACTCTTAATCGCCCAAGAACGGAAATTATTTACACTCATATTACATGGGGAAATTGAAAAAAAAAAGATAAACAAAAGAAAAACCCAAATAACTGCATTCATTTCCCCTGAAAAGAAATATTTGTTTTTTTTTCCTATTCTTGGGCGATGACAACATACATCTCTTAATCACCCGAGAACGGAAATTATTTACTGAATGTTTCCATTTCACAGAAAATACAGTTTTTATCTTACACTTTACTATAATTTTTGCTAAGAAATGAAAACATTCAGTGAAGCGTTAATTCAGCAAATTTGAAAAAAAAAATTACTTTAAGATCCCAGAAAACAAAGTTCAAGAAACATTATACTATTTCATTCTTGGGCGACTACGCGTATGTAAATACGAAGAACGAAAACAATTTAAAGTAACTTACGTTTTAAAGTAACTTACGTGAATTGTATTATTTCTTTATAAACAATATTATTTTATATTATAAACAATCTTATTGTGACAAAAAAAAAAAAAAGCATGAGAAATAAACAGAGCAATTTCCCGCTCCCGCTTCAGTTCGGCTAGGAAATGCAGTCGCTGTATCTCATATTTACCACCTGCTCTCATTGGCTGGCTTCTTCATTGCCGCCGATTGGCTTAGAGCTGAAATAGCTTCTAACCCATAACGTTTTATTGCGGCGGTTTGGTTTAGAGCTGCGGATTGGCTTAGAGCTGTAAATAGCCTCTAACACATAACGTTTTAATTACGTTTTAATTTTTTTTTTAAATATCTAAATTGAAATTTTAAAATCCGGCGGCGAAGTACACTTTCCGATAACAGCATCTACACATGACAAAAATTTCAGAGGTCTAGGTGTTATAATTTCTGAGCTTTCCGCGGTCAGGCAGGCAGACAGACATCTCTTATTTTATATATATAGGTTGTCGCTGAAGGGCAGCAAAAAATAGTTAATTAGGCCTAAAAAATACGTTGCATGAATATGTATTAATTAATATGCAGCTTTTAATTTCAATATTTCTGTTAATTTTATCATAATTAATGAAAAAGGTATTTTGCATTCTGATATATTTGAATAAAATGAAAAGTTACCTTTTTTAAATGTTTGATTTACTGACACTCAGATAGAGAGATATAATGAAATAAATGTAAAATATATCTAAAATTTTGATAATACACTAAAAACATAAAGTGAGTTTTAAAAAATCATGTCATATTTAATGCATTTTAATCGATTTTCTGAGAATAAGATAAGCACAATTTACAAAAATGTGTATTCATTACAAAACTAATATGAAAATCTTAAATCTAAACTTAAAAAATGAGTTTTAAATACAACTTACGTTTATCATAAACTAAGAATAAAAAATAAAAATAAATCCAGAAATGTTAAGTAATGCTTATTTTATTTTAATATGTAAAAATCATCAAGAGAAATTGATCCAAAAGATCTTATAAGGAAGTAATCTGCTACAGAAATCCATCATTATTTCCCGTTGATGTGGATATATTAAGGTAATTCATTCATTTCAACCAAACGTGTAAATAATTGATTGCTCCGTTTTGACTTTCTACAGACTTTGAATGTCTACAGACAATGTTCTTTCTGTTTTTAAAATACTAACCAAATGTAAGACACACATGTGTTAAATCAAACAAAATAAACTTCCCATAACTATTTTTCCGAAACTTTAAGAATTTCAAATTTGGTTTGAAAGAGGAAAATATAAGCAAAAATTGATAGGAAGAAATCTTTCAACTAAGTAATGTGTATCAATACATCTTTGTTCCTTAATAGCACCGGAAAGTACGCGTAAATTAATGAGAAACTAATGGATACCTTCTTTTGAAATTTCTCGTTTTGACACTAGTTTCGAAATTGGATGTTTCTTCAAAAATAGAAACTGTCATAAAATCGAAAAAGTACAAAGATTCCCGGTTAGATATGGAACTCAGATTTTCAGTGCAAAAATTCGATTAAAAAAATTCAAGTGCAAACAAGAAATTTGATCATAACTCTTACATTTGTTTAATATTTGAACTGCTGCAAAGTTTATTCAAGCTATATCAAAATATTAAACTAGAATTTTTAGTTAATACTATTTATCATAATTATTTAATTCATTTACACTTATATAATAACTTATTATTAAAATCAAAATTTATTTAACCTGTAGATAACGGGGCAGAAATGGCGAGTAATTTTGCATTCTTTCGTAACACAATTTACGAAATAATTTGTTTGTGGTAGATTTTTTAAAAAATATCCCAGTAAAAGAAACGTAAGAGATTTTTTTTTTGTAAAAGTAGTACGAATAAGATAAAGCAATTGTCGCTGGACGTGCAATGTCTCAACTAGTGTTTCCAGGTGTCCCGCGCAGGTTTGCCTGTTTGGTCTCCATTTTTACTCAGAAAATCCAAATTTTTGCAATAAATTAAAAATAGTATTTTTTGTTTTATTTAATGACAGGAATTTGTAATTATATAAAGTAAAGATTCTTCTTTCAAAATTCTCGGTATTTATCTGAAATTTCGCAATAAACTGGAGCCCAAACTGACAACCTAGTCCGCGTAAATTGGGGCTACATTTGTTCTGTACATCAGTATTTTAAAGAAATTTTATTCGCCTTATCTAAAAGCAGAATTATATGTGATTAATAATAGCGAAATAAACTGAAAGAAATTAGTGGTGTTTAAAGCATTTGGTTCCCTGATTTACGCGGGAGACCTAGCAACGCTAGTCTCAACCCCATGGTCCCTTGAGGGGTGGTGGGATAAAATATATCCCACCTAATTTAAACAAGATTCTCACCAGAAAATTGTAACTAAATTTTATATTTTTAACCACAAAATTTCCCAACTCTCTGAACATCAGTTTCGCTTGTAGATAACTTTAAATTAGGGTGGTTTAATTAACGACATTCTGTACTTAAATAAAATTGAAAATTAATAAATCACACACAGAGACAGAGAGAGAGACCTAAATATAAATTTATATACATATAGTTTTAAAAATACCATTTCTTTTCAATAAAAGCTTGAAATTTTTAGTACAAAAGTAAAAATAAAATATTATTATCTTTTTTCATATAACACTAGATAATTTAATGAAATTTTTATAATAAACTGAGTAGAGAATAGAGCATTTGTCAAGATTGGAAATATCTATCGCATTTGATAAATAGCTCACCCAACTTTGATTTTCTCTTTCAGATATTATGGATGATATATTACACCTAATGTTTTCGCACTCAATCATTCATACTAAATTTTTGTAGAATCCGTCTTTACGAATAAAAATCTTTCTCAATATGAATATATATTAAGACAATGTTGTAGATAAAATCGATTTAAATAAGGGTTTAATAAAAAAAAAACATATATAATAAATATTCACTATACCTGTAAAAAAAAATTTTAAGAATAGAAAGCAATTAAGGCAAAAGCATTAGTAGTGGATCACTTGAATACATTTATCTAATTATTATTAAAATGTTAGTGAATTCCAAAAGATATATATGCTTAACCTAGCCCTAACCTTCGTGTATAGCAGGGGTGGCCAACTGTGGCACGCCTAATACCACTAAAATTTTACAGAAAAATTCGACTTCTTGAATCGCAGAGATTCGATGATTAGGTAATGCTACGATTACTGTAAAATTTTAGTGGTGTCGGGCGTGCCACAGTTGGCCACCCCTGGTGTATAGTATGTGAATAAATATTCAAATCTTTTCATAATCTTCGGGGAAAATGTATGAGTTTGAAATTGCACTTGAGTTTGCAATTTTGAATTGTGGCAAATGAACTTGGCAAATTTGGCGTTCGTACTATAACTAGTTTTATAAATATTTTTTGTACCGCATATTGTACTGAATATGTATTTTAGAGCACTTCATAAGTGATATCAATTTCATTCTTTTCGAAAGGCTGTAACATCATTAAAATGCACTTGAAATAATTTTTTCCCAATGGCCTTAATGTAACGGAAAAAATTGACTATCCCTGTAATTAAACTGTATATCCGATTTTCATAAAATTTGAAATGACCCGACAACATTTTGCAACAATTATCTATTTAAAATTTCAAACCTTTCGGTTAGGTAGTTTTTGCTCTGTTATATGCGGACGGACGGGCAGACAGACAGTCGTTCCGAAAGACGACTATAAGTGCTACGTATTTATATAATTACGAACGTACCTAAAAATAAAAATGTTACCTTCCTCCTTGTTCCAATTGTGGTCCTAGTACATTTTTGATACATGAATCTTTATGTTTTCAGCTTATTCAACAAATTATTTACATTGTAATACAGTATATCAACAGTAAACTAATTTATAATAAAACATAAAATGAAAGAAACAATGTTTAAAATAAAAACTTATCTCTTAATGAAATCTCTAAGGATTTGCCCAAGAAATCTGTTTTTGAAGACACTCTAGAAATTAAGCAAATATACCAGCAGAAAAAACATATTTGAAACAGTTTATAGAAAGTTACCATTTAACCCTTTCCAGCACACTGTGCCCGGGTCGGGATACCTAATTTTAATTCCACTATTACGAACGGCACCAAGAATATTTTAGTAAAATTTTGCTTTTACAATGAACATTAAAAGTGGCATGCCTTTAATTTCTAAAAAAGTCGTTTTAAAATTCCGGTGTCAGTCAATCATTTCATCATTTTACAACAAAAATTGCCTGTGCCGGAAAGGGTTAACGATGTTAGTCAATTTGATTTCTTACAGTCCTTTTCCAGAAATGCATTTTGGTCTTGTTTTCAAAATTTAAAAGTTGTAGCCTATACTATACTGGTATATGGCCCACTATAGATACCTTTATCTTATTTTAAACATAAATATTTGAAACAAAGGATTCCAACAACTTGTCAACGGGCAACAATCACTATTTCCTAATACAAATATTTACAGTAAAACCTCGTAAACACTGCAACGTCCGGAAGGAGTCCTTCTGACTCCTACCATATGATTAAATGTTAACTGGAACCAGAAATTTTTTCATAAAATAAGTTAAATTTAAACGGTGCACATTTTCGTTAAATAAATCAGTCTCTTAATGGAGGACACGCTTAAATTTAGATTTTAATCGTTGAAAAAGGTAACAATTAATGTTACTAAATTTTATTTTTCACATTATAAGAAAAATCAAAAATTTAAATATCAAAACAAAAGTTAATTACATAAGTTCATTACTGCAGAGTTTAAAAAAATGAATATATTGACATTTGCTTTCATATTACGATTCTATCTTTCATAACTTGTTATTTTCAAGTCCTTTCGAAGTTCAGTAAATAAATTCAATTCATTTCCACGGGAACAAAGAGTTTCCTAACAGAATAGGGCAGGGAAATTTATTGATCGTCATTATTAATCTGTCATCAGAGTTAAATTCCTTTCCTAAAAAGGCACAAAGGTGTTTAACTTAAAAGTTAGCGGAATTAAAAAAAAAAATCTAAACTTAGTTTAAAAGTTTTGTGAACAAGCGCCCTCCGGAATTATTTTTCTAATAAAACCTTCTTCAAGCAACCAGAAAAAAACGAAATTTGTTTCATTTTCTTATAAGAAATCGGTCGCTCATAGAGGGAGTTCAACTGGGATGGTCTCTGAATATGAGGTAAAATTAGTATTGAGCCTATGGGAATAAATTTAGTTACATGAAAAAATGATCGTTTAGGGAGGTGGTCGCTTAATGTAGGTGGTCGCACAGGGAGGTTTTACTGTACCTTATTAAACCGCCTGCTTTTTCTGTGAATAAAGAAGCAATATTTTTCTATAAAGAAAAACTGGCGTTCAAATTAAGCAACTCTTGGAATTTATGGTAAAACCTATGTGAATTTTTTTGTATTCTTTTTAATATTTCGGCTACAATATGATAATTTGTGTAAACTTCAACTGACGGACCAAAAGTGTTTAAACCTATGGTTTATATTTTTAATTGATACATCTTACATTACTGAAGAAACAAGTTATAGGACATATATTTAGATGTTTTAACTGAACTCACTCAATTACGTTAATATTGTGATTAAGATGAGACTAAAAATCCCTATTGAATGTGTAAAAGTTTTTGGTTGAGTACACTTTTAATATTATGTGGATTTTTTCCTAATGGCACATAACTTGAAAAAAAAAGTTTTTATGTTGACAGACAAATTTATTTAATGCATTTAGCTACATTTAAATGATAAAGAAATAAATCATTGAATACAATTAATTTCATTTCAATATCATTTTGTACCATCATCGTTAAAAAACTGTAGCGGAAAGTAATGTTGTACTATATCCCAACTCAAGACCAGGCATGTCTTACACAAATTTATTCGGTTTGCGCAACTTTTATTAAACCCTTGGGGATGAGCGACACGTATACGGGCCACGTGAAGCGCTCAGAATCCTTGTTTTTTCTCACCAGTAAAATTTTACTGTAAAATTTGGCTTATTTAACAGCGCATTTTCTCGATTCAAGAAGACACAAATTTCTGTTTTCAAAAAACGGTCACAAAAAATTAAAAATTTCGTAAAAGGCTCCCGTCCTGAAGGGGTTAAGAAACATATTTACTTACACTTATTTACTTTATTTAATCGCCTACTTTTCCTGCGAAGAAAGAAGCAAAATTTTTCTATAAAAAAAAGTGTCATTCAATATCCGCAACTCTAGCCATTTATGGTAAAATCTACGTCAACTTTTTAATATGCTTTTGAATATTTCTCCTTCCACATCCTATTTTTTGCAAACTTCAACTGACGGACGAAACGGTTTAAACCTATGGTTTGTATTTTTAATTAATACATCATAAATTACTGAACAAAAAATTATAGGACATATCTTTACATGTTTTAGCTGAACTAACTTAATTACGCTAATATTGTGATTAAGATGAGATAAAAATTCCTAATGAAAGTAAAAATGTTTTTGGGCGCGCACACTTTTAATATTATGTGGATATTTTCCAAATGGCACGTAATTTGAAAAAAAAAAGTTTACACGCTGACAGACAAATTTCTTTAATGCATTCAACTACATGACAATGACAAAAAAAAAATAAAACATTGCATACAATTAATTTCACTTCAATATCCTTTTTTACAAATCAGCATCATAATAAAAACTCTGTAGTGGCGGGCAATGTTGTATACACAAATCTATCCGGGTCGCACAACTTTTAATATGATACATTTTCAGTTACACTTTAAGGACATGCGCGTGCGAAATTTACTAAAAAATATATTTTTTTAAATATAGTGCTTCGAATAGAACAGGCCCGTCCTACCTTTCACTAAGCAAGGACGTAATTCATCTCTTGGCAAACAATGAAGGGCGCCATCATTAACAGGGCTCAAAATATGCAACAAAATTATCTCACAGTAATAACAGCGATAAACGCATGCAAATTCATATTACAGTAGAAGACACAAGGCTCCTATGCTCTGTCATCGAAATACTCAATGCCAGAGGACACAAGTTGTGACGTCATCACTAATCGACCGACTTCTCACTAGTGTTGGAAATCACAACGGAAAAATTTTAATAGTATTTTCGTTTATTTCATTTGTGGAATATCTATCATTTTGTAAAACAAGAATAACTATTTAAACTTACTCGGGAGAATTTAGTAATCTCCCAATAAAAAATCAGTCAGATGGGGCAACACTGTGGCATTCCGCATCTGGCTGAATTTTTTTTTAGGGTTTCCGAATTATCACCAATAAATAGTTATTATTATTTTATAAGATTATAGATATTCCTGGGGGGGGGGGGAAATAATAGAAAATTGGTATTCAAAATTTTCCGGTATGAATTCCAAAACTAGTGATAAGTCGGTCGATTAGTGATGACGTCAGAACTAGTGTCCTTTGGCCTTGAGTATTTCGATGGCAACGCCCTATGAGGATCTATACATCTGGAGCTCCGTATAAAAAAGTAAAAGAAATCAAAATAACTATAAATCGTAATAATTTCTAATTATGCATTTTTCTGTGAGGTGCTATCTCAAAAATTCGTGTAGTGGAAGAATTCTTGCAGTAGCCAGAAATTTTAATCTGGCTTTTAATTGAAAATAAATGGTAATCAGAGACATTGTTCCTTTTTTTAGGATGAACAAATATTCCTTGATTTATTTTGGAGGCGCAAATATGCTGTTATAAAAAGTACAAAAAACAAAAACAGGCATATTATTGACCAATCATGTGTTTTTCCGAAGAGATATCGTGGTAGAGCTTTCATTGATGGAAATCATTTCGCAAGATTTTAAAGATGTTTTCAAAATAAAATGAGACAAATACATAAAATTTTAAAGGTCAGGGTGTGAAAATAGCATGCCTTTCCCTGTATTACGAACAACATAATGGGCCAGTGTAACAACATCAATAACAACAGCAACAAAAATCTGAACTTTCATGCACGGAGGAGGAGCAAAGGCGTGCGATCCCTTTTCTGTATTTCATATCTTAACATATTAAAAACGTTATTGCCTGGTTTTACCATTTTCCATGACATTTTTCATAAAGAATAACTATAAATTAGTGAAGAAACGCAATAACACACGATTTAAATTTTTAAAATACGTTTTCATTTTTTGTACCTAAAATATCCTTGCAGGGGTTTTAACCACTTAACTGTCACATTTCTTTTGACAAAATAAACTAAAAAAAGGTGATCAACACCACTTTTTAAGTACAAAAATATTTGGCTTAAATAATCGAGTAAAGTCAATTACTTACAGAACCGAAGATTTCAGGTAAAAATTAGTGATGTGGACAGATTTTAGTAACGAATCAAGCTAACTTTTCTTGTCCGAACTCTGTTCGGATAAAACAGTTAAACGGTTAAAAAAATCAGTTAATCAAATAGCAAGGATTCTAAATAAAGCATCCTTTTAAATCAGGGGTTTCCAATTGTGACACGTCGGATACTACTAATTTATTAAAGAATAGGCCGATTTCTTGAATCGCTAAGATTCGATGATTAGATAAAGCAACGATTACTATAAATTTTAGTGGTGTTCAGCGTGCCACAGTTGACCACCCCTGTTTTAAATGGAACATTATTTTTAAAAAAATGTTAGAAACAGAAAACCTTCAAAAGGGCGCCAAACAAACCTTTAAAGGGCGCCATGGCGCCAGTGTGCTCTTCGTTGGATAGCCCTGGAATAGAGTATACAAATATAATCATGTGCATAAAGGTTGGCTATCTGTTTGACGACACTTGACCGCAAAGAGTTAATATTTATTAATTTCTTCACCTTCCATCTAAACGACTTTCGTGTCTCCTTTTCGATACATGTATATAGTTAACCCCTTAATTCTCGCTCCCGTGACATTCAAGGGCTGTGACTTTTATTCGGATTCTTTGATTCCCATAAGTTTTAAAAGTCGCGTAATAGGCTTTAATATCCTATGATTTTACCTGTCATTAAATAAGGTTAATAATATTTTTTCAAAACAGTGGTGCCAATAAGCAATTTTAATTTTTAAACTCTAATTTAATGGGACTGTTAAGGGGTTACAAAGAAAATTATGATAGATATGTACAGTCGTGAAAAAAAATAAAGACCCGTTGCTAACACTGCAACAAATTATAGTAGAAGAAAGTTACAGGTACCAAACGATTGGAAATAAAATCTACTTTTATATGATGTATTAAAAAATTATGTAATTGGCATTTACATATAAAAACGAAACAAAACTTTTTTTTTTATAATTGAAATACCCAGGTTTGACACCGTGAATAAATTCTACACCCTTGAATTAGCCTAAATCCAAATATAGATGAAATATCTACGAATAGTTTCCCAGAAATTAATTATTTTAAAATGAGCATGTTTTAGGGGTTGTATCCAAATTGAAGTTCGGTCCACGAACATTAATCGATTGTACTCGATTTTTTAAATACTACAGAATAACTATGTCATTTCTATTAATATATTATTACTTTACAATATGACCGCTTCACTCGCTTAATATGTTTCAACTATTACCAGACCAAATATTTCAATAAAACGAGTAAAAAATATTTTTTTCAAATTATGCTTTTCTGTACGTCATCGACTGCTCACCATTTTGCCGTTTATTGATGATAATTCGAAAACTACTTCAAATAAAAATTTGAAATTGAGAATTCGCATAATGAAGAACACAATAAATATAAATCTATAAAAATAACGTAGGTTGCAATTCATATTTTTTTTTCGAATATTAATTTCATAATTCTTAATTCATGTTATAATTTTTTTTGAAAATGTTATAAAATGTTATAAAATGTTTTCATGTTATAAAATTAAATAAAATTTAATTCATGTAATAAAAAGTTTTTTAATATTATAGCCACACACAAAATTATCGCATTAGGTTTATAATTTCAGGAGATATTAAAAAATATATATGAAAATGTAATTTAACACTAGAACGCCAGGAAGGAGTCGATTTGACTCCGACCATACGGTTATATGTCAATTTGAACCAGAAATTCTTTCGCAAAATATGTTAAATTTTAAAAACGCAGATTTACGTTAAATAAATCAGTCAAATAATTTAAAATAAAAATTCTGGTGTAAAATGTTTTTCATGAAATTTTAGTAAAATATCCGGGCGTTCTAAAGCTAGCATTAGAAGCTCAAAAGTTTGAATGTTTATAATTCAAAAACTTATCATTCATATGACTAGAATTTTCGTATCTAGTCATAGTTTGAACAAAAAATTTAAAATATATTGTCAAAATATGGTGTTGCCATTGAAAAAAACAAAGTTTGGTCAGTTTTTTATTTGTAGTTAGTCCCCTAAGCAAATTTTATGTACATAATTTAAAAATAGACTTTATTCCCAATCGACTGGTGCCAGTAACTTTCTTCCACAATAATTAGTTGCAGAGTTAGTAGGGGTGTTTACTTTTTTCCACAGCTGTGCATCGATAGATATTATTGAGATTTAACTTTCTAAAACTGAAATGAAATTATAAAAAAAAAAAAAAAAAAAAAAAAAAAAAAAGTCATTTATCAGGCTAAATTACGAAACGCTTTCGAATACTAACAGAATATTGTTATAAAATTTATTTTTTTGTACAATGAAATCGATTACAGTCGTTGCCATCGAAATTCTCAAGGCCAGAGGACACGAGTCATCACTAATCGACCGACTTCTCACTAGTGTTTGAATTCGCACCGGAAAACTTTAAATAGCATTTTCTTTTATTTTGTTTGTGGAAAACTATCATCTTATAAAACAATAATAACTATTTTAACTTAATGTTGAGAATTTGGAGTCCCTAAACAAAAAATCAGCCAGACGCGGAATGCCATAGTGTTGCCGCATCTGGCTGATTGTTTATTGGATATATTTTTTAGAACCCTCCGCGCAGCACATGCATGTCAAATTACCTTTTTAAAATCCTTAATTAGAATGTCATAATTAAACTAAATTCTACCAATTGTTCAACAAATATTTAAAGGAATAAATAAACACTGATATGTATACATTACTCTATAATATTGTTTATTCTGAAGAAATATTTAAAGCTGAAATTTTGTTAATATTGTGTTAAAATCAAACACTAGCGAGTTTCTGAAGGTGATCCACATTTAAAAATTAATTTTATCATAAAAATATCATACTTAACATCATTGGAATATTCCTTTTTAAATTAAAACACTTCAACTTTATAAAAAAAATTATAGGTAAGTGCATATTTAATATATTAGAAAAATATTTCTGCTAAGGAATTTTCAGCCGTGTGTTTTGAATTTAGGATAAATAAATATTTGTTTGCTTTGTTTTGTAAAACATTGAAATCCAGTTATAAAATGCGCTAAATTATTCCAAAAAGCAATACTATTTTAAAATGTATAACAGAAATTTAAAATTAATCCAATTAAACAGAATTTTTATGCAAACCTTTTCATTCCTGAAGGCTTAAATTCGAGCTTTTTTGAAAATGTCAATTTTCATCGACTTTTTAAAAATAATTTAATTTTTCTATCCTTAACGTCATCGTTAACATTAAAAAAGGTTTTAAAACTAAATTAAGTACCGTAATATCCCAAAGGTTAACCTATATATACTATTTAAAAATATTATTAATTTAGAGATTACACTGTTTTCATGTAAAAAAATGTAAAATTTAAATGCTCGTACAAAATATCACAACTTTTCTTATGTATATTTTGACATTTATTATTATTAAGTAAACATTTTTATGCTTGTTACTTTACTAACTCATAATAGGAATGATAAATTTTAATTATGGCCTTTTGCTATACTCTAATTAAAGTTATATACAATAACATTCATTTAAGCAGGTAATTGAATTGCTGAAATTTTTGAGAAAATTAATTGAAATTATTTGTTACACTTTGTAATTAAACCCGGTAACAGAAATTTTTAAATTTATGTTTGAGATTGAAATGAAAAATGTATTGAATGAATTTTAATTCATTAGAATATTTGCGCATTAAATAAAAATAATGGTGAAATGTGTAATAAAGCGTATGAAAATTAAATGTTCAGATTTAGTATTTCCTTATTTGAAATGTCGCTTTTTTTTGCATATCTATCTAATTTTTAAACATTCTTTAACCCTTTGCGGGGCAAGCAATCGTCTTTAAATAATGTTGAATTCCCACCGAAAACTTGGAAAAAAATTATTTCATAATAAGGAAAAGCAAATATTTAGCACTTTTGCATCAAAGTTATAATAATAAAACTTAATTAAAGTTTTCTGGTGCATATCATAGTTAATTTTATGTGGGATATTCCGCTACCGCTCAAGCCAGTGGTGACAGTGGCTACTTTTTTAAAATTCAGATTTCTTTACTGGCACCACTTTATTGAAATGGTGAAATTCGCCTTTTTTACTGACATTTTAATTAAGGCGAAAACACGGGGAATTTTACCATTTAAAAAAAAAGGTATCAATCAAGAAATCTGAATTAAACAAGTTGAAAATTGCTCGTCAAACGTGGTAAATGAGGTGCGTTCGTACTATAGCTAGTTTTAGAATTATTTTTTGAACCCCATATTGTACTGAATGTATATTTTTTTGCACTTCATAAGTGCATAGTCTGTAACATCATTAAAATGCACTTGCGATACTTTTTTTCCCATTCCCCGTAATGAAACGGAAAACTTTTGACCGTCCCTGTAATTAAACTTTACATCCGATTTTCATAAAATTTTAAATGGTTCTCGACAAAATTGTGCAACAATTATGTATTTAAAATTTCAGACCATTCGGAAGGATGTAACATCATTAAAATGCACTTGCAATAATTTTTCCCATTGGTCGTAATGTAAAGAAAAACTTTTGAATGTCCCTGTAACTAAACTATACATCCGATTTTCATAAAATTTGAAATGGCTCTCGACAAAATTTTGCAACAATTATATATTTAAAATTTCAGACCATTCGGAAGGATGTAACATCATTAAAATGCACTTGCAATATTTTTTCCCATTGGTCGTAATGTAAAGAAAAAACTTTTGAATGTCCCTGTAATTAAACTATGCATCCGATTTTCATAAAATTTGAAATGGTTCAACAAAATGTTTTTGCTCTGTTATTTGCGGAAGGACGGACAGACGTACAGACGGATTGAACGACGACTATAGGTGCTAAGTATTTATATAATTACGAACGCACCTAAAAAGTAGCCCAATAGCAACACTGCCTCAAGTGTTTAATTGAACTCTTACAGGGAAAAAAACCCTTATTTTGCTAAAATGTTGAAATGGGTGGGTGGCACCATAAATTGCGAAAAAAAATATTTGAAAATATGTGAAATATTTTCTTCTCATACCTATATTATAACATTATTTTTTTCTCTAATTCTTCTTCCACTGTGGCATTCGAGATTAACCATCCCATTGAACACCAGTGTTTTAAACTAATTTTCTTCACCTTATCTAATTGGTAGAATTATCTGCGATTAAAGATGGCGAAAAAAACTGTAAGTAATTAGTGGTTTGTAGAGCATTTGGGGCACCGATTTACGCTGGACACTTGGTAACACAAGTGGTGAGCATAGATACCAACATCTCTTAATTATTCCGGAGTCTGATCCAAGTCAAGCCTGTTTGAAACCGGAAAATTTATATAAGGGAATTAATCTTCATCCTTTAAGGTACATTTTAGGTTTCATTTTGAAATTTTAGATTAAATAATATTTCCGTACAACATTATTGAAAACATTATTGCCTTTGACCTGACTCCGAAATAATTAGGTCTTTGAACTCTGGGGATGAATTTCTTCAAAATGCTCAAATGTCATATTGGCACCAGTATTTTGTAAGCAAAAGATTCGGCTTATATTATACACGAAAAAAATGGATTAATCTATTTTCAAATAAATTTAACTGAATTTTCCGGTAGGACATTTGGAGATTAACCCCTTAACGCTCGAATTAAATTACGGTTGAATAATTCAAATTGCTTATTGGCACCACTTTTATGAATAAGAAATATTCACCTTATTTAATGACAGTAAAAATGATACTAAAATATAGCCAATTTCACTATTTTATAAAACTGGTGGGAATCAAACAATTTGAGTAAAAGACACAGCCCGAGAATATGGCGGGTGCGAGAATTAAGGGGTTAAATGTATGTGGGAAGAAATTCACCCATCAGAGCTCAAAGGGCTAAGAGATGTTGGCATATATGGTGGTGAGTGAGAATCATCTCTCAAATGGTTAATATTAGGTGAATATATAATGACACAAAGATGTATGAACAAATTTATTTTAAAATAAGGGAAAAATTTCCATCACATATATTATGAGAGCAAAATTTTATTCCAAAATCATACTGAGACTGTGGCACTTGGAGATTAATAGTCCGTAGACATATAATATATACCACCGCCATTCAAGAAGTTAACAAGTGCAGCCGTATGTCTGGCGAATTGATGATGTCACCCGGGAAAAAGATCCCTCACCACTCGGAAAACTTGACGTGTCACGCTTTATCTTTTTGAAGTCTCTAAACGTGACATTCCCCGAAATACCATAATATCCGTGCTGGAGATTCAGTCCGTCCTAGACTAAAATATCCAACAACAAGGCTAATGTCAGACGAGCGTCTTTTTGCACGCTATTTGTTTCAACATGAAAAAGATACGCATGCAAGCGAAGGTGTAGGAAGGGAAAAAAACGTGCAAATAGACGTTCATCTGACAAAAGCCGATGGCTAACCCTAAGAAAGGTAAAAATTAGTGATGGGCAGAATGAATGATTTCATTATTCGAATGAACCATTCGGGTATGCACAAAAATGCTTTCCAACCTTTTTCTATATTTTTAATCAATTACCACCAGAAATGCTGTTTAAAAAAAGAAGTAAAAGAATAGTTGCCAACCTCTATTTCTTTTAATCTATTATCTTCAGTAATTTTGCAGATAAAACAGACTATTTAAATTATAAAGTGTTCTTAAAATAATTCTGCTTAAAATAAGAAACACTTTTGGCTCTTTTCAACCTTTTAATTTTTTTTTTTTTTTTTTTTTTTTCTTAAAGCTGTCCGGAGACAGCATTTGCAATTTATAATTGTCTACAATGCCAATTTTCATGTTTCTATTTTCAACATTTCTATAGAAATCGTTATTTAGAACGTTTTTAGGATTCTTTTCGCGCATTTTCATCCCTTTTAAATTTCGAATTTTTCAGAAACTGTTATTAGAACGCATTTAGATCTTAACACGTTCACTGCCGCAAAAAGTAAGAATTTTCAAATTTCTTCTTGAAAGTCGTTTGCCACCTCAAATTCTGAAAAGTAAATTTCGCTTTAATAATACAGCGAAATTTCTGCCAATAAATAAGGCATTTTTTTTAAATAATGGTGAGAAAGTAATAAATGATAGCCACGAACATTAAAGCTACGAGTATACTCGTAGCGTGGCCGTCAACGTGTTAAATGTAACTACCATTCCTAATTCCACATTTCTATGCGCTTTAGTATCACAAAAATCGCATCTTTAGATCATTATTTGCTCCTGCATCCTCCTGTTGGTAAAGGCATGGACTTTAAATATAGCATATGTTAGAACAGGGCAGTCACCATCATTTCGCTACCATTACGTTTGAAATCGATTCGATAGTCCCGGAGAATACAGCCTACAAGCACACAAGCAAACTTTACTTCTTAAATATAGATATAGAGTGCATACTTGCCAACCTCCCGCTTTTTTTTTTAACGAAAAACATATCTTCAACCAGAAACTTTATTAATTTTAAAATTTCCAGCGTCTAAGTGGTAGTTATAAGAAACTTACATGCTTTCATTTATTAAATAAAATTTCTGGTTTAAAGTATGTTCTCTTGATTTAAAAAAAGTGGAAGGTTGACAAGTATGAGAGTGTATTATGTAATACTATAGCATTATTGCAATGTATTATAGCTTTACATTACAAAACGTTTAGCAGAAATTTAAATAAAAAATCAAAACACAAGACAGTTATGTTTTTGTACAAGCCCGAATGTTTCATCCGAATAGAAAAAATCATTAATTATGCCCATCACTAGTAAAAATAAGGCGAATATAATATTTTCGTATTTACTAAGTATCAAATAATGCATTACTTTCATTAAAGTTCTAAAAGTTAAGCAAAAAAATGAACAGAGATACCAACTTAACGGAGAAGACAAGGACAATCAAGAAACTTTCTGCCACCACAATGTAAAAACAACAACAACAACAACAAAAACGGGGTAAAATACGGAAATTGCACTGGCAATCGAGACTGCAGTACCATTTCCGTATTTTAATATTTTTTTTTTTTTTTTTTTTTTTTTTTTGCAGTGCAATTTTAAAACTTTTTTTTTTTAATCTTAATTAATTATGGTTGTTAAATAAGGTAAAAAACAAATTTATATTAGTTGTGGAAATGTGACTGATTGTTGTTTCAGTCCCAGCGAAAAAAAAAACCCGCATAAACGAAATTTATATTAACCCTTCCAAGGGCGGTGGTCACGCTGCAAGACTACCCCAATTTAATTCCAAACCTGGTAAACGACACGAAGAAATCAGCGTTGCCAGTGGGCTAATTTTTTTTTAATTCAGATTTCTTGACTGACACCACTTATTTGAAATAGTAAAATTCGCCTTATTTATAGACACATTAATTAGAGCGAAAAGAAGGGGAATTTTGCCATTTAAAAAAAAGTGGTGGGAAATCAAGAAACCTTAATTTAAAAAAATAGCCTACTAGAAACACTGGAAGAATGTTTGAATAAAATTTTGATTTCATAATGAAAGGGTAGGAAAAAATATTTATATTTTCTGAAAAAGTCGTTTGCAAATTCTGGTGTCAATCAATTATTTCATCATATTACGAGCAGAATTTTTCAACAGCTGCACAGTGGAGTATTTTACCCGATATCCTGGCCAAAAATATTTTTCTATGTAAATATAGTCCGATTGCCTTGCAATTGTCAGGTGTTATTGGGTATCACTATGGCATGTTTGATATTGTAAATGAAGTCTATAGCATTTACGATTCATTTACAGTGACAACCAAAAGACTTCCCTTACATTATGGTCTATGGGGAAAAAATCGTTTGCTCTGTATTTTGATGATATCACATTATTTTAAACGTACTGAAATTTATATACATCACTAATGTGTACTAAGGCATTTATTGTAGAATATAGTGTGCATAGAATATATCATTCATTTACAGGGACACACAAAATAATTTGGCTGAAGAATAAATTAAACTATTGAAGTCTATGATTAATAATTGCTAGAAGAGCTGACAGTGTGGTATTTAGCCCCAAGACCTGGCCAAAATTATTATTTTCCTCTAACAGCTACAGATCTGCGTTTTTATTTCAATTATGGAGTAAAAATGGTAAAACAAAGTCTTATTTATAAATCAAAACATTTATTCATCAATTTCATCACTATTACTCCCATCAAGAATATTAACATTTGTGATATCACTTTCTGATAATAAATTTAAAACTTCGGAAGATAAGGTCTTTTTTACTTGTTTGTGTTGCATCTCATGCCCGTTATTAGGGGGTCAGAAGTTAAAAGAAGCCAATTCAGGACATCCATATTGCAGGCCACGCGCGAAAACTTTCTTGTGCAGTATCTGAACGACCTAATATGTTTATTGCGAGCTTCTGCAGCCTCTTCACTTACTTGACCTATTGGCAGAATAACTTCTTTTATGACATCTGCTCCATGACAAAGTACCTTGTGCATTGTAGGGGACATGGGATAAAAACCATATAGCGTCACATACATTTCAGCAGTTTTTTGGCAATATTTTTTAAATTCATCTATATTAATTTTATATCCGCAACACAATGTATCTAATATCACTTTTAGTCGATATATCAAAATCTTATCGACTCCGGTTATACTGCCTATATTTCACATTCTTCAAAAAACCTTCTGCTGGTATTTCCATCGTTCGTATTCCCAAAATTTGCTTTGGGAATATGCACTAAGAGCCCGAGGTGTTGTTTGAAATTATCCTGAATTTCTCTTTTTTCTATTTTCTACCGCTTGTTTCTCTTCAGAAGAAAGGCGGGCGTTTCATTTTCTTACAGGTAATCTATATGCTACGTGTAATATACTCTCAAAATATCGTATAGGAGCATGTAGCAAGGAAAGCCCGAAACTTAAATTTTCTTTCTTACACTTCCTCTTCTTTGGTAAGTCATTAAACAGATAAAGTAGCATCACATACGTAGCACCTCATCGTAGATTTGGTGTGTGTTGCGGCATTGCATACTTTTCCATCAACCATGGTGAATAACATTCTATGTCTTATGGACACATCGTCAATTTCTGTGCTGGTAAGTGCTGTGATTTGTGATTTGATATCTTTTATTTCTTCTTTTGTAACGTCATTTCTCTCCTTGATGAATCAAAATCTTATAGGTCGACAGTAGCGAGGTGATGATGGTGTTGGGTTTTGCTATAGAATTTTCTTTTCGGACCCGTAAAGTAACTGAAGAGGAACCACAGAACTTTGAAAAATATTGGAGTCAGAATCGGGTTCATTTTCAAACTTCATTTTATATTGCATCTTCTGTGACTCGTCACAACCCCACTTACTTATTAAAATTAAAGAACGTTTTTCGTCATCACTCAAAGGTTCTACAACTTCTCTTAGATGTAAAATCAGTCGCGTTGCCATATGATCCATGAACTTTTACACTTTTACTTCGACACACGTCTCTGTCACCCTGTGAATTTCTGGACAGCATTCTTTTTTTACCCTTTGAAGAACAGAATAGCACGGAAAAAAAGCTTTTATTCATTTCTCGTATTCTCTCATATTGGGCTTTAGTAAGTCCTGCTTCTGTATACATGGACAAAGCATGTAAAGGTGATAACTGGCGAGGTTGTTCTTAATTTCACTACTTTTTCCATGTCCTTTACTTTTTTTTTTTTTTTTTTTTTTTTTTTTTTTTTTTTTTTTTTGCTCCTTGGGGACCTTTTTTAAGATCTTTTACGATACTGGAAGCATCTACTTTGCCTGATTCCCGCAATTTCATTTGGATAGCGTAGGTCAATACTCCCACGTCTTTTGATAGAAAGTCTTTGGTTTTGTGGCGTTTGCTTCTTTCACTTGATTCTACAAAAGATTTTTGAGGACGGCCGGGATTGACTCCTGCAAAAATAACAATTACTTACAAAATATATTTCTAATAATAAAACCAAGTTTCATTTCACTGCACAGAAAACGAAATACAAGCAAAAACGAAGCACACAATAATAATAAAGCTAAGGGTTTGCATCTGTTGTGTTTCACGTACCGGCAATTGGCAGCAATATAGTGCCATTTAACCTTTTGACATTGTTTTCTTCGAATCTTGACCTTGTTTTATGAGCAGCTAACCATTTTTGCTTGAATTGGTTTTTAATAACAGAGAGCTTTTGTCTGAGCTTTTGTTTGACACTGTTAATTACATCTAAGTTATCGACCATAACGACAAAAATAGCTGGATATTTATTACGCAAATATAGTGTTTATAAAGTACATACCTGGTTTAGAATAGTCCATCACAACAATAATCACTAACTTGTTAAGACGCAAAAGTACAAGAGATTTCAAAACACTAAAATCTAAGCGCATCGGAAAATCACACGACCACTGTAGGCGAACGGCAACTTCCTACTGATCACGTAACTCGCTGGGGCGCGCAAGCGCATTGAGCGTTTCGCAATCAGATGCAGAAACTGCTTAACATAATGAGGAATAATAAAGCAGGGTAGGAAACCTATTTTTAAAATAATCATTTTCGGCCAGATTTTGAGGCTAAATACCACACTTTGCGCTGAAAGGGTTAAAAAAGAGGTACATTTTCATTAACTGTTCATTAACTGTATTAACATTGATAATGTACTCGTTTTATCTCTTTTTTATTGAATGTCTAGTGTACTAGATTACCTTAAATGTTTGAGAATATTTTACATGATGAATCACATTTGTACACGTTTGATTTCTTCTTAGTAATGTATCATTCCATCGACTTACAACATTCGATATCCGAAAGTTGCAGGACTTGCTGGCAAATCGCATTTGTTCTGCTAACAAAACGAGACCCATTCCGAACAATCGTTCGTACAGTACGAACACTTGCCTTGCACAATTACATTTAAGACCAGTAAAATTAACAAATAAAATCGATATGATATAACTATAATAGTTGTTTTTTAATAATTGGATTAACACTTTCCGGCACAAAAAAAGTTATTATGTTCTAAAATGATGAAATGATTGACTGACACAGGAATTTACAAACGACTTTTTTAGAAATTGTAAGCTTGTTACTTTAAGCTTTCATTGTAAAAGCAAAGTTTTATTAAAATATTCTTGGTGCCGTCTGTATGTTTGGAGTTAAAATCAGGTGGGTCCCGAATCGGGAATACTGCGTCAGAAAGGGTTAAGATATCTTTCTAAATATTATATATATTTTTTTATGAAATATAAAAAGAAAGTCAAGCACGGTGTTGCCAGATTAGGGATTTTGTCCCCATTTTGGAGAAATTTAAACCTCCAGGGGAATTTTTGGGGGGACAAGTATTTCACAGGGAAATTTTGGGGACTATCAACATTTTGGGGAAAAACTTGGGGAATTTTTTTCACTACTCCACTTAAAGTTTATATTTAGCCATCTAACAACATTACATCTAACTCGATTTTCATTTGTTAAACGAAAATAAAATACGGAAATCGCAGATGTCAATCATTATTATCGTGGTCGTGCTCGTTTTTTACAATATGACAGTTTACACGTATCATAGGCAGTGTTGCCAGTGGGCTCCGATTTCTTGATTGCCACCACTTTTTTGAAACTTTGAAACGGTAAAATTGCCATTGATTTCGTCTTAATTAATATGTCATTAAATAACCCGCATTTTTCCATTTCCAAAAAGTGGTGCCAATCAAGAATCTGAATTTAAAAAAGTAGCCCATCAGGCAACACTGGTCATAGGTGCGTCTGCTGCGGACTATCAACACTTGATTCCCAGACCACTACATAAGTGCGACATATTTCCCTAGTCATCGCGGACAAACACACATAATAGAAGTTTATTTTATTAGTATAGATCTATTCAATAGAAATAGAAGCAATTATATACCGGGTGTCCCAAAAATGACTGATGGATTTTAAAATTCCGTAACTTGCAAACGGTGACAGATATTTAAAAAAATTACAGGAGTGTTATGTAAGATGCCAGATGTTGTTATTCTGCGATTCTCAATTTTAGTTACAAAAATATCGATAGATGGCGCTGCAAGAAATAACAGCTAAATCCAGGCTCGAGTTTTCGGGCTTTCTCTTCATGCTAAAAAGGGAGATTAAAATGCATTGAATGGAACTCAAAGTACAAAAAAATGGGTCAGAGCAGCTGTTGCTGTTAGCGCAATATATTGTTTGAAATTCGAACTAAAATCAAAAATCACAGTACAAAAACTCCTGACATCATATTGATATCAGTTTGGAAGTTAATGAATTTTAAACTCCATTATGTCATTTTTGAGACACCCGGTATGTATATATATATATATATATATATATATATATATATATACCGCATTACTTGTCTTCATGATTGGTTTTTTCTTAGTTACTCTTGGTTTTGTTAATTATTGTTTCAGTTACAGTTTGTTAGAAGTTTTTTTCGTGTACTAAATTATATGAATTTGGATTTTTCAATATGTATATATATACAGGGTGATTATAATTAAAGTTTAACTTTCAAAATGCTGTAAAAAAAGAACCACTATTCAGAATTTCTTCAAATTTGAAATGAAAACACTGGAAGAAGGGGGAAACGGTATGACATTAGAAGAAAAAAGTTCCAAAGTGTCTCAACAGATGGCGCTGTAAGCGGCATAATGAAATTGGATTCGGCGTCAAGTGACATTTTTAATCGAAATACGACGGTTTTGTCATGAGTTGCACAGTAAATCAACCGCACAGTTCAATGTGCATGATTGTTTCGGTTGTTTTACTGAAAAAATGACTTCCAAATCAGTCAAAAGTTGTGGTACTGTTAGTGGAACGTCCATCCACCACGGCAAGGTCGTACCACATTGGATGGAAAAAATTGGTTTTTAATTGTCCTTGGGCCAAAAGCCGCATTAAAAGCACATAATGATTCGATTTTTAATTGTCCTTGTGCCAAAAAACGCATAAAAATCAATGATTCGGTTTTTTACTGTCCTTGGACCAAAAACCGCATAAAAAGCTAATAATGATTCTGTTTTTAATTATTGCTAGACATGCGATGAGAAAACCGATAACGGTTATCGGTTTCAACTTGTGGCGGACAATGGTGGACAGCATATGGAACCTGTCTGCCGCATGTCTAGCAATAATTAAAAACATAATCATTATTCGCTTTTTATGAGGTTTTTGGCCCAAGGACAATTAAAAACCGATTTTTCCCATCCAATGTGGTACGACCTTGCCGTGGTGAATGGACTTTCCACTAACAGTACCACAACTGTTGACTGATTTGGAAGTCATTTTTCCGTAAAACAACCGAAACACTCTTGCACATTGAACAGTATGTTTGGTTAACTGTGCAACTCATGACAAAAACGTCGTATTTCGATTAAAAATGTCACTTGACGCCGAATCCACTTTCGTTATGCCGCTTACTGCGCCATCTATTGAGACACTTTGGAACTTTTTTTTCTTATTCCATACCGTTTCCCCCTTCTTCCAGTATATTCATTTCAAATTTGAAGTAATTCTGACCAGTGGTTCTTTTTTTAGAGCATTTTGAAAATTAAACTTTAATTATAATCACCCTGTATATATAACGAACTTTAATTCCTGCTTGCATATTTCAGTATATAGAAATATTCTGCTTAATCATAGTCTTCGTATCAAACGTTTATGATCCTCCCAATTCTTACAGCCTAACATTTTTAAATTACAGCAATTAGCATTGTCTTATAATTATCCCATCTCTTTTATATCTGCATGGCTCAAATCTTAATATTAATTTTTTTCTACTTCTTACCAGTATAGGCATTTAATGCGTTTAAAAAAACTAAAAAATCGAAAACACTATTATGGAGGGTGGGATGTGGATTGCTGAAAAAATTATAAAAATCATACACGGCTATTTCCATGAGCACTTGTAGTGTAAGTCACATACTACAATTTATAGCTACCAGTATTTTAGAATGGAAAAATGTGACTTATTTTATCGTTGCTATGTCATTAATTGAATAAGTCCAAACAAACTTTTCGAAAATAACGGTGGCCAATAAGTATAGCAATAATCAGCTATGTGACTTACACTACAAAAACCCATGGAACTAGCCACACACAAAAAATTATATGTATGTATATATAATATATGTATATATATATATATATATATATATCATCATCATCAACCGTTTTTAATCCACTGCTGGATGTAGGTCTCCTCCAGATTTTTCCAATGTTTCCTGTCTAGTGCTTTAGTCATCCAATTTACACCGGCTACTTTTCTGATTTCATCACTCCATCTTACTTGAGGTCGTCTTCTTGGCCGTTTTACATCTCTGGGATGCCACTGTAGGGTGTTTGTGCCCCATCTATTGTCTTGTCTTCTTGCGATGTGCCCAGACCATTTCCATTTTAGCCGTTTAATTCTTTCAATGATGTCAAAAACTTTCGTCTGACTTCTTATCCAGGTTATTCTTTTTCTGTCTCTTCTAGTTATACCTAGCATACATCTTTCCATACTTCTCTGTGTTGTTTGTAATCTTTGTACCATCCGTTTTGTTAGCGTACATGTTTCTGCTCCATAAGTTAGGACAGGCAAAACACATTGGTTAAATACCTTTCTTTTCAAACACAGGGGCATGCTACTCTTCAGAATAATATTGTTCTTCCGAATATATAGATATATATATATTCTTATAAAAAAAAATTTTGTGTATGTGTATGTTTTTCCATACATTATACACTAAAAACATAAAAAACATAAAAAATAAAAATACCATTATGGAGGGTTGAGGTCGGGAATTCTAAAAAAAGTTTAAAACCTTATATGTTTTTATGTGTGTGAGCGTGTATAAGTGTATGTATATATGCTTATATATTGTATGGACATATAATTAAAAAAAGAGAAAAAAATATGTGGTATCATGCATTTAACATAATAAATTTTCACATATTGCATCGTCATTTACTGATATATTTTACTATCTCAATATTCATCATTGCTTGTTAAATTTTCACGTTTATTTGCATAATACAAGGCTAAATTTTACTATCTGAAATATTCCTCATCTTTTTAAATGTTATTCATATTCTCATTTTTTATATTACAATTTTTTGTCTTTAAAACGTTAATTTAATCAATTGCCCTTTTACTTCTTTTTATATAATTCCTTATTTCTTTATTTATTTATTTGTATTAATTTATTCCTTTTCATTATTTTATTTTGTATTCACTCAGTACTTATTGAGTTTATTCCTATTTTTTCATTCTAGTTTAACTAAAAGGGACTAAACTTCACTCAGATGCTCAAGTGTAGGTCACATGTTAAAATAGTCTTAACTTTGTATTTCATGCATATATGCAGTAGTTTTGACTCTTAGTATGTTATTCAGGTATTGTGCTCTAATAATTTTTAATATCCTATATGAGGTGTATCTTTCTTTGGATCTCTTAGCTTTTTGTTATCTATTTTCTGTAATGTTTGTGTTATAAGCAGCTAAATTTTGTCATTTTAGGCTTAATGCCGACAAAATTGGATGAAATAACGCACCTTCTATGAATAAACTCACAAGCTCCTCTGATGATTCTGTGAGTCATTCATAAATTCTTATTTTACATACTGGTTTCATATGTTCATTTCTAAACCATCTTTAGAACTTTATCAATTTCTTCATATATTTGTGATTTCAAATTTATTATATATATATATATATACAGGGTGTCCGAAAAGTCTGGAAACGGTCGAATAACTCGATAAATACGAAGCAGATTGAAAAACGAAAATATACGTGTTAAATATTTTTAAAAAAGCTACTCAGTGATACCAAAATTGACCCCCGCAACCGACCCACCGGGGGTCAGAAGGGGTCCAACTTTGAAATCTTCAATGATAATCCCCATTTTTTATTGCAGATTCGGATTCTACGGGCAAAAATACGTAACTTTTGTATTTAACATTTTTTTTCTAATCCTCGTTGATCACGGTGTAATCGAGCAAATAAAACAGATACATATTTTGGTTTTCCCAACCCGGTTTTGACATCTCGAAATCTGAGTGGTCAGAACATTTAACGTCAAAGTTGCCGTCTTTTGCAGGAATAGTGTTTCTCGAAAATCATCAGTGGTGGTTGTTTCGATGACGCTTTATATGATTTTTCCATACAAATTAATAGAAAAATATTAAATTAGCACTCTATTTGTATATTTTTCTATCCAGTCAATCATTTCGAAATAATAACCTGCGTATTTTGATTTTTTATCGTGTAAATATACACCTTCCACCCCGAACAGTTATTTGGGGGCGGGGTATGCAGATATTCTGCGTTTTGATGGCTTCTGCTGTTTTTTTTTTTTTTTTTTTTAAATATCATCTAATTCAGAAGACTGATGCGGGTGTACAGTTTTTAAAAAGTATTACTATAGAATAACATATAGGACAAAATATTAAGAAAAAACATATAAAAACTTATTATGCTGCCTGAGCAAAGGATGGGGAAGTAGCGTAAATTTCAATGGGGGTGAAGTTATATGTTTTGATGATTGATTAGTTACTGTAACTCTAAAAGGAACATATGTGTTATTATCCCACCCTCCGCCATCTTGGTTTTTTTTTTGGCGAGAAAACCCCTTTTATGCCACGTAGTAAATGTCGCCAAGCACCCGTTTATACGCATGTTTGGCTCAACGAAAATAAAATGTAAATAATAAACAAAATTCGCTAAACTGGCAATCAGTAATCCTTGTATGATCTCTTCGCGCACATTTAACGAAAAAAAAAAAAACATCGCCGAATTCAGCATTTCTCGCGATATAGCATTCTCAAAATTCAGCAGTTCTCGTCTTGTAGCAATCTCAAAATATAAAAAAACTCTTAAAACAGCAAAATATACCTAAAAAACGAAACTTGCTAAAGTGGCAATCAGCAATAGTTGTATGAGCTCTTAGCGCTCATTTACCGAAAAAAAAAACATCGCCGAATTCAGCCTTTTTCGTGATATAGCATTCTCAAATTTCAGTAGTTCTCGCTTTGTAGCAATCTCAAAATGTAAAAAACTCTTAAAGCAACAAAATATACATAAAATTATCAACATACCTTAACAGACATCTGCTTTCTTGAAACATACAGCACAAAATATAACACCGCCGTCATTTTCCAAAATAGGCTTAATACGCATTGACACGCTATAAACAAACCTCCCTTTCATGTCAAAATTTCCTCATATTTCTTAATTACTTCAGCAAGAGCGTTTAAACGGACTACAGAAACTATAGTCAATGAAATACATCCAATAAATTTAACATAAAAATAAAAAGACAGCCATAGAACACGATATCAAATTGTATCTGGTACGAGACTCAATCAACCGTCAGCAACGACACCCGGCAGTGAAATGAATGTTAACGCAAAAAGCACGCTCTCGCGTCGTAAAAAGGGGGCTTGTCATAATAAGTTACTAGACGCCAAACGCCGGGGTTACCAGAGCGATAAAAAACGCCAAATAGTCAACATCGCGGAGGGTGGGATAATAACACATCTTAGCCCTCCAAAATATCAAGTCGGGCAGAATTTTTTCAATAATTCTTATAAACGTAATAATTTATTGCAATTTAAAATATTTTTCACTTTAACATTTTTTTCATAATATTAAAATTAATAATTTTAAACAATTGAAATTTTTTGATCTTTTTATTTTTTTTTTCATTTAAAAAATAATTAAACTTTTTAAGCTCTCTTGATTATTTCTGGGGGAGACGACGCTTTAATTTTCATAAAGGATGGGTGATGTAGAAAATTGTTTATTTATTTATTTATTATTACAATAAAATATCAAATGTGACAAAATACAGGGTGTCCGAAAAGTCTGGAAACGGTCGAATAACTCAAGAAATTCATATAAGATTGTAAAACAAAAAAATATATGTTAAATATTTTTTAAAAAGCTATTCCGTGATACCAAAGTTGACACCCCACCCCGACCACCAGGGGGTAAGAGGCGTTCCAACTTTGAACTATTAAATGATAATCCCAATTTTTTATTTCAGATTCGGACTGTTCGGAAAAAATGCGCAACTAT
This sequence comes from Maratus speciosus, assembly GCA_963932465.1. Taxonomy (NCBI): domain Eukaryota; kingdom Metazoa; phylum Arthropoda; class Arachnida; order Araneae; family Salticidae; genus Maratus; species Maratus speciosus. Next base: position 216,215,432 of record OZ010794.1, read on the forward strand.
TGCTTTAACATTTTTTCGAATCTTTGTAAATGACGGTGTAATCCAACAAAATGTGTCAGATACATATTTTGTTTTCTCAACCGTGTTTTGCAATCACGAAATGTGATGGACCAAAGCTTTCGTCGCCAAAGTGTTCGCCTTAGCTGGAATTGTGTTTGTCGAAAACTATCGATGGAGGTTGTTTCGATGGCAAAAGTGCTGTATATGCTTTTGCCATAAAAATTAACAAAAATATATTGAATTAGACTTCTATTTCAATTTTTATTTTATCCATTCAATCCATTTTAATCAATTAACCTGCGTTTTTTTTTTTTTTTTTTTTTTTTTTTTTAAATATATTTTGATGTGTTAACATGCCCCTCCTCTTCCGAACATAAAAAAAGATAATCTTCGTTATTTGGTAGAGATGGGCGTGGATATTTAGCATTTCGAGGGCTTCTGCTGTTTGTCTTTTTTATACTCTAAATCGTGGTCAAGATGTGGGTGTATGGGATTTTGTTACTATTACTATAGAGCAACATATAGGGCAAAATAAAAATAAGTACTTATAATTTTTTTTAATGCGGGGGAGGAAAGAATGGGGAAGTAGTGTAAATTTCAGGTGGTGGTCGGATTGGAGATTTTGACCATTGATTAGTCACTGCAACCAGAAAATAAAAAGTAGGGCAAAAATATTTTCCATAATTCTAATAAATGTAATATTTTTTTTGTAAATTAATGTATTTTTTCAATTTAGCAGTTTTTTCATAAATTTAAACAATAGAAAAATTTTTATATTTGAAAATTTTTTATTTAAAAAATAATTTAACTCTGTCGGGCTTTGTGAGGCACATATATTCATCGTCAAAGGGTGGATGTCTAATTTGTTTTGGGCACCATTAATAAATGAATAATAATATTTGATTTTTTAATTAAAGGATTTTTTGGTATTTTACAAGTGAAGGGGACAGTTGAAAAAACACGGTGTATTCATAATACAATTTGTGTACGAGATGCGGTTTCGAAAGGGTTAAAGTGTAATGATTATTTGCTGGGATAGACGACGTGTTAATTTTTATAACAGAAGGATAATGTAGAAAACTGTTTGTTTATTAATACAATAAAATAACTTATGTGACAAAAAATATAATCTAAAAGATAATTGGCTGAACAAATTAAGAACAGATCAGTTTATTTTCTTCATTTTTTAAGCCCTAGAAGGGGCATTTATTAATATATTTCATTCAGTTAGTTGTACGTTCTTAAATTTTTGTAAGAAATAAGTTAAACCAATTGAACAATTTTTAAAAATCAAACAGTATGATACATAAAACCCATTAAAAAATTAGGTTCCGTTAAAAAGAAATCTAAACAAATTTTTAACTTTTTTCTTTTTTAAGTTGCAAATATTTGTATTGCAGATTTTGTATTATGCTTATGATGAGTGTGTACAAAATGATAAGGCGCATGTAAAATACAAAAAAAAAAAAAAAAAAAAAAAAAAAAAACATTTTTAAAAGTCTAAGATTTATTTCGATTTAATTTGAAGGGTACCTAAGTTTTTAGGGTATTTAAATTATCATATTGTTTAAATTTTATTTTTATTTTTTAATATTCATTTGGTTTAACCCTTACCGGCGCGCAGTAATTCTGTTTATAAACTGATGAAATGATAGACCGACGTCATAATTTATAAACTAGTTTATTGGAAAATACAAACTTGCTTATTTTCAAGTACGTTATAAATGGAAAATTTTAATTAAATATTCTGGGTGCCAGTAAAATAAAAATTATGAGTCCTTTTTTAAGGACACTGTCCGCAAAACCTCTAACTTATTTGTTACAAAACCTTGACGTTAAACATCGAAGTATTTCAATGAAATATATGAATAAATGTCCCTTCTCGGGCTTAAAACATGTAGGAAAAACTGATTTGTTTTTAATGTGTTCCGCAAATAACGTTTTTGTTTATATATTTTTTCACATTTGTTATATTATTGTAATAATTAATAAATAATTAAACACTTTTCTACATCATCCTTCCCCCATGAAAATCAAAACGTCTTCTCCCCCAGGAAATAATCAACAGTGCTTAAAAAGTTAAATTATATTTTAAATTCAAAAGTTTAAAATATCAAAATTTTTCAATTGTTTAAAATTATTGGGTCGTTCGGAAAGTCGTGCCGTTTGGGAAAATCAATTCGTACCAGAAAACTCTATCATTAATAATTAGACATTGATTCCGATATCTAATGTCTAATAATTACCGGGTAGGATTTTCCGCTACGAATTGATTTTCCCAAACGGACACGATTTTCCGAACAACCCAATAATAAATTTAAAATTATGAAGAAAAATGGAAAAATATATTAATTAACAAAAAAGAATTACGTTTATTAGAATTTTTGAATGTTTTCTACCCTACTTGCTAGTCATTAGTTGCAGTAGCTAATCAATCATCAAAACCTATAATCCCGCCCTCCACCTGAAATTTACGCTACTTCCCATCCTTTGATCAGCCAGCACAAAAAAGATTTTATGTGTTCGTTTGTTTTTTTGGTCCTATATGTTATTCTATAGTAATAATTAAAAAAAAAACTCATGCACTCCCATCCGGCCCCGAATTAAGTGATTTTTTTGACAGCAGAAGACATCGAAACACAGATTATCAATACACCCCGCCCCCAAATAATGAAGACTATCACTTTTCTGTTCGGGAGGGGAGGTGCTTATTTACTCGTTAAAATATCAAAATACCCAGTTTATTATTTTAAAATGATCGACTGGATAAAAAGAAATGCAAATAGAAAACTAATTTAATATATTTCTACTAATTTTTATGGAAAAAGCATATGAACCGCCATTAAAACAATCTCCACTGATGGTTTTCGAGAAACACTATTTACGCAAAAGACGGCAACTTTGACGTTAAAAGTTCTGGCCAATCAGATTTCGAGATGTCAAAACCCGGTTGGTAAAACCAAAATATGTATCTGTTTTATTTGCTCGATTACACCGCGATCAACGAAGATTAGAAAAAAATGTTAAATACAAAAGTTACGTATTTTTGCCCATAGAATCCGAATCTGCAATAAAAAATGGGGGTTATTATTCAAGATTTCAAAGTTGGACTCCCTCTGACCCTCGGGGGGTCGGTTGCAGGGGTCAAATTTGGTATCACTGAGTAGCTTTTAAAAAAATATTTAACACGTATATTTTCGCTTTGCAATCTGCTTTGTATTTCTCGAGTTATTTGACCGTTTCCAGACTTTTCGGACACCCTGCATATATATATATATATATATATATATATATATATATATATATATATATATATATATATATATATATATATATATATATATATATATATATTGTTTAATAATGGTTAATATCTGTTGCATGGAATGACAATAGACCTTATTGTAAGACATTCAATTGCATACCACAATCATTTTGCTGCTTTTATAACTGCAGTTGCTCAATGAATGCAGCAGACACCCTAGTTCTTCTTATAAATAACTTGATTGTTATTCCGACGTACCTAAGTTGCATAAACCTTCACGTTACTAAATCTTGTCTTATCCGAAACGTTCTTTTACCATGCTTTTTAAAATATATAATTAACCCTCTAGTTTTGCAACCCGGGATTTTTTCGGGTTGCATTTTTTCCTCCTAATTAATCCTCCTTGATTATTCCCACCAGTTATTATTCATTTTTTTTTTTTTTTTTGTAAAATTTGCCTTATTTAATCGGCACCTTTCCCAATTAAATTATACTAAAATTTTTGTTTTGAAAAACCGGTGGCAAAAGAAGCTATTTTATTTATTTTGGAAATAGTTTAATAAAATATTTACGTAGCGAGAGGGTTAAAGATGTGGAAAGCAGATATTTATCTTTTATTATTGATGCACAGTGTTTGATACAACGAAAGTGCTTTGCATTACAATTACAGGGCTGCCAAGGCGAATATTTTTAAATTCTATATTGCATCACTTTCTCAAAACAATATTACAACATTTTATACAATTATTTACACAAATTAATTTTTTACACAATATTACAACATATATTACAACATTTATTTTTTGAAAATAATGGTGCTAACAGAATACAAAAATACTCGCCAATCACAGACCATTGGAAATGTTAAGTCAGATAGATGCAGGTGATACCAACACAATATCAGATTCATTCAAATCTCAACTGATTCCAGATCTCTAAATCTTGAAAAAATATTTTGGCATGAGCGTGGATGGAGCTAATGAAATGATAGACCAGCATCATCCAACTGCAACAATTTAAAAAATATTGGAAATTGCACGTCAAACGTGGCAAATGAGGTTCGTCCGTAGTATAACTAGTTTTATAAATATTTTTTCACCGCATATTGTACTGAATGTATATTTTAGTGAACTTCATAAGTACATATCAATTTTATTATGTTCATAAGGCTGCAATGTCATTAAAATGTACTTGAAATAAATTTTTCTCATTGGCCGTAACGTAACGGAAAAAGTATGACTGTCCCTGTAATTAAACTATACATCCGATTTTCATTAAAATTTGAAATGACTCGACAAAATTGTGCAACAATTATATATTTAAAATTTCTGATTATTCGGTTGGGCAGTGTTTGATCCCTTATATGCGAATGGACAGACATACAGACAGACACAAGGATGGACCGAAGGACGACTGGACGACTATAGGAGCTAAATATTTATATAAATAAGAACGCACTTAAAAATAAACATAATAGAACATGTCGCTGCAAAATGTACCTTTCATTCTCTTCGTTTAGCTGCGAATATGGACATAAAATTCTACCAAGTTTATTTTTATTTTTGCCAATGGTGAATTTTTAAAAAAAAATTCTTGATTTTGGGGTGGGGGGGGGGGGAATTGGGTTTAATCTTCTTAACCCTTAAATGCGCGATTTTTTATTTTGTTTCGAAAAAATTAAAGATGATTCTCTGAAAGGTTTACTAGACAGGAAAAATAATGAAAAAAATCAGAGATACATTTTCCATGCAGTACTTCAATCTTTTCTTCTAGTGCACATCTGCAATACAAGTAAAAACCACTGTCGTTTGGTTGTTTTAAGCTAAAATAGTGCGAATTAGTAAATATTTTAATAAGTATGTCTCCAAATACATGATTGTCCCACCAGTGGCTGAGAGGTTCTGCTCTCGAAGCTGGTAGACGGGAGGTGCTGGGTTCGATCCCAATCGCGCCCGTCGGCCTAATCGTTTGGAGTTTTCGTCGTTTTCTTCGAGCCTTGGTTTTCCAAGCGTAAATACGGGTTAGGCTGCCTTAGAAGGACCCCCGCGGAGGGCACTCCCTTTTAGGGCCTATATCCCTCGTGTTGATAATTGGCCGTCATAAACACAAACAACCAACCAAATACCTTATTTTATATAATTATTAATTTTATAAAACTTTACCTTTAAACCTTTAATTCCAGTGGTGGGATTCCCCCGGTTTGCACCGGTTCGGTAGAACAGGTTCTTAATTTATGTTGAGTTCGGCGAACCGGTTGTTAAAATGATACTTCAAATGCAAAAATAGCATCTCTATAATAATAGCCTAAGTCATGTGACTGTCATCAATAGCTCCGGGCTGACCGCTTCACTTTTTAAATGCCAAACAGCCAATTTGGTAATTTAATGTTAGCCAGGCGCAGGTGATAAATCGCCAAGTATTGTTCCATCGCCATCATATCACCGGTATTATAATAGTCCATCTCATGCGACCATCAAAAAAAATTTTTCGTGAGGTAAATTAAAACAAAGCTTTGATGTTGAAATTAAATGTCAGAGTTTATGGTATTATTTATTATTTTTCTTCTTCTTCATTTTTTTTCCCCTTTTAAGAAATAAGAGAAAATTGAGAGTCATAAATTTTAAGTATTTCAGTTTTAAATTAAAGTTATGCATTTTAAATAAAATGAGTGAAAGTATTATATTTTAAATGAAATTAATGAAATAAGAAAAAAATACGACGGGTACAATGTTTGGCGATTTGTCACCTGCAATCGGCTAACATAAAAATACCGAGTTCATGATTTCTGTATCAGAATGTTCCGATTTGAGCAAGTAAATTCAATTATGAATAAAAGTAACATGATACAAAGCTTAGCATAGATTTAAAGGAGACCAAACTGGTACAAAAGTTTACATTAATTTAATTTCCCTAAGTATTTATCTGCACAACATTGTTTTCTTAACGTAACTCTGTGACAAGGCCTGATTTATTTCTTTTAATAAAATGAAATGAATCATTTTATTAAATGATTTGTTTTTTTATATATTTGCAAAAATAATATATTTTTTCTTCATTAGTCCTGTAAAAGGAAATTCAACTTAAAAAATTTTAATTTTGAAAAATTTTGTGAACTAAATTGGCAGCCTAGGATAACCGTATTTATATGGCATGCTTATTCAAAATTACAATAATTAATTATATTCGAATAAAAGGTACATTGTTTTTGCACGGAATTTTTTCTGTTATCACTGATCTATAGCGAATACTTAAACCGTTAGATTTAGAGGTGTACTTCCAACGGTATTTTTATTATATATATATAACACTCTTCATATCGTAGAAGTAATTTAAATCAAAGTAGTTATTTTCGTAAATGCAACACATTCAAAATTTTTATAAGATCCATGATTCCTATAAGTTATATTCAGAAAAATATTTTCCAAGCTCTAACAAATTGTGAAAAGACAATGTATGACCTAAACTCGCTGAGTCATGATACTTTGTATTTTACAAATTTCCAGCAGTGGCCCTTTTTTGTGCTAAGAAATAACAAATATTCCTAAAATTTCTGAATGTCAGATCTCGAGAAGCTGTGGTCGCGCAAAACTTTTTCTCCCTTGCTATAGCATGGACATAGTTTTCTAAATATATTATATGCAACTTTAGATCATGGGCATGGTTTAAGTCTTAAACTTATATATCTGTTATTTTTGTATTATACTGTTTTGATGGATTTTCTGATAAAAAATTTTGATCAAGGTATCATGATTGTAGAATATTTATTAAATAAATCACGTCTTTTTTTTAAAAAGCATGTTTTCGTTTTTTTTTTTCGATATACCAAAAGATCAAAGTTTTTTAACAATGTTCTTATAATATTAGAAAGTGTTTCATAATCTATGTGTGATGTTTCAATTTCCTTTCATGTTTGTACATCAAAAATTATTCAAGCAGCGAACCGGTTATTAAATTATTTGGATCCCACCACTGTTTAATTCCCATGATAGAATACGGTCAATAAATTACATAGTTCAGAAAATCTGACTTTGCAGCAGAAAGTTTCAGTGGTTAATTTCGCTATATTTAAATACGGATGTCTGTTATTAATTAACCCTTTCCGGTACTGGCAATTTTTGTTGTAAAATGATGAAATGATTGACTGGCACCGGAATTTTAAAACGATTCTTTTAGAAATTGAAAACGTTTTACTTTAACTATTCATTGTAAAAGCAACATTTTACTAAAATATTCTTGGTTTCGTTCGTAAATTTGGAATTAAAATTAGCTATCCCGACCCGGGCACATTGTGCCGGAAAGAGTTAAAGCAAATATTGCTATTTTAATTTTCTGGTGTGGATTACGTATATATGAATTAAAAAAAAAAAAATAAACATTCGAAACACTTGTTTGCATATATGCAAAGCTGCGCACTAAAGGGTTAAACATTTTTATAGTGGTAAATTGCAAATTGGGTATTTACTTTTTTGAGTAGAAACATAGATGGGGACTTTTTCGGAGAAAAAAAAAAAAACTCATTTGGGGAGATTTTAATGCACTTTGGGGAAATTAACATTCGACTATCTGGCAATACTGGCTAAGCATACTAGGATATGTTTGCACGTGTTCAACTAACGATTTTTGAAATAACTATCTACTCTAAGTAAATAAATTTCATTCGATCTCTGGAGAATATACCCATCGATATTAATTTAAATATAAATGAATAATGTAGTTAAAAAAAAAAAAAATATGCACATATTAATTAGTAATTTCGCATTACAGAAATTAATGCATTAGAAAATAAAGTTGCTATTTTAATATATATTTATGTTTTAGAACATGATTAATGCGATTTTGAATAGTGGTTTTATGCACAATTTCCATTTTACTTTAAGACTACTTTAACTGAAATATAAAGAAGTTTATTAGCTCAAAAAAGGAAAAAGATAGGAGAATTTTCCTCTAAAATTATATTCGCAATGCTCTTAAACGATTAAATTTAAAAGATTTTTATTTATCTAAATTGAATTAAAGTACTTAGTGATTTTCGTTTTTCTCAGCGCAGAAATTAAATGAAACTCTCCATTTCGCAGAAAAATGTAAAAAAAAAAAAAAGAAAAAAAAGCGACTTTTATGATGACAGAATTTTGCAAATGATTTTTCCCTGTTGTAGTAATATTTTTATTACTTAAATAAAATTTCAAATGTCTGTATAAATTTTTTATAGAATAAGCACGAACATAAATTTCATTAAAAATTTACGTCTTAAAAATATTGATTGACACTGAAAATAATATTTTATTATAAATTTTAAAAAAAAATGTATTCTATTTCTCGGGAATGCAGCAGAATTAATTGAAATCTAAATGAGTTAGAATATGAAAATTTCTTGAACATATTATTAATTGAATATGTGCAGCTACACTACAACAACATAAACATTTTGCTTCTGCAAAAATCTTATATCCATTTTTCTCCATTATAATTCAAATAACAGCGATTTTCAAATGATGTATCGTAATTTCCGCAGAGGATTTAAAAGAAAAAAACTGAATTAAGAAACAATTACTAACAGGAGGTCGAAAGAAAGGTGTTTGTAGCATTTATTTTTTCGAATATGAATGCAAGTTGTAGCTTTGGGTTTTTTGTATGTTATTTATTAACATTTGAAGAACATTTCAAAAATGTTCATTAAAAAATTGTGATGTGGCCCGAGTTGCGTGTTTGTATGTCCTAACGTGCACGCCGTACAATTCCCATTGGGTGGGATCCGATACATCCGCCAGAGTCGTTTTCAATCCATTTTCGTTAACAATTATACAAGTTGATAACATTGTCTGGAGCTCCATGCACTTAAAGGTTATATATATATATATATATAAATATATATATATATATATATTTCTATATATATATATATGGTCTGAGCGAACTGAATTTAAAAACTTGTACAGATAAACGTTGTAAAGTGTGTGTATGTGCCGGGGGTTTAGTAGAGGTTAATGATAATGGAGAGTATTTAAAATTCTGCAAGGTTTATAACTGTGTCTACAGACTGAGATGTAGAGTTTGTAATATGTCGTACATAGGACAAACTTCAACTCCTTTGAATATAAGAATTAACAACCATAAGAACGACATAAGAAAACAAAAAAGTGGTAAGGAGGAACAAGAAATTGAGATTACACATTTTGATAGGCATGGAATTGATAATATTGAGATTTCTATTTTGAAAATTGTTCCTAATAAAACTGAAAGATTAATCAGTGAAAGAAATATGATGGTAAAGTATGGTACGGTATACCCATATGGAATGAATGTAAAGTTCGATCAAAGTAATGTAATAAGGAATTTTAGAGAAAAATTATTGGATGTCTCAATCTATGAAAGGACAAAACATATAATGGATTATGACAGGGATAAAAATCATAGGACAAATGTTGAATTAAAGAAATTAAAATGTTGCAAGGATGTCGAAAAAGTTATCGAAAATTACAACTCAAACGATAACGAATCAGTAATTAAAAACATTATATTTAATGTCAAAAAGAAAATGATACCAGAACTTTTGAGGAATTTGCATAAAAAAATGGTTAACAACAATATTGACGTGGCTCTAGATCTATTGAGATTTAGAATAAGAAAATAAAATTTAGATAGTTATGTAAAGAGCATGTATAAAAAAGATGCCGAAAATAACAAAATATACTGTGTCTTGGATTACATGGGGTCACATCTAAAAGGTGTTAACATTAAGAAAGTTTTAAATAAGTATAATAGACTGCTGCCGGATAAAAATATAGAGATTTTTAAGGCTTTTAAATATGTTAAACCGATGGGCAGACTCATACATAATTATAACGACTATGCAAAGGATTTGAAAAAAAGTATCGATAATAGTGTTTGCTATTGTCACGAAGTGAAATTCAACGAATATATAAATCCAACATACGGACACGTATTAACGGGTAGTTTGGATATTGTACATAATAAGAATTTGAGTGAAATCATGAAATACGGAACGAGTTACAGGATTAAGAGAGTATTAACAAGAAATATGGCAAAAAAACGCTTGAATATGAACTTAGATATTTTTATTCAAAAATTAGTTTATAAATACAATTTGCCAGCTAGCGTTTTCGAGGAATGGAAGTATCATATTTTAAAAGATTTCAGTAGAAATTTTGAGAGTAACTCTGAGGGGGTTTCGGTAAAGTATTATAAGGATTTGAAAGAATCTATAACAGAATTGCAGAATAAATTTATAATTACGTATATAGATAAAGCTAACAAAAATTACGCAATTATTTGTAAAACATTATATGGTAAATTACTCAGGGAGGCTTATGGTAATGAAATAAAGTATGAAATTGTCAAATCAAATAAACAAGTTATTAGTAATAGAGTAAAAGCATATTATAAAAAAATTAAAATAAAGCAAAATAGTATTAGCTTTCCATATTTGGTAATGGTTCCAAAGTTTCATAAAGATCCGGTTGCTTTTAGAGCTATTACATGTGGTTTCGGTTCATATTTGGAAAATTGTAATAAAAATTGTTGAAATTATTAAAAGAGATTTTTGATGAAGTATTGAAAGATAAACCGTCTTGTATAATAAAAAACAGCTTTGAGTTAATTAAACATTTAAATCTAATGAAAAACATTTCAAGTTTCGCAGCGTATGATTTTGAAGATTTGTATAATAGTATAGATTTGGACAATCTTAAAATAAAAATTATGGAGTTTTTTAGTAAATATAATTCCTCAAATATCGGACAGGAATGGTTTACTAATTTGTTTAACTTTGTAGTGAGTGAGAACTACTTATATGACGGGAAAATTGTTTACAAACAAGTTAGAGGTATTCCAATGGGGGGATGTTGTAGTTCGATTTTAGCCGATATCTACTTATATATGTATGAGGAACAAATTGATATAAATGAGGATATGAAGTGCTTTCGTTACATTGATGACGTTTTAATAGTCAGATGCAATGATGTGAAAAATTTGATTGCTATCCTAGAGGTTTAAATTTGAAATTGGAGTCAAAAAGTAAAAACATGGTCAACTATTTAGACATTAATATCGAGATAAAAAATGGTGAGATAAAAACAGATATATATGATAAACGAAAAAGCTTTAACTTTGAAACTATAAAAATCTTAAATTTTGGATCAAATGTGCATATCTCAATATATAGAAATATTTTTATTAACGGGTTAAACCGTATAGATAGATTGACATCAAATACTGGGGAAAAAATTGAAGAACTTTACAATTGGTATATTCTGGCATTGCACCATGGCTATCCTGAGAGATTTTTGAAGAGTCAGCTATGAAATTTCGTAAAGTGTAAGACTTATCGCAGAGATTTAGAGGTAATGTGGATGCGAAGAGAGGAGTAACCGTGGCTTTGACTGTTCAGGGCTTGCGTGCACGATTGTTTGGGGTTTCATGTTCAGTTGTTGGTTTTCGGTGGGTCTAGGCAGCTCATTCGATTTGTTAGTTTTTTTCCTTTTGGTCTTGACAGGTTGTTTGGGGAGCGTTGTGCACATAAAAACTGGTTTTAACCCCGCAGTTGCATGTCGCAAGTGCATGCCGGCCTGTCTCCATGGTTTCAATTTCTTCTGGTTTTAGTTTGAATGTTTTTAAAGTTTGCCGTTTTTAAAGTATGTTGTTTTTAAAGTTTGTTGTTTTTAAAGTTAGTTGTTTTTAGTTATTTTGTAGTTGTCATTTGGTTTAGTTTATTTATTGTTGGATCAGTTCCGTAATTTCGAATTTTTGGTTTGGTTTTTGGATATATATATATATATATATATATATCAACAAAGTGATTTTAAGTCTAATTTTGCGATTTGCATGCAAAACCATTATGAATTACATAAAAATAGCAAATAAAGCGTTTGTGCAACAATTTATGTTAACAATCAGGAGTTTAAACGTTCTTCTATTGCTCGGTCTTTTCAACATAGGTTCCATTTTTCCTTAGCCATCATTATCCAAAAATGTTCTTCTAACCGTGATCTTGATTTTTGGGAAGCTTACCACGTCATTAAAAATTCTCACTCTTTAGTCAATAACTTATCTAGTACTCCTGATTTTCCAAGTATTTCGAAAGCATTAATTTAATTTCCCCTTTTTTATTTCTTTTTCTCTCGTTCTCCAGTAGAAGTCGCTACTTGTCCTCTCAGTCGTTTCCACTGCTTCCGTGTCATTGGTTGTTTTTGGCGCATTCGCCATCCACATCGGATATATAAGCCGCGCGTCTCTGTCATTTTGCTCATCCTTGCTTTTTGAAGCACGCTGTTCCTTTTCCCTATCTTGCACTGAAGGCGAATCTCGCTAGTAGATTCGGAACAGCTGTTTGCTGCTTTTGCATTTTTAAACGTTGGTTTTCTGCTTTTTAACATTATGAATTACCTTTACCTTGCTCATAATAAAAGCCTCTCTGTATCTTTAGAAATGGTCATCGGCACCTTCAGGCCTGATTACCAACGGGGCACATTCCCACCAGTAAAAAGAAACAGAAAATTTTGCCTCATTCATGGCAGTAATTGTACATGAATACGGCGTTTAGATAAGGCGAACATTTCTTTTAAAATTTATTGGTGTAAGTGTACCTCGTTGATAATCAGGCTCTGGGTACCTTCGCAATACTACTATCCGCAGGTACTTTAAAACTATTCAGTAATGATAAATCCGCGTTTTTGAACACCATTATTTTCTTAGAGAAAATGTTGTTCTGTTAAATCGCAAATTAGTCCCGATTACTTGAAGTAAATTTTTCTCTAACAAAATAATGGTGTGCAAAAAAAACGGAAATCTCATCCATGCACCATTTGATTAAAAAACGCATTAACGACTTAACTGTTTTGTCTGTATGTCGTACGGGCAAGAAGGGTTTGCCTCATCCATCACTTAAAGCCTTTTGATGCCACTTATTATTTTAATTACAATTTCATATTATTTAATGACAGAAAATTTTAGACTAAATATTAAGAATATTTTAGTTAAAAAATGTGATTTTTATCCCATACTTTCAATTTATTATATAAAAGAAAACTGTTAAGTGATTAACCAACATTCTAAAAACTTCTATAGGCTAGTTCCATGGGTTTTTGTAGTGTAAGTCACATAGCTGATTATTGCTATACTTATTGGCCACCGTTATTTTCGAAAAGTTTGTTTGGACTTATTCAATTAATGACATAGCAACGATAAAATAAGTCACATTTTTCCATTCTAAAATACTGGTAGCTATAAATTGTAGTATGTGACTTACACTACAAGTGCTCATGGAAATAGCCTACAATATTGTTTACAATCTCCCTAATCAAATTGTCGCTAAATTACTCGTTTATGAAGTATGCGACCCCTCAAACCGTAAACGACCTAAATTACACTATTACTTACTGATGAAGGCTGAGATTTTCTCACTCTTTTACTAACCCTTTTTTTTTTTTTTTTGTCTGAGTCTGTCTTTGTTAAGATATTAAAGACTAGTTCCTTGTAGTGTAAGGTACATGCTACGATTTTGAGATAGCAGTATTTTATCGGCGATATCTCATTAATTGAATAGAGTCAAGCAAACTTTTCGAAAAATAACAGTGACCAGCAAGCATATCAGTTATCAGTTATGTGGCTTTTACTACAAAAACCTATGAAATTAGCCTAAAACAAAACAAAAATTATTATGTTAAATTGCTAATTTTTAGTATTTTTATTTTTAACCTTTAAATGCGCGATATTTTATTTTGTTTAAAAATAATTATATATGATTCTCTCAAAGGTTTATTCCACAGGAAAAAAAAAAATTAGAGATACATTTTTCATATAATACGTCAATCTTATCTTTTGTTGCACATCTGCAAAATAAGAAAAAAACTACTGTCGTGTGTCCTAATAGAATACGTTCTAGAAATTACGTAGTTCAGAGAATCTAACTTTGCACCAGAAAGTTTCAATTGTTAATTTCGCTTTATTTAAAAATGGAATGCCTGTTATTAGTTAAAACACATATTGCTATTTTAATTTTCTGGTGTGAATTAGGTATATACGAATAAAAAATCAATTAAATTCAAAAATCTGTCGTTTGCACATATGCAAAGCTGCGCACTAAAGGGTTAAATTTAAGTGCATGGTCTCTGTAAAGGGTCTTTTTTTTAGCTGTCCTTTTGGAGATTATGGAATATTTTTCTCTTTTTTCTTCACAATATTTTGTTATACTATATGTATTTTATTATACTCTTATTTTTAAATTTAACTTTTTAAACTCTTTCTTATCATTTACAAGTCAGTTTTCTCTTTGTGGCTACCAGTGCGTTTAAAAAAAAAATTATGGCTTCCTACTGCCCTTGCAATTCAAACCATTTTTACACTGGATGTAAAGTGATCACACAACTAGGTAGTCCATCAACCAGCTTACATTGTTCCAGTGTTATTAAATAAGATAAAGATTATCATTTAAAATTTCTGGTTTGAATTCGGAATATCTGAATAAAAATAGCCACTAAATTCGGAAAAGTAACGGTAGTACAAATGCAACCATTTGTCTTAGACATTAGAGGGTTAAGCATATGTATCCCATATGATTTCTAGCGCTATGTAACTTACATAAAATATTTCTCTCTTCTAACTGCAGTCCTTTATAAAATATAGCTTGTCTTACCGCAAATCTTTCAGTTACATTTAGATAAGGATACACCATTTCCAAACTTTGAAATATGTATCTCATTTGATAATGTGGCTGTGGATTCAGTTTTTTTTTAGTTGATATATTTAGGCTGAATTGTTAGATATTTCTTTATGGCATTGATCCATCGATATGCATTTTTATGAGACAAATTTTACTATTTTGAAGAGATTAATATAAATGAAATCAGTATAAATAATTTGTTTTTTTATTTTATGTTTCAATACAAACAAAGTTCCATTACGATCTATTACGATGTACGGCAAAACCTTTAGCTTTTCAAAAAAAAAAAATCACTTCTACATTCAACATGTGAACATAATTTCTAATTAAAAGATTTATTAATTTTGTTTTATCACCCAGCATTTCTAAAAGTATTTATATCGCAAAAAATATATATCAGACTTCTAAATGAGTGGATTTATAAAATCCTACCATAAAAATGTCTAGCACATTCGTATAAGAATAAATCATTTCCGAAGTTTTAAATATCTATCATATTTGATAAATAGCTTGTCGAACTCTGATTTCTTACTTTCGCTTTTTTTCGATGATATATTGGATCAAATTTCTTTGTAATGAATTTTGGATATGGAAATCTTGTGCCATGAAAACCTAGATAGTGCAGAGATTTTCAGACTTATTTAACGTTTTGTAAAAAGGAGGAAAAGAATGTTTTCTAATATACAGAATATAATAACAGTAAAAATGTCAAGAGCAATATATCAAGAATACATCATTTATGAATTTTCAATTATCTATTAAATGTGATAAATAGCATATCCAGGGCTCGCAAATGGTCCGCCAACTGAATACCAATACTATTTTAGAAAAAAAATTCTTTTTAGATTTTTCATATAAACCGCCCTAGAACCACCTTTGAAAAGTTAATTCTAGCGCAAATCTACTATAAACTTTTCTGTTAAAATTTATTGGTATTCGGTTGGCGGACCATTTGGGAGCCCTGCATATCGAACTCATATTTATTGTTGTTTTAGATTATTTAGATGGTATATTAAAAGTTATTTTATCACAGTTATCTTTTCACAGTTTTTGTGCAATAGAAGCTCAGATATTATATAGTAATAATTATAAATTGATACAATTTAAATTAATAATTTAACTTTTATATCTTAATAACAACTGTGCAGCTCCCGATGTATTGAATTTTCTTGGCATAAGTTTATGGGTTGAAGAAATAAATCTTAATTTATTCTAGAAAAAAAAAATTCTAATTCATGTTTGAGTATAATTAGAAAATCGAATTACTGTGTTATAAATACAGTAATGTGCACATTTTCCCACTTAATATGCATTTTCAATTAACACTAGAATGCCCACGA
The DNA here is from genome assembly GCA_963932465.1 of Maratus speciosus. Classification (NCBI taxonomy): domain Eukaryota; kingdom Metazoa; phylum Arthropoda; class Arachnida; order Araneae; family Salticidae; genus Maratus; species Maratus speciosus. Next base: position 216,231,714 of record OZ010794.1, read on the forward strand.
CCAGTCATTTTGACTGTTACCAAATGAATATATCTCGGTTCGAACCAGAAATTTTTTTATGAAACTAGTTTAAAAGATACAAAGAAAAAACTAGTTAAATGGATCAGTTAATAATTTAAAATAAAAATTCTTGCGTGAAACATTTTTCCAAAATTTGAGTAACATTCTCGGTCTTTATAGCGTTAAGTAATTTTCGACGCAAGGTGGGATATTTACCAACTCTTCAGCAAAAGTCGATTTTTTAAAGTTTTACCTGGTATAGCTTGATATTTGGAATGTTGTACTATTGGTTGTATTGGTTTTGATATAAATAGTATAACTGTATGGTACAGTCGTGGGGAAAAAAAGTAAATACCCCTTACTAACTATGCAAAAAATGATCGTAGAAGAAAGTTACTGGTACCACACGAATGGCAATAAAGTCTAGTATTAAATTATGTATATAAAATTTGCTTAAGGGGTCATTTACATATTAAAACTAACCATAACTTTGTTTTTTTTTCCAATACCCTGTACAATTCTGACAGCATAAATGAACTCTACACCCTTCAATTAGCCTAAAATCGAATTTTAATGCAATTCGTACGATACGTTTCCGAAAAATAAATTATTTTAAAATGAGCGTATTTTATGGGTTATATCCAAATTGAAGTTCGGTATTCGATTATTGACCGAGAGAGCTCCCTTCTTGATAACGGCATCTTAAACGCCCCTCAAGCAGTCACTGAAGACTGCTAGATTACAGGATAGCGTAAGAAATTTCAAAATATTTAGTCACTTCTATCATAGTCACCCCTTAAACCATAATTTTGCCGTTTTTTAAGCATAATTTGAAAACTACTTGAAGCAAAATATGAAATTTTGGATTCCCATAAAGTAGAACTAAATAAATCTAAATCCATCAAAAAAATGTAGGTTGCAATTCATAATTTTTTCAAATATTAATTTCATAATTCATAATTCATATCATAAAATTAAAAAAAAATTGCAAATTCAACGCATTTATGTTTGGGCATTTTATTATTATTGCTACACAAAAAATTAGTGCATTAGGAGTATAATTTCAGGAGATATTAAGTAAAATATGAAAATGTAATTTAAGATTAGAAGCACTAAATTTTGAATGTTTATAATTCAAAAATTTATCATTCAAATGACTTGAAATTTGGTATCTGGGCATAGTTTGAACCGAAGGTTTGAAATATATTGTTAAAATTCGGTATTGATATTGAAAAAATGAAGTTTGGGTTCGTTTTAATATGTAGATGCCCACCTAAGTAAATTTTATATACATCATTTAAAAGTAAACTTTATTTCAAATCGTTCGGTACAAGTAACTGTCTACTACGGTAATTTGTTGAGGAGTTAGTAGGGGTGTTTACTTTTTCTTTTTCACGACTATGTGCTGTATAGCTATGCTGTATAGACTATGCTATGTGCATAGACTAGTGCAAAATTTGTGTTAGATAGTTGGGAATGAATGAATAAAACTCTTTGAGTATAGTTGTTTAATCTGTTATTTGAAAAGGAATAAAAGATTGTGCTGGATTATTAATAGTTGAGAACAAAATTTGGACTGTGTTTTATCGGACTTATGTGCTTAAATATTCTGCACTTTTCGCGTGTTACTTCATATTTAATGTCACAAAAATTTCTGTATTTTTTATAATTTTTCATAATTAAAATAGAAAAGGTTATATAAAAAAGCAAGATAAAGCTCAATTTCTTATATCATTAACCCTCCGTCTACCAGACGGGTCCATTGGACCCGACAGGTACATACAAAATATTCATTCAAACCAGAAATTTCTTTAAAATAAACTAAGTATATGAACCAGACAAAAATAAGGTAAATAAATAAGTTAAATAGTTTTAAATAAAAATTCTGGTGTAGAACGTTTTATTAAAACTTGAATAAAATTCCCGGTAGATATAGGGTTAAATATTTCAGATTACTTCTTTTTCTTTACACTTAAATTTTCTGCGTCTATCTGCGTGCCTAGATTTTAATATTGTTTTTAACTTATTTAGTCTAATTTTTTTTTTAGATAAGTAACATAAGTTTTATGTAAGTTCGCAATTTTTTTTTCTTTAAATTGTTACTGTCCTCGTCAAGGTAGGAAATCAAAAGCATCTGAAGCTTTTGATTGGTTTAATCTGCATTTTATTCGTTTTCTAATTGGTATATATAGTAATCTGTATTTCCCTTTATTTTCAACAGAGATGGATAGCTTCTGTTGCCACTATAACAAAAAAGGAATAAGAACTACAAAAAAAAATTAATAATTCAGGAACAAATTGAGATAAAGCTTTCAAACAAATTGCATTTAAAAGTAAATTTTTTTCTCTGTACCCCGGTGTAAAAAGTAATATTGTGGGATGTTTAGAAGTTTAAGAATTAAATTTCATTTAAAATTGGTCGTCAGATTTCCAAGATATCTGAGGATGGAAAAGCCTTTTTCCGAACAGCCAATGAAATGCTTGGATAATACGTAAGTTTCAGGCAGTGTTGCCAGATGGGCTACTTTTTTTAAAATCAGATTCTTGACTGGCACCACTTTTTTGAAATGGTAAAATGGGTCTTATTTAATGGCATATTAATTAAGGCAAAAACAAAGTGATTTTTACCGTTTCAAAAAAGTGGTGCCAATCAAGAAATCTGAATTTTAAAAAAGTAGGCCACTGGCAACACTGGTTTCAGGCGGATAATACGTACGAGTCGCAGGCGATTTTTCTCGCTTGGAATTTTTACGTGTAATAACACTATTAATGTTTAATTCATGGCGTACGTATGATCAACTCCGTGCGATTTTTTATGTCTTAAATTTTACTCTTTGAAAAAATCATTTTCCAAATGGTTGTTGTAATTTGTTAAAATGCTTTTTTTTTTTAACCATTTGGAAAAATGGTTATTGCCATCGGTCAGGGTAGGAAATCAAAAACATATCTGAAGCGTTTTATTAGTTGAATCCCGCATTTTATTCGTTTTCTGATTGGTCTATACAATAATCTGTATTTTCCCTTTACTTTCAGCAGAGATGGATACTTCTGTTGCCACTATGCCAAAAAGTAATAAAAACTAAAAATAAATTAAGAACTGAGAAACAAATTGAGATACACCTTTCAAACAAGTTGCAATTAAAAATGCATTTTTCTCTATACGACGGTATAAAAAGTAATATTGTGGGATGTTTAGAAGTATAAAAATAAAATTTCATTTAAAATTGGTCCAGGAATATTAATGTTTAACCCATGGCGTACGTAATGTATGACCAGATCCGTAGAAGTTTAAAAATTTACAGTACCGAAAATTGTAAAAATGAAATATCTTTTAAAATTTATTCATGATGAGCCCAGGAATGTTAATGTTTAATCCGCGGATGGCCACCCTGCGTCACGCGTGCCACAGAGATACCAGTATTTATGTACAGAAAAAAAAATGCCTTGTTTAATGACCGAAGGTCTGCAATTTAAAAAGGACAAAATTACAATTCTTAGGAAACGGTGTCAAGTGAATATTAGACAAAAAGTTTCGCCACCCCTGGTTTAATCCATGGCGTACGTAATGTATGATCAGCTACCGTGCGATGTTTTTATGTCTTAAATTTTAGTCTTTGAAAAAATCATTTTCCAAATGGTCGTAGTAATTTGTTAAATTGCTTTTTTTACATCTAATGTTGCAAAAATTCTAGTGCGCGATTTTTTTTTTTTTTTAGCCATTTGAAAAAATGGTTATTGCTCTCGGTTAGGGTAGGAAATCAAAAACATATCTGAAGCGTCTTATTAGTTGAATCCCGCATTTTATTCGTTTTCAGATTGGTCTATACAGTAATTTGTATTTTCCTTTTACTTCCAGCAGAGATGGATACTTCTGTTGCCACTATGACAAAAAAGTAATAAAAAATACAAAAAAAAAAAAAAAAAAAAACCTCAGAAACAAACTGAGATACAGCTTTCAAACAAATTGCATTTCAAAGTATTTTTTTTTCTCTATACGACGGTGTAAAAAGTAATATTGCGGGATGTTTAGAAGTTTAAAAATGAAATTTCATTTAAAATGGTCCAGGCATATTAATGTTTAATCCATGGCGTACGTAATGTATGAATAGTTCTGTAGAAGTTTAAAAATTTATAGTACCGAAAAATGTAGTCTATGGCGTACGCAAAGTATGATCAAATCTGCGCGATTTTTTATATCTTAAATTTTAGTCTTTGAAAAAGTCATTTTCCAAATGGTCGTTGTAATTTGTTAAATTGCACTTTCTTTCTTTTTTAATTCCTACTATTAGTTCACACTCTCCCTATATTTATTTATTTATTTATTTATTTATCTTGTTCAAATTTCCAATCGTTAATAAAATACTTATTATCCATCCTATCAAGTTGAAATAATTTTTTTTAAAACTTGTACTGGATGGCAATTGATGTTAATACAGTTTTTTACAAATATTAATTCATCAATGAAATTTTAATTAATTAATTTTAGTTTTACATGAGAGACAAAATGGCCACCATTGGTTGTTGAAGCATTTAATGCATCTTCATATCTATAAGGGGGTTTACCATAGGGGGACCCTTTTCTGTCGCCAAATACCGACAGGTTTGTCACCAACTTGGCGATATATCGCCAAATTTGGTCTCCAAAATGAGTCTCCAAAAGTGACGCCAACTTGGCGATATCTCTAATATTTCGTCAAATTCCCGTACCCTTCCATTGTAAACCTACTTGCTTATAGAGAATCAACAAATTGAGATATTTTAATGCAACAAAAACTAATATTAGCTTAAGGGATTATATTTAATTTTTCTTTGATGATTTAAGTAGGAATTGACTTTAAAAACAAAATTGTATATTGCTTGTTTGTTATATATATATATATACAGGGTGTTCCGTTAAAGGGGTCCAATATTAATAGGGGTAATAGAGGAGATCACATGGAGCATAAATCAGTATATAAAGCCTGGTCGGATCTCAATAGTTTTCAAGTTACAGCAAATAGAATGAAAATTCGGAAAATTGTAAATGAACCCTCATTGCTAAACTATCGATAATGCTACATAAAAACGAAGCACATATTTAGAAAGAGCAGAAAAAAACCTACAAAATGACATCAATTGTATTAAAATAGCAATATTTATTGACGAGTTACAAGCCCTGAAACAGTGAAAAAAGTACGAAATCCAATATACATCAAAATAGTTAATCGTTAATTCCAAAAAGACAACTCTAGCTACAACAAGGAAAATGTAGTAAAATTTGGTCCATTCCGAAAACTTTCGAAAAAGCTTACAATGAACCATATCGGTTTAATTGTGTGAGAGAAATTAATCAGTTTCTTAGTTACAACTCCGCTTTCTTTGACACTAGTAAAGGTTAAACTCCGCCCATCACGATTGGAAACACCGCCTTTTTAATTACTCTCAACTATACATTTTCGATCATGCTTCTTCTGAGATGCAACATTTTTAATTATTCAAGAGTTGAATGAACCAAAATAACTTTGCAATAATAGTCTACATTTTAAAGTGGTCTTTTATTGATATAAAGCTTAACTTAAATTCTTTAAAATTAAACTGGTGGTGAAAATTCGGAAATAATTAAAAATATTGCGATTTGTAACTATGCAAGAAGTTTCAGTACATGTTTTACATGGACAATTATTGTATGCATATGTGCATCATAATTTATGATAGGAAATAATAATAACAAATAGCATAATAATTTTATTAATTATAAATTTAAAAAAGACACTAAATTTTAAATTAATTCATACAAACTTTGTAATTTACAATTTGAGTACACCACAGTCTGTGACTTACAAAATACTGTGCCAAAAAGTGTTGAAAATAAAAGAAAAATGACAAATAAAGAATTACATTCCACGTACTTTATGACATATGTGAAGCATAGTCTTCTGGCCTGTGCTGCACAGTTCAATGTCGGAAGGCAGACGAACGGACATTATTATAATAAGTGTTCGAAGTTGCGCCCATTAACAGAATGGCACAGCCGACAGCGACGTCGTAAAGATTGGCGAACACGCCGAAAAACTCCGACGGAGTTGGGAATGTCTCCTGCAGCGACAACGATTCGCGCTAGTAAATCCTCCGGTGTATCCACAGGCGTTTCATACACCAGCGATTTAAGGTGTCCCCAAACAAAAAAAGTCTAACGGATTGAGGTCTGGAGAGCGTGCAGGCCAAGCAACAGGTCCACTGCGTCCAATCCATTTCCCAGGATATGTTGAATTGAGGTGATTGCGAACACCTATGAAAAAATGTGCCGGTGCGCCATCGTGCATAAACCACATATTGTGGCGCAATGTTGCTGGCACATTTTGCAGTAACTGCGGTAAGATATCCCGTAGGAAAACCAAGTACGTACTGCCATTGAGTACATCTGGGAGTAAATATGGTCCTATGAGATAATCGCCGAGGACACCTGCCCATATGTTCACACTGAACTTTTGTTGTGCGTTCGACGGGAAAACAGTGTGCGGATTTGTATATGACCATGTGTGCATATTGTGCGTGTTTACCACGCCCTCTCTCGTAAATGTTGCTTCATCAGTAAATAAAATATTTTCCAGAAATTGTGGATTATTTTCTGTTACATTAAGCAACCAGCGTACGAATTCTGTCCGCTGAGCACAATCTGTTACTGATAACAGTTGTACCCGCTGCACATGAAAGGGGTGCATGTTTCAGCAGCAGCTCGTGTACTCGTGGAGGGGTTATCTTTAAAAATATTCAGTACATCTTCTTCCATTGCAGGTGTTCGTACATGTCGAGGTTTCCCTGCATCAATGCTTGCTGTATTAAACGATCCAGTCTCCCGTAATCGTCTATGGATTTTTATGAAGAGTTTCGAACTTGGGCAACGTCTCCTTGGAAATTGCTCACGGTACATGCGCTGTGCTAGACATGCATTTCCATGAGCTTGCCCGTACATCAGATGCATGTCCGCATATTCTTCGTTAGAGTATTCCGGCATAATTATTATACATCAACTTACTACAATCCCACTTACAACAGCCTCCCTTTAACATAACGCCCACTGATGACTGCTGTTTTATTACACTTTTCTTCCTATACACATAGAAAATTTGCATAAAAAGTACTTCTTCTTCATCATCCTGAAAGTTCATGGAGGAAACGCAGCAGTCACGGAGTTTGCTTTAAGACAAGGCGAGAGCTGCACAATATGTCATTCACTTGACCAGACTTAATAATGAAAGGGTATTGATAGAGGTTGATCAGAAATGTAAAATTGAAAGATATTAAAACGGGGTGTTTACAATCGTCATGGGCGGAGTTTCGCCCTTTCCGAGCGTGCAACAGTACAGAGTTGTAATTAGGGAACTGCTTGATTTCTCCCATACAATTAAACTGATATGGTTTATTGTCAGCTTGTTCGAAAGCTTTCAGAATGGACCAAATTTTACAATATTTTCTTGATGTAGGTAGAGTTGCATTTTTGGAATTAACGATTAACTATTTTGCTAAATATTTGATTTTGTATTTTTTCACTGTTTCAGAGCTTGTAACTCGCCATTAATTCTCAATATTCTAAAACAACTTATGTCATTTCGTAGGATTTTTTCTTCCCTTTCTAAATATGTGCTTCGTTTTTATGTAGCATTATCGATAGTTTAGCAATGAGGGTTTTTTTACAAATTTCCGATTTTTCATTCTATTTGCTGTAACTTGAAAATTATTGAGATCCGGCCAGGCATTATATACTGATTTATGCTCCGTGTGATCTCCTCTATTACCCCTATTAATATTGGACCCCTTTAACGGAACACCCTGTATATATAAGTTAGCGTGATTTTAGTACTAAACTAAGTTTAGTAATATACTTTTGCACCATTATGCAGCAGCCACAAGTTTCAAATTTTAACAAAAATGTGAGTTTGGTTAAAAAGGTTTTGTTTATAAAGGAAAATTACAACGAAAAATACAGGAAGTTTTTCCAGGGCAAATCGTTTAAATGTATGGCTCAATTCCGACAACAGTTGACATTTTTAAGTAGCTATCAGGGCAGATTGCTGTAAAATAATAATACTTAGCTTCAAATATCGAGAGATTACGAAATTGATGCAGATAAATTCTCCAAATTTACTTTGGATGCAATGCAAAATAGATTGTAGAGACCTTTTTCATGATGTCTTATGACTCCCATTCCTTAGATAAAGTTCCGCATATTGTAGAGATAAATATAAATACACAATACAGTATAAGAGTACAACATAATAATAAGAAGAAACTGCTCCAACGAAAAAACGTCTCAATATTTATAGGCTTATATATTAATAAATATTTTGTCGCACTTTAAATAAATCAGTGAGCTCGCCATATGGTTTCATTTACAGCTGCCCATTGTTTTTCTTGTAACTGAGTTTATACTAGATTATTAGGAAAAACCTTTCTTTTTTATAATTTGCTATTATAATGATAGATAAAATAATGTTATCACTTTAACTTCTGCGAACAAAGTATTGCTAAAATGATCAAAAACTAGTTGTTAAGTAATTAGACTAATTTATTACGTGAATGCTTTAAGTGGTTTTAATTAATTGAACGATTGATAATAAGCATCAAATATTGATTTCACCTACAATGTCTCAAATTAATGATCTATGAAATTATTGTCATTAAATATGTAATATATTTTGTTAAAATGTGCTTAATATAGAACATCGAATTCAATAGAAAGAAGCCGAAAAAGAATGTGTGCCGGCTAGAATCAGTAAATATTCCAATATGCGACCGGAAAAAGGTTTTAACAGTACTTAAACTGTAAAAGAAAAATAAACTTCTCTACAAAATACAGCGTTAATTAAAATATAGCATACATTACCCTTTTTTTTCAGATTCATTTTTCAAAGATCTGAAGTCTAAAATATAAGCTATAAAATGAATTGCACTAGCTTTGCTTTTATAAATAGATTACACAGCTGCCAATTATTTAGCTTTTGTTAGCACAAAAATGCAATAGAAATTTTCCTTTATGTAATCTGCAGATTTCGGCGAAAAATGTAAAATTTACTATAAATTTGTTTTGGTACAAAAATCGATGTTGACAGGTATGAAATTATACAAACATATTTTTCTTATTTGTTTTGTATTTTTGCAGAAATTGTATGATTTACTTCCAGGGTTCCTACATATCAGGGAATTTCCCTGATTTTAGGTCAAATAAAAACCATTATTTATTTTGAGAAAACTCACCTTTTGCAATCGTGCTATTATGTAAGTCAAGTTTTTCTACATAAAAATACTGGTATCTCAGCTGAAAGTGTATGAATCTTGGCTACGTATTTTCATGTATCTACCTTTAGTATTTTCAAACGAACTTAAATTTAAAAAAAATCTTCACTTCACAATTTAGTGTTTCATAAAATGTAGCATATCTTGCCATAAAAACTTCAGACGCATTAAGTCAAGTATAAATCATTTTCAATGTTCGACATATATATCAAACAATTTTTAAAAATCTAAATTTCCCCTTCCAAACACTTTTAACCCCTTAACGCTCGAATTAAATTACGATTGAAAAATTCAAATTGCTTATTGGCACCACTTTTATGAAAAAGTAATAGTCACCTTATTTAATGGCAGGAAAAACGATACTAAAATATAGCCAATTTCACTATTTTATAAAACTGGTGGAAATCGAACAATTTGAGTGAAAGACACAGCCCGAGAATATGACGGAAGCGAGAATTAAGGGGTTAATGGTGTATTGAATCTAATGTTTGACTCTGAATAATTAATTTTTTGTCCAATCCTTTACACTATCCCATACGATAAATATCTTCTCAAACTCTGTCTTTTCTTTTTCAGATATTTATAATGATATACAGGTTGTCCTTAAATTACTGTCGGGGTTAACTTATCGCATATCTTTCGATTTATGAATATGACGAATAATATTATTACATATTCGTAAAGCAAAAATGAAAATAAAATTTAATAACATAAACCGAGTTACATATGATGAAACTCAAAACGTTATTAATCAAACAGCGATTTCAATCAAATAATTAATATTAAAATTTCATAAAATGTATCCAAAAAACTTTCCTATACATGCTCTGAAGTATTATTCTGAAATGGCGAAGGATGTTTTTTTAAATAGCACAAAACTCGCATTGATTTTTCTTGTGTACTCGTGATATTAATTTCTCAATTTCCGCACCTCCATGGCAGTTGGGCATGTACAGTGTGGTCATAAAAAAGCTTCCCAGACATATGAACCCCTAGCGGCTTAACCGCTCAACCAATAGAAAAGAAATTTTAGATATACTTATTTGAAGGTTTACGCTCGAGATCGTGATGATTTAAAATAATAGAGCTCCCACAGTTACAGTTACAGTGAAAAAATTTCGAAAATTTCGAATGGCAACACCTATTTTTTTCATGCGTTAATTCCTCAATGCATTGAAAAAGCATAAATGGCGTTGTAATGATACATGTACGATGAAAACTCCCGGCGTAAAACAATTGCAAAAAAAAAAAAAGAAAACATTGGTAGGAAAGAAGGAGTGGCTAAACGACATGCTTTTCAGCAACCGATTTTCTTTTTCACTTGTGAACTGAGTAATGTTGTAAGATTTGTTTCAAAATGTGTTTTTGAGTTGTATTTTTATACACGTAGTGAAAAGACGAATTTAATCATTTGTTTTAGAGTGCTGAAAATTACATTGCATAGGAACTGGTTAGGATTGAGTGTCACAATATTACACCAACAATTTTAGTCATACATGTATCGTTCTAATGCCATTAATGGTTTTTCAATGCGCTGATGAAATTGTGCAGGAAATAAAAGTGTGTTGCCATTCGAAAATTTTGACATTTTTTTCACAGTAGCCGTAACCGTGTGAGCTCTATTGTTTTAAGTCATCACGATCTCGAGCGTGTACTTTCAAATAACTAAATTTCAAATTTCGTTTCGATTGTTTCAGTGGTTAGGTCACTCATATATCGGGGATGGGTTTTTTTTTTTTTATAACCACAACGTAACTACTACTAAATAGTAATAGGCACATCGTTTAATTTTTAAAGTTTCAGCTGTAACCGGTCCCACAGGGCCGCCGTCGTCAATTTGAATAGAAATTTATATGTAGAAAACTGTGAAAACATAAACAATCTTCATATCTATGTCAGTGAACTTGATTACCGCCAAGAAAAACTTCCGGCAATTAATTTAAATAGAGATTTCATATTCTGGAAGCGTCTTATTAATGCATAATTTCTGTCATAAATAATGCCAAAACATATATTTGTTATTAGTGTCTGAAGTTTGCCTTGGAATTAATCAGGCCCTGATACGATGCAGACAAACAAGAGGCTCCATCTTGTGACACCACCATTAGTAACTTCATTTTCAACTCGTAGACACTGCACTATGTATCGTATCCTCTTACAGTGCTCAGCAAAAGTTTAGACAATGATCGATTATGTTTCTGTACTGAGAAGTATGTAACGAATTGTTGTAACTCAACTGTCATATATTACTGGGGACTTATCTTTCATACCCAAACAATAAATTTTAATTTATACACTTTAGATAATATATAATGACAAAAAAAAAAAAACAAGTTTAACATTGTGGCAAAAGTATAGACAATTTGTCTGTTAATAGAAAAATATCCATAAATTAAAATCGAACTGCACCTACATTGATTGCTATTAATGCAAGAATGTGACTTCCCATCGAAGAAACTAAATCCTGGATTACTTGGTGGTCTATTTTGTACCAAACACGTTCAGCAGCTGATCGAAGTTCATTTACAGTGGAGTATTGTCAAAAAATTGCATAAACCGTATGAGATATGATGCCACAAAAGTTTTAGATTGGGTTATGGTCAGCGCTACACGCGGGCCTGTCCATAACAGTAATATTTTGAGAGTTAAACCAATTTTTTGATTTGTATACAACATCAACAGACGCATTATCTTGCTCAAATACATACTTTGGAAGAGCTAAAAGTTTACTAAAGGGCTGTAAATTGTTTTCTAATGTATGTATGTAGTCTTACGCTGCTCGGCGACCATTGAGGAACTCCAGAGATACCTTAGTATTAAAACAAAGTGAGGCCCAAATCACTACCTCTTACGAGAGCAGTGTCCTTAAAAGAGACAACTAATTTTAATTCCAAAACTGACAGACAGCACCAAGAAGATTTAATTAAAATTTTCCTTTTGTTATGTACGTGAAAATAAGCAAGTTCGTACTTTCTAATAAATTCATTTATAAATTCTGGTTTTAGTCCATTATTTCATCAGTTTTATAAACATAATTTAAACCACGACGAAAAGGGGTTAATTTGTTGTGAGATTTCAAGGCTAGTTGTTTTATCATTTCCATGTAAACTAATGTACATCTTTCTACAATTCATCTACGAAAGTATCCGTTCACACGAAAGCTCTGACTCACTTTTAATGCGATTAGCAGTCATCATTTGTCTGGATGCCAGTTTATGGATCCTTCTATAACCTCGTTTTCTGGCCACAAGAGGCCTTCCAGATTTACCTTTTGCTTTGAAAGCGCCACCATTAGGCACTACTTAACTCCTTGAGGGGCGGTGGGATAAATATATATCCCACCTAATTTAAACAAGATTCTCACCAGAAAATTTTAACTAAATTTTATATTTTTTACTTTGGAGGAAAATCGTTAAAATATTGCTTTTCATTATTTAAAATTAACATTTTTCGATTATTCCAGTGAGAATTCTATATTTAGAGACATTTTTGCTTGCCCCTCAAGGGGTTAATAGACAGACTTCTTTGGATGATTCAAAGTAGGTGAAATTTTTGCAACAGTCTTCTCTTTCGTTTTCAGCTTCCTTGCTTTAATTACCTCATCTTGCAGAAAATTTCTAGCTGGCGACACCTTCACTAACCGATACTATCGCGAGGCGCTCTTAAATACTTCATGCATGTGACGTCATAAGTTTGAAATTTGCGTTTTTCCGTGAACAGTTGCCAAAATATCACAAAAGTGTCTAAACTTTTGCAATATGCAAATTTCACTTTTTTAAGTTAAATTAAATAATATCCTACGTTAAAACCGTTATTTCTGTCCTAAAACTTTTAAAATATATTTAAAAATAAGTACAGCCATTTGTATAACCTAAGTGTTCGTATTTTGTATTTAAAGGTTAAAAATCACCAGTGCCTAAACTTTTACTGAGGACTGTATTTCACAGTTTTATTCGTTAGAGTTTCCGCATAAATTGGCGGCAAATAATTAATTTTGTTTTTTTTAATTAAAAAAAAAAAAAAAAAAAAAACATTTTTTCAGTTATGCTGTACGAAAATTGAAAATTACAAAAATGCATGTTCTTAAGAGAAAAGTTAATATTTTGGAAGGAGGTGGGATATTACATATCCCACTTATTTTTAATTGCAAAATGCCAAAACGACACCAGAACTTTGAAATTAAAATTTGGATTTTATAATGTACATAAAGAAATTATTTTGCTTATTTTCAAATAAATTTATTCGTATTCCCTGGTGTCAATCAAGCATTTGAACATTTTCGCAACAGAAGTACTTTGAAAGGCTTAACGGTTTTGCGGTCGATATCCTTAACCCCTTAATTCTCGCTCCCGTCATATTTTCGGGCTGTGTCTTTTACTCAAATTGTTTGATTCCCACCAGTTTTATAAAATAGTGGAATTGGCTATATTTTAGTGTCGTTTTTCCTGCCATTAAATAAGGTGAATATTTCTTTTTCATAAAAGTGGTGCCAATAAGCAATTTGAATTTTTCAACCGTAATTTAATTCGAGCATTAAGGGGTTAAAAAGGGACACCTAATTTTTATTTTACTGGCACACAGAATATTTAATTAACCTTCCGTCTACCAGACGGGTCCATTGGACCCGACATGTACATTCAAAATATTTATTCAAACCAGAAATTTCTTCAAAACAGTCTAAATGTATAAATCAGACAATAATAAGTTAAATAAACAAATTAAATAGTTTTAAGTAAAAATTCTGGTGTAGAATGTTTTTATAAAACTTGAGTAAAATTTCCGGTAGTTCTAGGGTTAAAATTTTTCCTTTTATAATGTACTTGAAATTAAGCAAGTTTATATTTACAAATACATTCGTTTATAAATTCTGGTGTCTGTCCATCATTTCATCAGTTTGAAAACTGAATTACACCGCGCCGAAAAGGGTTAAAATTAAGGATACCCCGTAATTTAAGTTTTTTTTTTTTTTTTTAAATCTTATCTAAGCTTCTAGGAGTTTCTGGTTGAGAGAAAAATCCTGGTCGAGTTGTATTTTGTCTGGCTACATCTTCAGTATCTAAAGCAATCAATTTGGATATTGATTTCGATTATCATTATTGTTTTCTTAGCCACCGTATAAAATAGAAGATGATAATTTTCTCATTTACCGAAAGAAATTGCTGCCTTTGTGAATGATTTTTGTTTCTCACATAGAATTGAAAAATAATCGAGTAACACCCTATTTTGTATATAAAAATATATGCGAAAAATTCTGCATCTTCAAAAGGTGCAAATGAATTATTGTGATAGTTATTAGGAAATTATGTAATATGTATATTATATGATCTCTCGGAAAATTAATTTATGTAATATAAATTTACCGCGATATTCAAGTAATAATAATAAAAAAAATTCTATATTAATGCATTTAGAATGTATTGCAAAAATGTAGTTTCTGTGTTGAAAACGTGTATTTAAAAATCATAATTTTTACTACAGATGCATAAAATTGTTCTCTTTTTAATACTAACGACTGCATTTTTCAGACTTTGCTATTTGTTACTTAGGAAATACATTATTTTAAAAATGTTCTAAGGATGCAAATACAGTCGAACCCGCTTAAGACGCGTTTCAAGGTAGGGACAAAAGTCGCGTATTCAGGGGGGGGGGGGGAGTGTCAAGTATTAAACATGATTCGTATAACGTTGGAGGAACTGGGCTTATTTACACATCTAATTTTCTAAATAAACTTTACAGCTTTTATTTGTTTACGGTCAAAAATTGTGTATCTTACGTGTATCTGGAGGAAATTGTACTTAACTTTAGCTCATTGTTTTTTGTTATAGAACCGACTGGAATAGAAATTGGAAATAAATATTGATTCAAATATGATTTTATTGACGATTATAACGTTACTACAACAACAACAAAAAATAATAATTTTCTTACTAGGCTAATTTTTTTAAAAGAAAAAAAATCTTTGAAGCGCAATCCAGTTGTTAAAATCATTCACTACTTGTGATTGTGATGAGTACCAATATAGACTGTCCTTCTTTTCAATACTATCTTTATACGTAAAAGTAAGTAAACATTGAAAACGTAAAAGAAATGTACAATCGCAGTCGTATTTGTTTAATCGTTACATTTATTTATTTATTTTTTTTTTTTGCCTATAATATGCATTATAAAACATAGTAGTGATATAATACACACTTAAAACCTCACAAGCAACAGTTTTAGACATCCCTAATGATAATAATTTTCAATGACGTATCTGAGTATCCCAAATTCACATATCATTTTCTACTAAAGGGTTGCCATTTTGGCCTCTAACTTTAATACGAATATTCAATTCATATCGGAAATTTCGTAATAAGAATTTTTACATTAGGCGATCGCCAAATGTCTCTTATTCAATAAAACATAAAATATTATACTTTATTTCTGTTATGAACGAAAATTTCTAAATAAAAATGGAGGCAAAACTGGCAGCCCTGCTATACTATAGTAAAAATAACTGCGAGGGGAGAGACAAAAAATTTTAGGATAAAATAAAATAATCGGGATAGAAAAAAATACAGTGTTACTAATTTAGCGAGTTTTTTTAATTCAGATATCTACCAATATTTCTAATTAGTAATGTTCGCCCTAATTAATATGTTATTAAACAAAGTAAATATTTGTATTCGGAAACAATGGTTTTTTCCTCAGTTAAAACACCCACGTTGAATTGGCCGCACTGGAGTAGAGAGAGCGAATGTGTGTTTTAACCGTTTTTTTTTTTTTTTTTTTTTTTTTACTCAAACGACCGCAAATCTGTAGCCTATTAAGTGGGATCACATAATAACTGTTCTCGCATCAAACGTTATATTTTTGCATTATAATTAGGACCATAGATGCCAACATCTCTTAACCCTCTTGCCGCGCGACCCGAGATTTCCTCGGGCAACGTAAAAGTAGAAAAATTTGTGCAACCCGAGATTTCCTCGGGGATGCATTTTTTCTGTCTAATTAACCCTTATTGATTATTCCCACTAGTTAGTTTTTATTCTAAATATTACCTTATTTAATCGGAGCATTTTCCCGATTAAATTAGTCAAAAATTTTGTTCTGGAAAACCGTTTGACAAAAGAATAAAAATTCTTAAAAGACGCTCGTTGCGAGAGGGGTTAATTATTCCAGAGTTTGATCCAAGACAAACATGTCTCCAACGGGAAATTTTATTTCATAAACGATTTTAACGCTTTCCGACACACTGTACCCTGGTCGGGATACCTAATTTTAATTCCAAACTTACGAATGGCACCAAGAATATTTTAGTAAAACTTTGCTTTTACTATGACTAGTGAAAATCACAAGTTTTTAATTTCTAAGAAAGTCGTTTTAAAATTCCGGTGTCAGTCAATCATTTCTACATTTTGCAACAAAAATTGCCCGTGCCGGAAAGGGTTAAAATGAAAGCTAATAAGAACCACGTTGTAAGAAGACACATTTTCTTATAAACACTTCCCGGGTTTAAGCTAGTTTATCCTGGATCAGACTCCGTAATATTTAAGAGATGTTGGCATCTATGTTATGACATAGGTGCCAACCTCAAATTTATCTCCCGTAATACGTGTGTTACTTTGACCCTGGTTTAATACATTTCGAACCAGAAATTATTTTTAAGAAATGAAATTAAATATGCTTCATGAAGAAACATTCAATTAAATATATAAAGATTCATGAAATAAATTTGCTGGTTCGAAAGTGGTTAACCTGGTTTAAATTAATCCAGATATTACGGAAGATTAGTGAAAGGTTGGCAGCTCTGGTTATGACTAATTTTAACTATTTTCGGAACAGTAATCCCACTGCGGGACCACCTAATTTTAATTCCAAACTTGCAAATGGCACCAAGAATATTTTAATAAAATTTTGCTTTTACAATGAAAGATTAAGGGAACGAGTTTTTAATTTATAAAAAAAAAAAAGTCGTTTGTCGATTTCGGTGTCAGTCAATCATTTAAAGATTTTACGAACGGTATTTTTCTGTGTCGGATATGGTTAAAGGGTGCGGAAAAAATCCGTGTATTAAATCCGTAATCCGTATCCGGGATCAGTGTTGCCAGATGGGCTACTTTTTCTTAAAAATCAGATTCTTGATTGGTACCACTTTTTTGAAATGGTAAAATGTTCCATATTTAATGGCATATTAATTAAGGCAAATACAAAGCGAATTTTACACTTTCAAAAATGTGTTGTCAATCAAGAAATTTGATTTAAAAAAGTAGCCCACTGGCAACACTGAGAGGAATCGCACAATAGCATGAGCATCTTAATCGGGTTGGATTGTATTTAGTAAATTCGATAAATCTTTTCGTTAATCCAAAGATTTTATTTATTCCATGCTATTTTATTTCTTTGAATCGTTATAATAATTAAGGACTTTTCGTTGTGATATCGATACAAAACAAATAACATGTTGCTATCCAATGCACTATTTATTCACAAATTAAAAGATGTAAAAAAACACCCAAAAATAAAAACATATGAATAACATAAATCTCTACGTTTTGGTTTAATCTTTAAAACCTTCGTCAGGAGAAAAAATTTCTAAAATATAAATCGACAAAAACTCTTTACATGCTGCATTTAAATGTCAATTCAAATCTGAATTTATTTGAAAAGGTATTTGGAATTGATTTTAAAATGTAGCATGTAAAGAGTTTTTGTCGAGTTATATTTTAGAAAAAATTTCTTCTGTCGAAGGTTTTAAAGATTAAACCGAAACGTAGAGATTTATGTTATTTATATGTTTTTTTTTTTTTTTTTTTTTTTTGTGAATAACTAGTACATTGAATAGCAACACCTTATTTGCTTTGAATCGTTATATATTTAATGTTTATAAAAAATGAGATTGTATATAAATGGGAAATTCTTTATTTTAATCTGATAAGGAAATCCATTTAAGTTTAAAGAATTATCTTCTTGTTTTCCATGCACCATTTTCATATGTAAAGTTACTGTTCTATTAACCCGTATTTTAAAATTCTAGAAATGAGATTTCATTGCATGTATTTACAAAAAAGTATTTTAAGTAACAGAGATTTTCCTGTGTAAAGAAAGGGGTCTTAGCCATACAACAATGATTTACTGACTTATACAATTAATGTTTGAATTTAGGATTTATGTAATCTTTTCTAAATAAACGAAATTTATTTACCAATTTATTTAGAGTAAAGGACGATATGTAAATTCCACAAATAAGGAGATTAAAATAAAACTTAAACAATGAGTAATTCTTTAAAAATGTAACTATTGTTTTATATAAAGGGGTTTAGCATATGTATACAGTGTAAACATTTATAATTGATTTAGAAACTGTTTATTTAGCTCTTCGCAAAACAATATATTTTACAGTTGTGTTTTGTTTTCTTAGCATGTTTAAATAATTTAAAATTTGAATATTTGTTTAAATATTTACTCAAATAATTACAAGCTAAAAACAATGGATTAAATTAATTCAAATTACCCAGGTAAAATTATATATTATTTTAAAAATCGGACATTGTTTTAAAACTATATATATTTACCTTTAACAACCCTAATATTCAATGAATTTCTTGGAAAACTTATAATTATGATGAGTAAACATTACATTCTTGCTCACGTTGGTCCAAAAGCAAATATATAGATTTACTTTAGATAATTTTGATTCATTAATTTCTTATTTCCTCTAGATGAACTGTAAACAATTGCAGGATGTTGAACACTAGAATCGCCGGAAATTTTACTCAAGTGTTCTAAAATCTTTCTCACCAAAATTTTTATTTAAAACTATTTAACCTATTTATTCGACTTATTTTTCTGCTGCACATATTTTACTTATTTTAGAAAAAAAATGTCTCGTTCGAATCGAAATATTTTTATTTGGGACCGGTCAAAATGACCACTATGGCGGTTCTAGTGTTAAATGCATACAAAAATCCACTGATTTTGAACGAGTATTAGGGATTCGAAAATGTTTCGGGTGTATATTCAAAACTTTTCAAGTGAAATTGTTAACCCTCTCTCTGCGCATCTCGACAGTTTCTCGGGCAACGTAAAAGCAGCAAAATTTGCGCAACACGAGATTTCATCGGGGATGCATTTTTCCGTTTAATTAACCCTCCTTGATCATTCCCACCAATTACTTTTTATCGTAAATTTTACCTTATCCAATCGGAACTTTTCCCCGATTAAATCAGACGAAAATTTCTGGTTTGAAAAACCGGAAACAAAAGAATAAAAATTCTTAAAAGACGCTCGTCGCGAAGGAGTTAAATACGCAATTATTAAAGCGATTTTGGTAAAACAATTACGCGCGAGAGGGTTAAAAACAAGAAACATGCGAGTTCTGCGCATCTTTTCCACCTCTGAAAATTAGATTTATTAATCCTTTAAGGGGCATATAATAAATACTCCCACACACCCCTACCTCATCATCTGTCGCATCGTTGAAAGGTTTGATCCAAATAGACGAAATAAATTATTTCGTAACAGATGTTTTTATGAGCATTGATTGAGGTGACAGTTTGTATCAGACTGTATTGCAGAAAACTTCTGATTGTTGCTTGTAGTACGTTTATGATGGATATTTTGAAATATAAAATGATTAAACTGATTATCAGCATTCTAATTGTTATCACGAAAATATCATCTAAATATTTTATCAATATTATTACATCGTGCTTTGTGTTTAAAAACATTTTGATCAATAAAGTTATTTATCTTGTTTTGTATATTTTTATCTATGTAAAATGATTAAACAAATTATCAACTTTTTTAATTATTGTCACGATAATATCATCTACATATCTTATCCATATTTTAAATATAGGATATACACTCTCAACCGTTGGTCCTGGACATATAGTTCCAATTAGAAAAACGTTTTAATGGAGATTTAAAAAAAATTAAAAGTCGTTTTAGCCAATAAAAATATTTCTTAAAAGGTTACGAAATATAAATTTATATGCAGTCCCCCAGAAGTATATTTCGTAAAAATTTCCTATTGCACTAATAAGTAATACAAAAGGGTAAAATTGATGGGGGTTAACGGTTTAACACGTTCACGCCGGCGCGGTGGGCCACACTCGACTGTCTCAGAGTTGTCAAGTCTCCGGCTTTTTGCACACTACTATTATTTTAGAGAAAAGCTTGTTCCTTTAAATAGCTCAATTGTTCTAATTAAATAAAACAACATTTTCTGTATTAAAATACTGGTATCCAAAAGGCCGGAGACTTGCCAGCTCTGAGACAGTCGAGTGTAACCCAGTGTTGCCAGTGGGCTTTTTTTTTAAATTCAGATATCTTGATTGGCACCACTTTTTTGAAACGGTAAAAATCACTTTGTTTTTGCCTTAATTAATATGCCATTAAATAAGACACATTTTACCAATTCAAAAAAGTGGTGCCAGTCAAGAATCTGATTTAAAAAAAAAAAAAAAAAAAAAAAAAAAAAAAAAGTAGCCCATCTGGCAACACTGGTGTGACCCACCGTGCCAGCGTGAACGCGTTCATGTAAATAAAATATAAGCTAAATTGTGAAATTAAAATTCCACACATATAAAAGCAATCATCCAGTATATTGAATATAGTCTAGAAAATGATTTTTTTTTTTCATTTTTATGCAATACTTTTAAAAATACATCTCTAGAAGTTGTTACATGCGTTGTGAGGGAGTGTGTGTGTTGTTAGTTCCTACTCCCTGAATTTGATAATGTAGAATGTGCTTACTCCATGTGCTTAACCTCCTGGTATGGAACATTGCTGGGTGATACCACCTTCTGCCTTGGTGGCTTGGCTGTTATTGATCTCAGCGCCATCTGTCTATCAAAATTAGAGCAAAAAAAAAAAGAATTTATTATAGAGACATTTCTTACATCACACATTTGTTCCTGCAAGATTTGTTTCAATAACTGCCACTGTTTTCGAGTTATTCAATTTTCAAAATAGATAGTTCATTTTAACACTAGAACCGCCGGAAATTTTACTCAAGTGTTATAAAAATATCTTATGCCAGAATTTTTATTAAAAACTATTTAACTTATTTTTCCATGGTACATATTTAACTTATTTTAGAAAAGAAATTCTGATACGAATCGACGTATTTTTATTTGGTACTGGTCAAAATTGCCGCTATGGCTATTAAGACATAGGCAGGGTTCATATGCCTCTGGGAATTTATAAGGTCATCAAGTATGAAACTTGCGATTGCAAAAGGGCCAGTTTACTAACGGGGCAAACTTCCACCAGTAAAAAATAAAAGACATTTTTTGTTATTCATGACTGTAATTTTTCATGAATATGGGGCTTTTATATAACATGACAAGGGGTTTATATAACATGAAAATTTCAATTAAAATTTACTGGTGAAAGATTGTCCCTTTGGTAATTTGGCTCTTTTGTAATCACAAGTTTGATACTTGATGACTGAATATATAAAAAGTTTCGTAAGGTGATGATCTACATATTTAAAGACAGATTTTTTTTTTTCATTAAATAAGGCAAATATATATTTACGGAAAAAAACTAGCATTGAAATCCCCGAGGCAATGATCCGTATTTGTTTGTATTTATATTATAATATTTTGTTACACAAATAGTTAGTACACCCAATTTATTTTATTACTCTAATCATACGTCCAATTTCCTTTACAACGCAAATTCATCTTATCTCCTTTATTAAATCTTGTTTCATTCAGAAGAAAGCTCTTCAGCGTACTATAACCATTACATAAGATGCAGTTACTCTTTTGTCTTATTCAGATAGTTTCATGTACCCTGAAAACATTAAACAAAATATTTATTTAACAAGTTCACTGTCAAGCCTATAAAGCAGGCATGTCAAACTCATTTACCACCGCGGGCGAAATTCAGCATTGTATACGAAGCCGCGGGCCAAATTCAGCATTGTATACAAAGCCGCGGGCCACATTACCAAAAATCAATAAGCTGATTAATTTTATTACTATCACACGAAATGAAATCGTGTCATTAAAAATACAGCTTTGTTAAAAGAAAATGAAAAAAAAAGTTGCAAAATTTTAAACTACTTATTGGAAAAATAAAAATATGCACCAGAAAGATTTAAGAATATTTATTTAATAAAAATACATCATTTTTAGGTGCGTTCGTAATTATATAAATACGTAGCACCTATAGTCGTCGTTCAGTCCGTCTGTCCGTCTGTCCGTCTGTCCGTCCGCATATAACAGAGCAAAAACTACCCAACCGAATGGTCTGAAATTTGAAATATAAGATTGTTGCAAAATTTTGTCGAGCCATTTCAAATTTTATGAAAATTGGATGTATAGTTTAATTACAGGGACAGTCAAAAGTTTTTCTTTACATTAAGGCCAATGGGAAAAATTATTGCAAGTGCATTTTAATGATGTTACAACCTTCCGAATGGTCTGAAATTTTAAAGATATAATTGTTGCAAAATTTTGTCGAGCCATTTCAAATTTTAAGAAAATCAGATGTATAGTTTAATTACAGGGAAAGTCAAAAGTTTTTCTTTACATTACGGCCAATGGGAAAAATTATTGCAAGTGCATTTTAATGATGTTACAGCCTTCCAAATGGTCTGAAATTTTAAATATATAATTGTTACAAAATTTTGTCGAGCCATTTAAAATTTTAGGAAAATCGGATGTATAGTTTAATTACAGGGACACTCAAAAGTGTTCGGGGAATGGGAAAAAAATATTGGGAGTGCATTTTAATGATGTTAAAGACTATGTAATTTATGAAGTGCAAAAAATTATACATTCAGTACAATATGGGGTGCAAAAAATAATTATAAAACTTGTTATAGTACGAACGCACCTCATTTGCCACGTTTGACAAGCAATTTCCAACTTGTTTTAATTATCAGTTCCATTCTCCAAAAATAAAATTAGCTAAGATTTCTTACGAAGTGCTCCGCTAAACGTAAAGAAAAATATATTGAAATAAAAATACAAACATACTTAAGCTGATACTGATTCATATAATTATTGAAATTTCTGGCTATATTATGAATATTTGTAGCAATGACAATTATATATTTTCAAAATTTTTTTAAACTATTCTGGAAGCCTTGTATTCTACTTAGCATTGAATGATTTCGACTTGGGTGCAATTGGATCTAAACGTTTTTTTTTTTTTTTTTTCAATAAGATGCATTATTTTTAATAAGCTTCATGAATACACTATTTTCAATAAAGTTTCAGATTTAACAATTTATCTTTCCGAATTGTTTCTAAATGTTTGTGAGTAAATTCTTAGCAAACGCCAACAAAGTTTCTACATATGAAACATAAAATTTCAGTTTTTGTTTGAATATGAAAAGGATTTTAACACTAGAACCGCCGTAGCGGTCATTTTGACCGCTACCAAATAAAAATATTTCGATTATCACCAGAAATTTTTTTCTAAAATAAGTTTAAAATGTACTTCGGAGAAATCAATTAAATAAATAAATTAAGTAGTTTCAATTAAAATTTCCGGTGTAAAATATTTTTATAACACTTCATTAAAATTTCCGGCGGTTCTAGTGTTACATTGACTTTTGCCAATCGGTGATGTACATCTTCATAACCAAAAAAGTTAAATCCACACAGGACTTTTTAACAAAGACACGTTTACTAACATAGATAATGAAATTAATTTGTGATCTCGTGTCAAAATGATCGTGTTCGACTATTTTATGTAGCCAACTAATGAAAACAGGGTAACATTTTTTTTTTCTTTTTTACAAGATGAGATATCACGTCACTTTCATTTTCAAAGTTATTTTTTTATTTTGATATTTTAAAAACTTTTTATCATTAATTAGCACCGTATTTTAGTAGCTTTCGATACATTTTATTACCAAACAAATACTGCCCATTATTTTGTAAAGTCATGTAAATCAAAGTGAGCAGTCAAATAACGTATTAGTTTCAACATTAAACACATTAGAAAAAAACTATTAGAAAAAAATACTATAAGACAGTTATAAATCTTTAAATTTTCATATTCAAGATTTGCTCTTTTTAACTTTCCTACTATTTTTGCATCCCCAATCTTTTGGAGCTGAAACTTTAAGATGAGCTCGATTTGACCATATTCATATAATATACTTTCTGATGTTTCATCTCCTAAGCCAGGGCATTGTTATCAGATTGTGTAATTGTTTCTATCAAAATAGCTACCAATATTTTTTACTAGTAATCTTCTCTTTATTTAATTACGGAATGGAATTTTGTCATTAAATACAGTGAAGGTAAATAGAAAAATGGTAGATATTTTGAATAAGACATTTTTCAACTCGGCAACACTGAATGTTTGCAAGTGTGTTCGTGTAAAAGTGTATTTTCTGCATCAAACAAGAACTGAATTAAACATAGGGAAAATGACAAAGGGCTGGCGGGCTACAGAGAAGTTGCTGGCGGGCCAAGTGTGGCCCGCAGACCACATGTTTGACATGCCTGCTATAAAGTAAGGTTTTTCAAATTTGTTCTTGAAAGTCGTTTGCCACCACAAATTCAGGAAAGTAAATTTCGCTTTAATATTACAGCGAAATTTCTGAAAATAAATAAGGAAATTTTTTAATTCTAAAATAATGGTGACAAAGTAATTAATAAATTAAAACCACGAATATTAAAGCTACGAGTATACTCGTAGCTTGGCAGCGAGCGTGTTAACGAAATGTTGTATTCTAACTTTGAAAGTGCATACTATTTTTTTTTTCTTTATTTACATGTAAACAACTGCTGGGTAAATTATGATATTATTAGTGCTTAAATGCGAATAAAATATAAATTTTATCGTGGCAATAAAATTCCACAAATAGAAATTCGGTCATTCATCAAATCGAATACTGCCTAATAAATTGATTTTGTTCGAGTTTCATACAAAGCTTTCACATTACATATATATAAGTACTTTTTTTGAGTTTGGAAAATTCACGCTTATAGGAATGGATAATAAAATAATGCTCACTTGTTTAAACTCATTGTATGAAACCATACTGCGTGATTCATACTTCAGCTACAGTGATTTCTCCTTCGGTATCCATGACTTGGCTACTATTGATCACAGCGCAATCTGTCGTTCAAAATCAGAACTAAACGCAGTAACACTGTAAAGAAATTTCTAACATCATTCATTACCCCCCCCCCCCCCCTGTGAATTTATTTTTTTCAAAAACTGCCACTGACACAGTTTACAAGTTATTGAATTTTCAAAATAGATAGTTTATTTTAGGACAAAGGCAGCGTTCATACGATTAGGAAAATTTAGATAAAGATTTTTGTAAGATGATGATCTCAGTATTTAACCCTTTCAGGGGCAAAGTACTTGTATTTATAAAATGTTGAGTAAATTTATTGATACCAGTATTTACAAGATAATTTATTTGTAAACAAATAAAAGCATATTTTCGCACATTTAAGAAAGGTGAAATTTGTATTATAAAATTCCGGTGCCAATGTGGCAATTAGGGATTAAAAGTATGTGATGCCGTGACGGCATCACCGCCCTTCAAGGGGTTAAACACGGACTTTTTTTCTTTAAATATTGCAAACATAGCTTTACGAAAGAAGCTAGCATTCAAATCGCCGAGGCGATGAACTATGCTTGTATGAATTTTTATTATTATCTTTTGTTAAGCAAAGAATTAGTACATCCAATGTATTTTATTACACTAATCATACATCCAATTTCCTTTACAACGCAAATTTAACTTATTTCCCTTAATGATTCTTCTTTCATTCAGAAGAATGCTATTCAGAGTCCTATAACCATTAAATAAGAGGAAGTCACTGTTTCGTCTTATTCAGATAGTTTCATGTAGCCTAAAAATATTAAACGGAATATTTATTTAACGAAGTGTTTTATTTTATCTTTGAAAGTTTATAATATATTTTTTCTTTATGTACATATCAATAACTGTATACATCTTCTTGGTAAATTATTACAATATTATTGCTTACATGTGAATGAAATATAAATTATACCGTGAAAATAAAATTCCGCAAATATAAAATCAATCATCCAACAAATAAAATACTTCCGCCAATCAACTCTTTTCTTTTTTTAGTTTCATCCAAATCTTGTACATTACAAATATAGAAATACTTTTTTTTATTTTTTTGAGCGTTGTGGAAAATTTACGAATTCAGGATTGGATAATATAATAAGGTTTACTCCAATGTTTAACCTCATTTTATGGCAAAATGCTGGGTGATTCCGGCTTCTACCACAATGGCGAGACTATTAATGATCTCAGCACCATCTGTTTTTCAAAATTGGAACAAAAAACAGTATCACTTTATAAAAATTCCTGACATCATACTTCACTCCCCGAAAGATTTTTTTTTTTTCAATAACTGCCAACATTTTCAAGTTATTGAATTTTCAAAATAGACAGTCAATTTTATGACATACGCTGTGTTCATATATCTCAGAGGATTTAGATACAAGATTTTTCGTAAGATAATGATTACAATATAAGACAGATTTTTTTTCATTAAATAAGGCAAATATTGCTTTACGAAAAAACTAGCATTGGAATTCCTCGAAGCGATGAGCCGTGCTTGTTTGCATTTATTTTATTATCTTTCGTTACACAAAGAATTAGTACACACAATTTATTTTATTACACTACTCATACGTCCAATTTCCTTTACAACGCAAATTGAACTTATTTCGTTTATCGAATCTTTTTCCATTCAGAAGAATGCTATTCAGGGCGCTACATCAATTAAATAAGATGAAGTTACTATTTCGTTTAAACAGATAGTTTCATGTAGCCTGAAAATATTAAACAACATATTTATTTAACAAAATGCTGCATTCTAAGTTTGAATGTGTGTAATATTTTATTTTATTTACATATCAACAAAAGTATATATTTGCTCGGTAAATTATGACACTATTATTGCGTAAATGTGAATAAAATGTAAATTATACCGTGAAAAAAAATTCACAAATATAAAATAAATGATACAATAAATCGAATATTGCCACTAATAAACTGATTTTGTTCGAGTTTCATGCATAGCTTTTACATTACATATATCTATAATATTACGAAGTTCTTGATTTTTTTTCTTTGTTTGAGGGTGTGGAAAATTCGCTCTTGCAGTATTGAACTAGTATGTTGTGGCCATCACAAAACTTTCTTTTATCTCATACATGTCAATACTTCAAAATTCACTATCTCAGTGCCAAATTAAATGGCAATCTGTGTTCATCGTGAGAATTCTAAAAATATGAAATTCCGTGCATTAGTTCTCGAGGTACGACTGTCGTTGAAATCGTGTAAATCCAGCAAAAGGCAGCATAGCAGCGCCACCTATTGGGTTATTTACACCAGAACCTAATTATCACCAACTTATGTCACGTCTAACTGAATATGAAGTTTGAGGAAAATTCGTGCATTAGTTCTTGAGATACAGGTATTGCGCAAATCATGACAAATGCAGCATAGAAGCTCGACCTGTTGAGCGATTTGTAACAACACATAATCAGCGGCAATATTAATCAAGTTATACTTAAATCTGAAGTTTGATGAAAATTCGTGCATTAGTTCTCGAGAAAGAGTTATTGAGGAAATAGTTCAAAATGCAGCACAGCAGCGCCACCTATAGGGCGATTTACACCAACACGTAGTCAGCATCATTTCATATGAAGGACTAACTAAATCCGAAGTTTGATGAAAATGTGTGCATTAGTTCTTGAGATAGAGCTACTGCGAAAATAGTGTAAATCCTGCAAAATGCAGCATAGCAGCGCCTCCTGTTGGGAGATTTACACCAAAACGTAAGCAGCATCTATTCATGTCAAGGACTAACGGAATCTGAAGTTTTATAAAAATCCGTGCATTAGTTCTTGAGATAGAGCTTTTGCGAAAATCCTGCAAAATGCTACATAGCAGCGCCACCTGCAGGGCGATTTACACCAAAAACTAATCAGCACCAATCTATATCAGGGACTACCTGAATATAAATTTTTATTAAATTCCGTGCATTAGTTCTTGAGATTGAGCGACCACAAAATTTGTGTCACATACAGACAGACAGACAGACAGACAGACATATGGACAGACAGACATTTTGTAAAAACACATTTTTTGGAATCCCTGACCCATAAAACGTGTAAATCCGGAACCGGAATGTAAACTGGAATTCGAAAATTTTCATGAAACCATCACTTTCTTCTTGTAAAGATAGAAGAAATTAACCCTCTGCCTACCAGAAGGGTCCAATGGACCCGACATGTACATTCAAAATATTTATTCAAACCAGAAATTTCTTCAAAACAAACTAAATTTATAAATCAGACAATAATAAGTTAAATAAACAAATTAAATAGTTTTAAGTAAAAATTCTGGTGTAAAATGTTTTTATAAAACTTGAGTAAAATTTTCGGTAGTTCTAGGGTTAATAATCTTTTACTCCACATGTTTAACCTCATTGTTTGGCACCATGGTGGATAATTTCTGCTTCTGCCACGATGACAAGACTGTTATTGATCTCAGCGACATCTGTTGTTCAAAATGGGAACTAATCGCAGTAACCACTATGGAGAAATTATTGACATCGTGCAATTATTCCTTCCAAGGCTTTTTTTAACCCTAGAACTACCGAAAATTTTACTCAAGTTTTATAAAAATATTACACATCAGAATTCTTATTTAAAACTATTGAACTTATTTACTTAACTCATTATTGTCTGGTTTAGATATTTAGTTTATTTTAAAGAAATTTCTGGTTAGAATAAATATTTCGAATGTACCCATCGGGTCCATTGGACCCGTCTGGTAGACGGAGGGTTAAATGCGAACTTTTGCAAGTTATTAAAATTTCAAAATAGTCTAGATGTTTAACTCGTTCTACGCACGGGAGTTCATGTTGAATAACTATTCGATTTAGAAAAATATTTTCTACTACTGTACATTTTTTTTTTTAGAAATTTAATTTATCATATTGCTACGGCAGGAGACGATAAAACGATATCTTTGGAATAAGGAAATAAATAGAGTAAAAAGTTTTGTTGATGTTTGTGATAAAATGTTTTCTTTTATTTAAAAAAAGAGGTAATAATTAATCGCAATTAATTATTTATATTCTAATTATTTGCATTCGAGATAAAAGAATTCCCGTAATACCCGCTACATCTTCTTAGTATTGCAACGTGGCGTACGTAATATGTATACCTCACATTGCAGTAAATATTTACAACTGGTTAGAACTCGCGCAATTAAGGGTTGAACATAAAAAAGGTACAAAAAAGGTTCGTCAAAAACATAAAAAATAAAAATCGATTTAATTTTTTCTAATATTTTGCCACAATCGTTCATGGTCTCCCTACCAGCAACTCGTGGGCCAAATTTCGTAGCCCTGGTACCTATGGTTTCCGAGTGTTTGAGGTTACATAGATATGCGCATGGATTTTAATAGTGTAGATAGTCAATTTTAAGACATAGGTTGGTTCCTATATAATAATAATTGAGCATTATTATTAAATGCCTCAGGTGTTTTAGATACAAGAATTTTTTAAAGATAATTATCTCCATGCCTAAAGACAGATCCCTAATGTCTTATAAAATGAAAAAAAAAAAAAAAAAAAAAAAAAAACTAGCATTGAAATCCCCTAGGCGATGAACCGTGATTGTTTGTATTTATATTATCATGTTTTGTTACGCAAAGAATTGCACACAATTTATTTTATTGCACCGATCTGACGTTCAATTTCTTTTACAACGTAAATTCAACCATTTTTTCTTATTGAATCTTGTTTCATTGAATAGAAGAATGCTAGTCAGCTTGCTATAACCATTAAATAAGATGCATTTACTCTTTCGTCGTATTCTGACTGTTTCCTTTACCTTGAAAATATTAATTTAACGTGTTGTTGTATTCTAACATAGAAACTGTATAATATTTTTTTCTTTATTTACATATGTTTATATTTGGTATTTTAGTTCTACAGAATATAGAATAACTACAGGAAGCGGTAGAAATATTTGAGCGCATATGTTTGTTTTATTTCTGTACCTTGTATGTTTTGGTTTTTATTATTTGTGCGATAAATATATGTTAGATTTTTGTCATTTGATGTTAAAATTAAAAAAAAAAACATAAGCAATTTGTCAAAATTTTAAATTATGAAACATTTATTAATTATCTAAATAAGACCTTTTGGACATTTTTAAAATTCAAAAATTCTATATTCATATTAGAAGGTTGGTTTGGAATGTAATTTTTGCTTTATCTAATGGAAAAGCGTAAATAAAAAAACTGATCATTTTAAAACATAAATTTTCTGTGTACTGATAATGTGAAAAAAAAGCATAATATAGATCCTTTTATTTTTACAATATTAATACGTACTTGATGATTTATAGATAGATGTAAAATTATATTTGTTCAATAAATATTAATGAAACATTGTAAATGCAGTTAGTTTAATTTTGAGTACTAGTGTTTGATATTGAAATATTTTGAAAATGATGATAAAATAAATATCTTCCCTGTTTTCAGACAAGATCTCAAATAAACAGCGTCAGGTTAAATCATAACATTTTACATTTTGTATAAGTTTGAAAAATGATCCAGTAATAAAAATAAGGAAGTCAAACTTATAAATATTAATAACGTCACATAAAGATTTCTATGATAAAACAACCTTTAAAAAAATGTATATATATATATATATATATATATATATGAAAAAACATTCAATTGTAAAATTCAGCCTTTACCAGTTTCTAAATAATTGTAACTATACACAAGATATTTTTATGTAAAAAAGTCTATAGCAAAAAGTATAAACCATCTGCGTAGTAATTCTTCAAACTGGGTGAAACGTTTCCAAATCCTAAATCGAATCGAAAACCTTTGCCTTTAATTGCCAGTGCCCTTTCAACTAGGTTATCTGTACAATATTCTCGCCAGCCAAACGCACAGACAACTTATTTGGTAACGCAAACTGGCCTGCTATTTGAAACAGCTCTTCAGAATAAACCGCATATATTGTGATTATTAGTGATGTGTAGAATCAATTATTTTACTATCCAAATGAATCATTCCGGCATGCAAAAAAGCATAAGCTGCCAACCTTTGTTTTCTTTTTAATACAATTTCTACCAAAAATTTTGTAACAAAATAATTGTTAATTTAATTAGAGTTAATTTAAGTTAATTAGAGTTAAATTCTTTTTTGTCTTTAAAATTTTGGATGATAATTGATTAAACAATTTTCGAAGGTTCACAACTGTGATTTTGTGTCAATTTTTTTACTAAACTGATGGCGATATATACAAAGCTTGGAAACTATGTATTTGTGCATCTGAGAATTCATTCGGCAGTAAAATCCTTCATATTGCCTATCACTAATACACACGCCAATAAACAGTGGATACATAATTTCACTTTTATTATTTTAATCCTTTCAAGGCGGAAGTATGCTTATGAAACCAATTTATTTTAATTCCCAGATGCCATAATGACACCAGAATTTTCGTATAAAATCTTAGTTATATTATGTATGTGATAGATAGCCTTTCCTTATTTGCAAATAAGTTCATTCGTAAACTTCAGAGTCATTCATTAATTAAAAAAAAATAGCAAAAGAAATGCTTTGTCCCTGAAAAGAAATGCTTTGCCCAATATGTGGTTCTTAAATAACTACTCGTATGATTTGTTTATCAATAAGTTTAATAACGTTAAAATAATAAAACTGTTACCATTGTTTATTGAAGTTCCTATAACTGTGATTATTTTTTTGAACTGTTTCAAATAGCAAACCAGATGTCATTTCCAAATGGTTGTATGAATGAAATGTTTTGGTTACGGTTTCGTCTAGACAGCTCAATTAAAAGTAATAAATAACAATGAAATAAAAAGTGAAAATTAGAAGAAATAAGTTATAATTTCAAATAACAAATTTCAATATTTATTTCTGACAGTTTTTAGGATTAAAATGTGTTGGCTAAGGTTTCATTCAGACAGCTCGATTGGAAGTAATAAATAACAACATCGTTGGAAGTGACAATTGGAAGTAATAAAAAGAAATTTAAAACAAGTAATATAAAAATTTTGTTTTTAAAGTCAATTCCTACTTAGGTCATCAAAGAAAAATTTAATATAATCCCTTAAGCTAATAATAGTTTTTGTTGCATTAAAATATATCAATTTGTTGATTTTCTATAAGAGAGTAGGTTTACAATGGAAGTCTAATGGAATTTGGTGATATAACGCCGAGTTGGCGATAAATTTGGCGGCATTTGGTGACAGAAAAGCCCCCCCCCCTATGGTAACCGCCGTTATAGTTATGAAGATGCATTAAATGCTGTTCAATAACTAATGGTCGCCATTTTGTCTCCCATATAAAACTAATATTAATTAATTAAAATTTAATTAATGAACTAATATTTGAAAAATTGTATTAACATAAATTGTCATCCAGTACAAGTTGAAAAAAAATTATATCTACTTGATAGGAGGAATAATAAGTATTTTATTAACATGTTCACGCCGGTGAGGTGGGTCACACCCGACTGTCTCAAAGTTCTCAAGTCTCCGGCTTTTTTTCACACCACTATTATTTTAGAGAAAATGTTGTTCCTTTAAATCGCTCAAATGTTTTAATTAAATAAAACAGCATTTTCTGTTTTAAAATACTGGTATCCAAAAAGTCGCAGACTTTTCAGATCTGAGACAGTCGAATGTGACCCACCACGCAGGCGTGAACGTGTTAACACTAGAAAGCCCGCGAGCTACTACCAAATGAATATATCTCGGTTCGAACCAGCAATTTTTTTTATAAAACTAGCTTAAAAGATACAAAGGTATGAGCTAGTTAAATGTATAAGTTAATAATTTAAAATGAAAATTCTGGCGTGAAATATTTTTCAAAAATTTGAGTAAAATTATCAGTTTTTCCAGTGTTAACGATTGAAAATGAGAATAGGGAGAGTGTGAACTAATAGTAGGAATTGAGTAACAAACCTGATGTCAATTGTATGAGTGAAATGTGTTCGCCAAGGGTTCATCCAGACAGCTCCATTGGTGGAGATTCTGAAGCCAAAAGTTCTGGGTTCGATCACTGGTCTGAACACACTTTACTCAGTTGGAAAAATTACTACTCTTACGATTGGTTACCAATCGATTTTCTTCTATTAAAAAAATTACAAAATAAAAAATAGTTATAGGTGAAATCGAAGAAGCTTTTGTTATGAAAACTAAGATAATTACATAAATAATATTTATGTGCTTATGTTTTTCTTTTATATCATGGAATTTAATTAATATTCACTTTGAATGTTTGGAAAAAAATGTTTTCCTTTATATAATTATATATATATACTTATACATATAATTTCATTGTGTAATAAAGTGTTAAAATTAAATAACTAATAAGCCCAAATACTATATAGTATAAAAATATATATATATATATATATATAGCATATGTTCTATTCTTTTCAAAACATAGTTCCTACTAAGTTATTGTTGTCAACTTTTCTTAATATACGAAAAGTTTTATCAAAGAATCTTCTTTCAAAGGAATATTGCTAGAAGCTAAATTATTTTTTCGTGCTCGCGAAGATTTTTTTGTCGTGCAGCATATTGATAGAATCTTGTATACTTAAGATAGAGCAACGTCTTCACTTATGAGTTTGTAATGAGATTTTCTTTAGATAGAACCCTTGAATGCGCATGAACTAAAAAAAATAGAAATATCAGGTAAGAATTATATCACATGATGATATCTTTTTCAAAACAATATAATTTTACAGGTTTTATTTGATGCCAAACATGTGAAAATATTATTCAAAGTTAAAAACTACCAATTCTTTAACCCTTTGATTACGGGCTAGAGACATATGTCGTCCAAGAAACTATTACTTTATTCAATTCCCACTACTTTTTGAAAACTATTCTCTGCGATTCACTAATACCACAATCAAAGCGATAAAAGTAAGCGTCCTATCTTCAATGGGGGAAGTAACCGCAAGATTAAAAGCGAGGTCACATCAATCAAGGTCATGCGCTACGTAGCGGATGGAGTGTGAGGTATAGGTAGATACCTAACTGTTTTCATACTCCCACCACTAAAATTGTAAAGTTTTTTTCACCTTGATTAATAACTAAAGTGCCTCTGGTAAGACGAAAAAAACAATGGAGTTTCCATGAAGAAAACTTCGTGGTGTCAAGTGCATCTGGATGCCCCCAAAGCGATATAAGTAAGCGTCCTATCTTAAATGGGAGAAGTAACCGCAAGATTAAAAGCGAGGTCACATCAATCAAGGTCATGCGCTACGTAGCGGATGGAGTGTGAACTACAGGTAGATACCTAACTGTTTTCTTACTGACACCAATAAAATTGTAAAGTTTTTTTTTTCACCTTGATTAATAACTGAAGTACCTCCGATAAGGCGAAGGAAACTTCGTGGTGTCAAGTGCGTCTGGATGCCCCTCTCGCTACGCCATTATTTTGCAATAAATGTGGCAAACAAAACTCATTTCCATGAGTGACTGATGATTCAGAAAATACGCGCCACACTAAAAGCCCGCGTATGTGAATAATCACTCCGTCCACAAGGTGGCGCAACTGTGTTAATTTACGCCTTATTCCAGCATTAAGTTTGTTCGCTTACTTATAACGCTTTAGGATGCCCCTCTCGCTACGCCGTTATATTGCAATAAATGTGGCGAACAAAATTCATTTCTATGAGTGACTAAAGATTTAGAAAATACGCGCCACACTAAAAACCCACGTATGTGAATTATCACTCCGTCCACAATGTGGCGCAACTATGTTAATTTACGCCTGATTCCAGCACTAAGTTTGTTCGCTTACTTATAACGCTTTGCCACAATAATTGCAAGAGAAATGTACCACACAGAAATATTTATTTATTATTAACTATTAATTATTATTTAATATTAACATTTTGTATACACGTTTAGTAAACTTGTGATTTTTTATTTTCACGTTAATATTGAACTTTTCATGGTGTAAATCCAACATTATTTACACCATGTTCACACCTCATGTCACATGTTCATGTTAATTGGCTCTTTTATTAAACACCAGATTTTTTCTAAAACTATTCATCGCCTTCTTTTTCCTCAGATTAAGTCAGATGAAGAATGCTTTTATAAAATGTTGGTATTAAAATTCAAGGAAATGTACAAACGTTGAAAAGAATACGCTTACGGTAGCCGTCATTTTTTTCTGTCAGCACGTAGGTCTATTATTGAGAGGTCGGTGTGTTGATTTTTGGAACTTCTTGAATTTACTGTTTTTACTGCACTTTTTAAAATTTATAAACATAGCATAATTTTAAGTTTTATACTGTCGAATGGAGACAAATATATAGCATGAACAAAAAGTCTTGCTCTTATTATAAATATTTATTGTGCTCAAACTATTATAATTAGGCATATTTTTGTTTGGATGGATTTTAAGTACTGTTATAAACTTTTTTATAAGACCACATACTTCAGTAAATTTCAACGTGTGCCTCCTTGTGAGCTCAGAGAATGTCTAAGCTGTATTCTACTTCCCGCCAAGTGTTCATTAACCCTCCGTCTACCAGACGGGTCCATTGGACCCGACAGGTACATACAAAATATTCATTCAAACCAGAAATTTCTTTAAAATAAACTAAGTATATAAACCAGACAAAAATAAGATAAATAAATAAGTTAAATAGTTTTAAATAAAAATTCTGGTGTAGAACGTTTTATTAAAACTTGAATAAAATTCCCGGTAGATCTAGGGTTAACATGTATTCTATTACAGTCCACACAACAGTTTGTATCATAGTCTTCAATTCGTCGATGTTTTAAATTGGTGTGGCAAAGACTCTGTCCTCGATATAGCACCAAAAGAAAAAATCCAGAGGATTAATAACTGGAGAGCAAATATGCCAGGGTGTTGGTCCATCCCTTTCAATCCATCGATCTGGAAATGAGCTTCCTCTATTGCAGAAATAAACTACTAAAACTGACCTATCCAACGATAATACAAGTTACATTATTATACAAAGGGTTAATTTATCCCCTTGAGTGCGTTGGGATAAAATATATCCCACCTAATTTAAACAAGATTCTCACCAGAAAATTTTAACTAAATTTTATACTTTTAACTTTGGAGGGAAACTTTCTCAAAAATTGCTTTTCCTTATTTAAAAATAAAATTTGTCGATTATTCCGGTGATAATTCAATATTTAGAGACATTTTTGCTTGCTCTTGAAGGGGTTATAATGAATTATTACATTCGGGGTAAGAAAATTGGTTCACACTGTACTCTCATGTACATTTGGCTGGAGAGCTGTTTCACAATTTACTGTTTTTTTATTATTTAACCCTCTGTCTACCAGAAGGGTCCAATGGACCCGACATGTACATTCAAAATATTTATTCAAACCAGAAATTTCTTCAAAACAAACTAAATGTATAAATCAGACAACAATAAGTTAAATAAACAAATTAAATAGTTTTAAGTAAAAATTCTGGTGTAGAATGTTTTTATAAAACTTGAGTAAAATTTCCGGTAGTTCTAGGGTTAAAAGTACCGAAATTTCCCGCGTATCCGCCGCGGCTTAGTTAAGTCATTTTCAAACCGGAAATTTTATTGAGAAAAAGAAGTCAAAGAAATGCTAAGCAGAAGCAAGTCGCATTTCTTTTAAAATAATTTCTGGTAGGAAATCGAGTTATCTGAGATGCGGCGGGCACACCGAAATTACGGTAGTTTTCAAACATAGATTCAATAGTTTTCAACTCTGCCGCGTGCAAATATATCACGCAAGATTAATTTGTTTACTCTTAAAACAATATAAATAGTTCGATATTTGTTTTCAGTTTATATTCCAAATCGGAATTAAGCGAAACTTGGAGACCTTTATTTGAGTAAAAATCAACCCAAAAATCGAAATTTCTTTCTGTGTGTATTATTATTCTCCAATTTGTACTCAGTCATTAGAGATAAATGGTAATAAAATTCCTACCACAACAATTACTTTTCTACTGCAGGATTTCCCCGTGAAAAATGAAAACGTAATAAACAGTTTGACGATTTTTTTAAAGTTATTATTACGGCATAACTTTTCTGCTGCAAGATTTTCTTGTGACAAATATAAATGAAATAAATAGTTTAAAAAAATTTTAGGTGAAAATTACAGGGCTGCCACCGGCGACTTGTTTTCTATTCTATTCGAACCACTATTAAAAAAAAAAAAAACAGATTTTGTAGTACATTTCTTGTGCAAATGTTCTCGAACAGTATGTCAGTAATTTTTGTATGTGAAAACTGTGGTCTACTTTTCAAAAATTCAGATTTCTTGATTGGCACCACTTTTTTGAAACAATAAAATTCGCTTTATTTAACCTTATTTAATGGCATATTAATGAAGGCGAAAAAAGGTTGAGTTTTACCATTTCAGAAAAGTGGTGCCAATCAAGAAATATAAATTTTCAAAAAGTATCCCATTGCATAGCTGCCAAATTTTACGCTTTTTTAATACCATTAAAATGTAAAAGAATGTTTTCTCTTATTCAATCGGCGAAATCTGCAATTAAAAAAGTCAAAATTTTCTTTTAAATTTTAGTGGTAAGAAAAAAGCGTAAAAGTTGGCAGCTATGCTATAGTTTTCACACCGGATAGCTTGAAACGGTACCGATGATATAACATAACATCATATGAGTTGAAAAAAAAGTATTGAAACATGATAAAAAGCCGACTATGGAAATATTTGCATATTTTAACATTTTGAGATTCTCTGAATTTGTTTTGGCCATTTTTAAATCTATTCCATATATATGAGTGTATGTATGCGTGCATATTAGAATTTTCACAAAGGTTTAGGTCCAGAGAGTTCATTCTTAGTGAAGAGCTGAAATAAGTTTTCAGATATTTAACCCCTTAATTCTCGCTCCCATCATATTCACGGGCTGTGTCTTTTACTCAAATTGTTTGTTTCCCACCAGTTTTATAAAATACTGAAACTGGCTATATTTTAGTATCGTTTTTCCAGTCATTAAATAAGGTGAACATTTCTTTTTCATAAACGTGGTGCCAATAAGCAATTTGAAGTTTTTAACCGTAATTTAATTAGAACGTTAAGGGGTTTAAAAAAAATCATAGAATCTTTGTACTTGCCTTTTTTCTTTAATCACGAAAAAAAATATTTAAATAACAAAATACTCGGAAACACCTTTTTATCAAAATGCTCTAATCTCAGTAACAATCCAGATCACAGATCATATTTCTAAGTAAGAATGTAATCTGACGTCCGGATTAAATTAAACAAAAGTGAAAATAATGAAAATTAACATGCAATGATTAATTTTTTAAAACAAACATTTTTAAATTCCGGGCAACGCCGGGTATTTTAACTAGTTATATATAAAAATCTAAAGAAATGTCCTGTATATCTTGAAAACATATTTTTTATTATACAGCTCCTTATCAACTTTTCTTAAGATGTGAAATTTTCTTTATCAAAAAACCTCCTTTCAAAAGAATGTTGCTGAAAGTTAAAAATTTATTTTTTAGAGTTTGTGAAAAGTTTTCTTGCGCAGAAATTTGATATCATCTTTTATATGTTACGGCAACTTCTTGACTTATGAGATTGTGATGAGATTTTTCTTAACATAGTCCTTGATAATGCATGAAATAAATAAATGGAAAAAAACTGAATTATCATGTGCGACAAATACGATGTGATGCTATAATTTATTAAACAAATTAGATTATATTATGAATGCAATTTAAATATTAACCAGATGTGTGGCACACGATGTGTTGGATTTACATTGGATTAGAATTTTTGATTTTTTGAGTAAATATATATATATATATATATATATATATATATATATATGTATATATATATAAAGTAACTATAACGTAAATTTAGGAAGAGAAAAATGAATAATCTTAATTTGAATAAATACGACATTTTCAAGAATAAATAATATTTAGAATTTTTCAATAAAAAATACACATTATGTATTTTTTTTTGTTGTTAATTAAGTAAAGAAACAAATAAATAAACAATGATAAAATAAAATAAAATTTTTTTAAAGAAATTGAAAAAAAAATGGAGTCATTTGGACGAGCTTATTAAAAAATATTGTAGACATGAAGACTAAAATATTTGCGCGTAAGCGTACTAGAAAAGTAATATGAAATTAAATAAAGCTCGGAAGTTACATCGGTAAAGTTAAATAGAATAATATTAGTATTTTATGTTCCATTTTGCTGTCTCAATCACTTAACTTTGAACGTTGCACATTGAATATAATATGGCTTATCGCTATATTTGTGAGGCTACAATTGTATCCGCTTCCACTGGGGCTGATTACTTATGGGGTAAACTTAGACCAGTGAATATGGATAGAAATTTTCTTCTTATTCAAATTCATGTTTAGTGTAGAATTTCTGCCATAAATAAGACAAAATATCTATTCGTTTTTAATGTCGGAAGTTTCTTATGTGGTTGTCAGAACCAGCTACCGCCATATTGTGACTAAATAACAATAATATAACACAGGCCTTGTGTAATTGCCCGTGAAAGAGTGCGTAATAAGATTATGTGGGGCAACTTGGCCATGATTTTGCTATGTGACTCTGGAGATTCTGGCAATTCACTTCAAAAAGATAATGTTCATTAAAATTACAGTCTGAACTTGTGTAAATGTGTTCAGTTAGGTTTCCTCTATCAGAGAGAAATGCTCAAAATTACATTTTAATATTTAAAATAAATATATGCATATGCCATCTTTATATCTTCGTCGGTCCAGTTGTCCCATAAAAATAGGGCAAGTGGGCCAGGAGGGTCTATGTTCCACACGGGTTTATTTTTTTTTTCCATATGGGATATCAAGTCCTGTTTGAAAAAGTGTAAACAACTTAAAAAAATTTAAACCAGGCAGATCATGTAAATTATATATCAACTAAAGAGTGTTGTAAGATAAACCTTTGCTGTCAATGTGTCCAAAAAAATCACTAAAAGAAAAATATTAGATTTATTTATACCAAAAACATAAAAATTAAGTAAGTACTTATGTACTTTAGTATAGTTAATAAGTATAAAAGTTACAAGGGCATTTTAAGGAAATAACAAGGTAAATCTATGGACAAACGGCTACGTAAGTACTTACGTATTTCATCTATATCGTACAATTTCAACGTTTGGCTATATCGCTTTCAGGGACAAGGTACTTCTATTCGTAAAAGTTTGAAATAATTTAGTGACACCAGTATTTACAAAAGAATTTATTTGTAAACAAGTAAAAGTACATTTTCGCGTACTTAATAAAGGCGAAATTTTCATTATAAAATAACGGTGTCAATGTGGCGATCAGGGATTAAAATTATGTGGTGCCATAACGGCATCACCGCCCTTCAAGGGGTTAAGAAATTTGGTTTGATATCACCCAATATGATTTTTTAAATTTTTATTACACCATTTTAATAAGGTATTCTAAAATTTTCTTTATTGCGAGTAAAAAACAATGGAAAAAATTATTTCCCGTAGTAAGAGAAGCTCAAAAAATATTTATAACTATTGGGGTAACTGGATCCAACATGGTCCAGCCCCCTGATATATATCCCATTTACCCCATTCTTGGAACATGTATGTGGTAACTGGGACACCGGGCTTACATTTGGAACATGAAATAAATATGTATAGATACCTAATAGTATTAAGGTAGTTATATACCTAATCTTTAAAAAATAAGATTGTTTAATAAAACTACTTTCAGTATTTCAATAAAAAGGCGAGGAAGTTCACCAAATTGACGTTGTTTTGATTGACGTTGTTGTGATAAAAGAAGCGTAAATGTTCGACTACCTACCACAGCAAAGAGAGAGTTATGATTGAGTTTAATACACGTTGTTTTAGGAAGTACAGATTAACCCTTTAAGACCAGACCCGCACGATCGTGCGGGTTAGGCAATAACTAGGATTGGGCAATAACTCTTCCTGAGTCATCTATACCATAAATGCCGCAATCGAGTGATTGCGCTGGTTAACAGAAACTATATTACATGAATTTTATCAACAGATAGTGAATTATCAGTTACAAATTTCAGTTATATCATTGTTTAAAAAAAACTCAAAAAGCTGCCCGGTCTTAAAGCGGTATGGGGCATTGTTTACAAAAGCTAAAGTTTTACAAAAAACATCAGTATTTTTTTGTAAAACAGCCTATGATACAGACACCTCGTGCGTCCAGTTACCCAAGCTAACCCTATCGCCGTTGGAAACTTTCAATAGTAAAAACAAAGATTATTTTTTACCTTTTTATTAAATAAAGTTTGCATGAATAAGGCGTTTTAATAAGATGGAAATTTCTATTAGAATTTACTAGTGAAAGTTTCCCCGGCGGTAAACAGGCACTGTTGATCCAATATAAGCAAACAACATCCGCCATATTACGTCTAGATCCTCATAATTTGCCTCTCAATGGATAGAGACTACTCTATATTGTCGGTGCCATGTCAAACTATCTAATATGAAAACAGTGTTTCCAATGGGCTACTTTTTAAAACACAGTTTTCTTGATTGCCACCACTTGTTTGAAATAGTAAAATTCGTATTATTTAATGACATATTAATTAAGGTGAAAACCAGGGGAATTTTACAATTTCAGAAAAGTGGTGTCAATCAAGAAATATAATTTTAAAAATGGGGGACACTGGCAACACTGTTTTCATATTGGATAGTTTGATATGGTGCAGACGACATGTCACATCCTCTTTATTCAGTGTTCAATTGTCTGAATATGTCTTTATTATTGGGTCGATCGGAAAGTCGTGTCGTGTTGGGAAAATCAATTCGCACCGGAAAATTCTATCATTTAATTATTAGACATCGATTCCGATAGCTAATGTCTAATAATCACCGGTCAGAATTTTCCCGTATGAATTGATTTTCCCAACACTACACGACTTTCCGATTGACCCAATATGTTTGAGTTATTTTGGGGCTTCCTATTTATTTCTTTAAGGGGCAAAGGATTTCCATCCCTAAAATGTTGAAATGAATGAGTGACACCGGAATTTAAAAACAAATTTGTTGGCAAATAACAAAAAAATCCCTGCCGGCTCGGGCCTACAGGCGGAGGTAGATTTCGAAGTTAAGTACTAAATTCACCAACAAAACTTAAATCAAGATTAGAGATAAACCCAGTTCCT
Organism: Maratus speciosus; assembly: GCA_963932465.1. Classification (NCBI taxonomy): domain Eukaryota; kingdom Metazoa; phylum Arthropoda; class Arachnida; order Araneae; family Salticidae; genus Maratus; species Maratus speciosus. Next base: position 216,274,182 of record OZ010794.1, read on the forward strand.
TCACTAAGAATGAGTTCTAAGGGAGATAAACATTTTGTGAAAATTCTAATATACACGAATACACACACGCATGTATATGGAATACGTTTAAAAATGGCTAAAGCAAATTCAGAGAACCTCAAAGTGTTAAAATATGTTAATATTTCTATAGTCGGGTTTTTATCATGTTTTAATAAGTGTCTTCAAGCTCACATGACGTTACATATTCACCTGCTGAAGTCCATTATATTTCCAATGTGACGCAATATATATATATTTTTTTAATTCGTCAAACTATTTATTTCATTTTGAGTTTTCATGCGGAAATATTGCTCTAGAAAACTTATGACGTAATATTCAATTTGTTTTCAATTCGTGAAACTGTTTATTTAATTTATTTTTTCACGTGAAATCTTGCAATAGAAAAGCAATTGTTGTGGTGAGAATTTTACTGCTTTTTTTTAATTGTTGACAACTACTATAACGAAAAATATTTATTTTTTCCTGTCATTGTTGTATAAGAGCTGGTTTTATCAGAATCGTGTTAAGACGGTATTCAAAATTTTGAGCCCTCCCCATTTCCATTCCCTTGGGCCGATTTTGCCCATTTTCAATCCCCGCTGAGATATTAACCATCTTAAAGTTGTTGGCGAGTTTGAAGACGACCCGTGCATAATTGCGACTTTTATCGTGCGGACAAAATTTAGTACATGCATACATATATATATATATATATATAAACTTTTTAGGTGGGGGTGGTTTTGGGTTCCTAGGGTCCTATAATGAAATGTTATGAAGGAATTTTTCAAAAGTCGCACCATGGTAACGACTGCAATAGGTAGTATTTCTTACGAAATCTACCTAAAAAGGCTGTAGTTTATGCTTATATATATATATATTTATATATATATACTAAACCTGATTTTATTTTTAATTAAAATTCTGGTACCATTTTGGCATTTGAAAACTAATGTCTAGTGTTTCAAAAACGTACCAGCAACGCTGAAATGATTAATACAGCCGGTGCATTTCGGACTTGAGGTGCTCGATGTGTTTTCACATTTAAGATTGCTTCATTTTTCCATAAATATTTTGTAGTCATACATTCTGTGTACACTGAAACATGTATTTGTCCATTTTATAAGCAATTTTCGCTGAAGATTTCCCGTGTTATAATACAAAAAAGAATTTATTTCGAACTCGGGCTAAACAATATTTAAAAATTAACAAAAAGACGATGAACTGTTTATCAATTAAAACAGTATGGATTTTTAATTATCTATTTTGTAATTACTCAGAATACTGTATAAAACATATTATTTAAGAAAATAAAAAAGATTGTTATATAATCACTTATTATCTCTTTTGTACTTACACTTCCTAAAAGTATTATCTCCTACATCCTGCACAAGATGTTCAATTCTATACAGAAATGTAAAGAAATGTTTCTACGTTTTTTAAAAACATACTTTTTTATGTTATCACTTTCAAACTTTTTAAAGGCAACAATTTTTTAAAGAGTCTTTATTCAAAGAATATTTCCAAAATCAAGTTACTTTTTGAATTTATGATGAGTTTTATTTTTTTGTGTAAAACTTCGACAGCATATTTTATAAGTACAAGCAGAGTCTTCACTTATTACTTTGCGATGAGATTTGCCTTTAGATAGCCTAGATCGAGGATACAGACAACGAAAATAAATGTTTAGAAGAAATTTTTTTATAAATGTAACATATGATACAATAGTATAACTTTCCATAAGCATGATAAACGCCACAAGACATACAATTTAATATGTTACGGTTTACAAATGTATTAATACAAGTTCATGATTAAAAATATTATTAAAATGGCACTAGTATATTTTAATAATATATTATTAAAATTTAATATTAAAGTATATTAATACAAGATCAGAATTGAATGATTTAACTTCTCCGTTATACAATACTGTATATATATACTGTATATTTTTTTCTCTGAAAGCCCATTCAAGAATACGCCAGATTTTCTTTTTTTACAGTGATTTCCCAGAATGCATTTCGAGTGTCATGGGAGTTCTGAATCTGGGTACAGGGGTAAGTAAGTTGAGAGCGAAAGTAATATTTCCAGCCAAAAGTAAATTAGATTTGTTAGCAATAGATTAGAACTAATATAGACTTTTCCATGGGTTTTTGCAGTGTAAGTCACATAGGCGATAACTGCTATGCTTGTTGGCCACCGTTATTTTCGTAAAGTTTGCTCGGCCTTATTCAATTAATATCTTCCATAAAATACAGACGTGTGAAAATTATTAGAATAATTGTGAAATTTAGCATAAAAACTTATTATATTAAAGAAATAATAGATTATTAAAAAATATCGATACATTTAATATTTAGTGTGCGTGTGCATCCCTTGTTTTTTATTAAAGATTCGATACGTTTTGGCATACTCTGTATGAGTTTTTGGCAATTAACTTGTATTTCGTTGTTACGATGACAAATTTGGATGAGTCTTTCTATCAGACCATTCCTGTTTATGATGTTGCATTTCTTTATTTTTTTCTTTACAATGGTCCAAATATTCTCTATGAGGTTCATATCTGGACTGTTTCCAGGCTATGGAAGTGTTTTGATATTTTTTTCATCCAAATATGTATCCACAGATGAAGCTTTATGGCACGGAGGTCAATCATGCATGAATATGAAGTCTCCATTTGAACAACAGTCTTTTAATTGTGGAATTAGTCTTTGTTCAAGCACTTTTTATTACTAATACTGGTTCATCATGCCATCTACAATGCAAAAACGTCCAGTAACCTGAGCAAACATCACGCTCCAAACCATTACTTTAGTAGGATGTTTAACCGTTTGTGCTATGCAATCAGGGGAAAATGCTTCACTTGTACTTCTGACATATTGACTGCTTTCTTCTGATATCGCAAGTATTGATTCATCATAAACACATACTTAAAAGATAAAAAAATACTTTAAGGCATGTAATTTGTAGAGAAATATTCTTATAAAGATATTTTTAATTAGATTTATAAATTTTCATGTATGTAAAAAACATGATTTCATAAAAATAAATGAACAACTTGAATTCAATTGATTAATTAAAGGAAAATTAATATTTCTCACCTTTCTCCAGTCATTTCCGAATTCTTCTTGCACAACTTTTGCCCGATAAGTCTCTTCTTTGCAATACCACATGTGATTTTAGACTTTTTTCGAGGACGACGAGCACTGAGTCCAGCTGTGATGAGCTTTCTACGAATAGAATAATCACATACATTTACTCCATCCGCTTGGAAACAGATTTTTCGTTCATGACTAGTTGCTCTTCTGTTAGCTTTAGCAATCTTAATTAATTTCCTTTCTGTTCTTGCAGTAAATTTACTTTTCCTTCCGCATTTCCCTACTCTAGAGTTTCCATATTCACATTTGGAGTTCAAAGATCTTTTTATTCTACACACAGATGCTTGCAAAATTTTTGCTTTTTTAGCGATTTCGTGCTGTGTTTAGTGATTTCCTTGGATGAGACACTTTACCACTGCTAGTTTTCTAGGGAAAATATCACTTGTTTTACCCATAATCACACAATAATCCTTTGACAAACGAAAAAAAAGCTACCAATTAGTATAAACTGATCAAAACAGAGAAAATATTTGTTTTAAGAATAACATAATACTGAGGCCAACTCAAGAAAAGAAAGAAAATACCAGTACAGGAAGCAGACGATTTTAAAATTTTATTTAAAATTTGTTTGTTAATCAAACAAAATGTTTAATCAATGCAAACAATTTGAATACTTTGGATCAAATATTTTCTTTTTAAAAAATGGCAACATTAAACAAAATTATATTCCCAAAACTATTGTAAAGGACTGAAAAATTGACTGGATCAACAAAACAAATTACCCTTCATGAAACATTTCAAGTATATACAATATTAATCAAGAAAAACTGACAAAAATCACAATTATTCTAATAATGTTCACACGTATGTAAGTCACATTTTTTTTCGTTCTGAAATACTGAAATCCAGAAATCGTAGCATGTGACTTACAGTTTACGTAACCATGAAAATAGCCTATAGTTAATGTTTGGTGACAATATGGAACTATTAAGGAAAGTGGTTTTTAAAATATTTTCAATTCCATACCCTTTGAAGAGAAAAATTTCTAATGGAATTTTTTGGATGAGGAATGGAAGATATTTTTTCATGTCGTAATTAGTAGGGGAGAAGATTTTATCATTACTTAGGATCCCCCTGTATTTCTTACTCAAATTTGAAAGTTTAATCTATCCAATTTTCAAAAATTGAATTGGCAATCCCTAGATCAAGTGCGCCTTACTTTGTTTGGAAAGATTTTCATTTAAAAATATAAAATCATGCAAATTCGAAGGCATTGAGTCCCCAACATTAGATTAGCTTGGAAAGATTTTTGTTAATATAAATTCATTGAACACTGTTTTTAGGTATAATTAAGGTTTATATCACTGTACCGGGATACACCCTTCTTTCGTTTTCAATTATAAAATCAAAGGAGATCCGAGCATAGCACTACTGGTGTTCGCTGCCGCGGGTTGTGGCACCTCCACCACTAGAATAATTTTGATAGATTTTCATTTAAAATATAAAATCATATAAATTCAAATGTGTACGCTACCGAAGACAGTGAGGTCTCCTGCAGTGGTTTCGTCTCGAAATATAAGAACATTCAACAATGATTATAACGCCTTTCAGATTGAATATACCGAATTATTACATTTAAACTGGAAGCGCTGGAAATTTCACTCAGGGTTTATTTAAAAAATGTACACCAAAATTTTTATATAAAACGTTTTAACTTATTTATTTAACTTAATTTTGCGTGTGATAGCATTATTTATCTATTCATTTAAGACTTTTTTAAAGAAAATTCTGGTTAAAATCGAACTATACATATTTGGTAGTAGTCAAATTGACTGCGGCGCTTCTAGTGTAACATTTTACATAAAAAAAATAGTGATGCATTTTTAGTTGCGTTCGTAATTATATAAATACGTAGCACCTGCAGTCGTCGTTCAGTCCGTCTGTCCGCATACAATACAGCATAAACTACCCAACCTGGAATTTTAAATATGGATTTTTAATATGGATAATTTTTTGGTCTGGAATTTTAAATATATAATTGTTGAAAAATTTTGTCGAGACATTTCAAATTTTATGAAAATCGGATGCATAGTTTAATTACAGGGACAGTCAAAATTTTTCCGTTACATTCGGCCAATGGAAATAAACTATTCCAAGTGCATTTTAATGATGTTGCAGCCTTCCGAATGGTCTGAAAATTTAAAAATATTATTGTTGCGAAATTTTGTAGAGTCAACTCAAATTTTATGAAAATCGAATGCATAGTTTAATGACAGGTACAGTCAAAAGTTTCCCGTTACATTACGTCTAATGGGAAAAAATATTTCAAATGCATTTTAATGATGTTACAGCCTTTTGAACAGAATGAAATTGATAGACAATTATGGAATGCTCTAAAATATACATTCAGTACAATATGTGGTGCAAAAAATATTTATAAAACTAGTTATAGTATGAATGCACCTCATTTGCCACGTTTTACAAGCAATTTCCAACTTGTTTTATATGCTTTTATTAAACATACAAATGTTATGATAGATTTCTATGAAGAAAAGAAAAAAAATGTTTTAACCCCTTTACGGTCGCTTAATATTTGGAAAAACCATCAAAAATGTACCTATTTATTTTATTACAGAAATTGAATAATTATAAAGTTTTTAAATAAAATATGCAATTAGTTTTTTTTTAGGCGA